>JAGPOW010000304.1:24378648-24392591 GCA_030014935.1 Caiman crocodilus
CCTCCGTTTACTGAGGCTGAACAGGTTCAGGTCCCTCAGATGCTCCTCGTAAGGCCTATCCTGCTGCCCGCATATCAATCTAGTGGCCCTCCTCTGGACGCTCTCGAGGCCGTCCACATCCCTCTTGACGTGCGGCGCCCACAACTGGACACAGTACTCCATCTGCGGCCTGACCAATGCTGCATAAAGGGGGAGGATCACCACCTTGGACCAGCTCGAAATGCATCGTTGGATGCACACTAGGGTTCGGTTGGCCTTCCCAACCACCATCTGACATTGGCAGCTCATGTTCATCTTGGCGTCAACAATGATGCCAAGATCTCGTTCCTCCACCGTGCTAGTAAGAGGGGAGCTTCAAGCCAGTATGTGTGCTGGGGGTTGCTTCTCCCCAGATGCATCACCCTGTACTTGTCCACATTGAATCCCATCCTGTTCCTGTCCTCCCACTCCTGCACTCAGCCCAGATCCTGCTGCAGCCTCTCCCTCTCCTCTGGTGTCCCCACCTCAGCCCACAGTTTGGTGTCATCAGCAAACTTGGATAGCTTGCTTGGATAGTGGAAGGAGCCCCTGCACCCCCGGATGAGTCACCCAGGCTCCAATTCTTCCACCACCCTGCCCGGCCAGGGCCCCACTCACCCAGTGGCAGGGGGTACAGCAGGGCATGGAGGGGGATTGTCCCACTCACCTGGCCCAGTCCCAATGGCAGGGGGTGCAGCTCAGCCCAGCAGTGGGATGCACATGGCATTGTGCCATTCCCGGAGCAGCCGCAGCTCTTTATCTCAGTCTGGCATGGCTGAGTGTGTGCATGTATGTGTGCACGTGCACACAGCCCCCCTAGACCGAGCTCGACTAACAGAGGCTCCAAAATCCACCAAATAATTGTGATCAACTGGTTAGTGCCTACTGCTATATACCAATATGGCTATAACCTGGATACCAATGCCCTACAGCCAACTCTGTTACAGCTAGCAGTCTTATTTTGCATCTTGGGCTGGCAATGCAATGCAAACAAATGATACATTCTAGCAAGGGACATCTGTAAAATATTTCCCTTCATTTTGTGTATATATTTTCTGGAAAAATAAATGGTTGAAGGACTTTGCAGTTTGTACTCCTGCCATCCCTGTTAAGAATATCTGTACCCAGGACAAGAGCTTAGACCAGTCATTCTCAAACTTTTCAGACTCAAGTCAGTCCTCCATAATTTTTGTGAATTGCTCAGCACCCAATTAAAAAAAAACTAACTTGTTTATTGCAGTTATTTATTTAGTTATTTATTGCAGAGGAGCTAGGCAGTAGGGGCAAGGAGCACCCAAACAGGGATGAGCCTGAGCCTGTGCTCATCTCCTCACACAAAGGATCTGGCAGCCCCTGGATTAAGAATGAATGGTTTAGGCAAGACTGGTATAGAAGCAGAGATGCCAAATCCAATAGAGAGAACTTAGGTGCTTAAAACAGGGTTTAGACAGAATTTAGTTGCCTGAATCCAAACCAGTAATGCCCCTGCTCAGCTGCTGCCTAACTCTAGAGGCACCTACATTTGTTCGGGATGTTTTTGGTAGCCGTGTTGGTTTGAGATAAGAAGAAATGCAAAAATATATAACTCCTTGTTCAGAGATGATACCTTTTATTAAACCAACTAAAAATTCACAAAAAACACTCTTTTTTTTTTTGCAAATTAGTCAGTCTGATAAAAGATATCATCTCTGAACCAAGAGCTTTGCACCTATATTTGCTAGGTAGAATTGTCCCTGCCTTAGTAAACCTGGCAAGGATTTCACAGTATGCAGAGAGGACTGGAGTTCAGTAGTCCTAGGGAACCATCTCACCTACCCTGTGCACATTTTAATGAAAGCTCCCAAGGACTCCTTCTACCATGTCACTGAGCTGGCTCTGAACTCAAGGACGTTTTCTTTTCATCATATTCTTCCTGAGCTGTAATATTACTCTTTCACCAGCTGGTGTCCCTGGTGTTTAAGAAATTAGCTCTGACTATAGAGCCTGAAAGTAAAGCCATTGTTTCTGGTTTATGTCTAACAGCATTTCTTAGAGAAAGTTTTTATATAGACATAAAAATATGGGGCATCCTGCTTTTCTTTCCCCCACTGAGAGATGAGTATTGCCTAAAAAAATGTCAAGGTTTAAATGTTTTATGCAAATGTGCACAGATCACAATGTGAGAGGCAAGAATTTCTTAGCGTTATATCTCTTATTGTACCAACTACGCAGTTGGGATAAAGTTAGACAAGACTTTGAATGCAAAATATTCTTCGTCAGGTCTCTGACTACTTTGTGCAGTCAGAGACTTAATGAAAAATATTTTGCTGCCAAAAGCTTGTCTAACTTTATCCCAACAACATAGTTGTTTCAATAAAAGGTGTCATCCTATAAAATTCTTGCCTCTTGCTGGTCCATTATGGATACATTACTGTTACACTACCATTCATCACAAGTCACTGTTGACTATACATACTATAAATATTACAGTAAGATTGTCTTTGCCAAGTGTTTTTTGATAGTAGGCATCCAGGCAGTGGGAAAATATTGGGATTGGCTCATAGCCAGAAAGCATATATTAAGAGTGCCTTTGTGTGTGATAGCTTGAAGTGGATCACACTACCAGGACATAGCACAGGATAAGGCTGTTTATATGGGGAGTTATAACAGAGTAGATTGTGTACTGCAAGTTTATACCATAGCTTACAGCACAATTTTCCTTAGGTAGACAAATCTCAGTGATACCCCATGACCCAACTTCACATTCTGCATCCTCCCTCTTGGCTTTGCCTATGGCCTTGTATTTTCCATTCACTAGCTGCAAAGCCCATATTTAACTGGATTTAAAAAAACAAATGGATTTAAAAAAAATGGACTAAAACTTAGAATAACAGTAAATTAGAGTTGGAAGGGACCTCAGGAGATCACCAAGTCCAGCCCCCTACTTAAAGTGAGATCATCCCTAACTAGATCATCCCAGCCAAGGTTTTGTCTAGCCAGGTGTTAAAAACCTCCAAGGATGAAGATTCCACAACCTCTCTGGGTAACCTGTTCCAGTGTTTTACTACCCTCCCATTGAGAAAGCTTTTTTTCCTAATATCTAACCTAAATTACCCTTGTTGCAACTTGAGACCATTGTTCCTTGTTCTGTTAAATGCTTGATGCTTAAAACTTCCATAAGCAATTGCAATTTGATTTTGATTGATTAAAACCTTGGTTCTTTTGTATCAGAGCAAAATTCCGATATGGGTTTGAGTCAAAGATCTTAATATTGTCCCATCTTTTTAATAGGTTAACAGAAATGATTTTGGTTTTGCAGATTCAAAGCCAAACTTAAAACTGATTTAGAGCTTGTTTTATTTAACCTCAACTATAGGTATCAACATATGTATTATTTTATACATGCAGGGCACATCTACACATGCAATTAATGCAACTGAATTTTCTCCAGCACAATTTGTGCCAGAGTAAACTAATCCAGGTGCAGCATCTACACATGCACCCAAAGACAGAAGCAAACTGAACCTCAGTGAAGCACTTTAGGCCAGGGACACTCCTGGACTGCGCTGGCCTGCTGCTGCCACTAGGGGGACCTCCAGTCTCTAGTCACAGCCAGCTACGGCCACGAGGCCATCCGCCCTACATCTTGAAAGGCTGCCATGCTCTGTGTTCTCTGGCCACATGCTTCTCTGGCCCCAGGCAGCCTTCAACCTGCTGGCACAGCCCTCCAGGATGCTGTCACAGGAGCCTGTATCCAGCATGGCATGGACACTTCTCGCCCCCTCACAGGCAGTAGCAGCCAGGGCACCATCTCCTCCAACCCCCGCAGTAGGGCATATAAGTGGCTGCCCTCAAACTCCAGTCCCCCAGTGGAATCCCAAGAACACACACATTATGGACAGTTTGCAAAAATCTCCAAACTTAATTTCCCACCACAACACAACAACAGACTCTCTTCTTCTCTCCCTCCCCAGCATCAGGCCCACCTCCAATCCCAATTCACACCACCAATAAAGCACCCTCATCCTGTGAAACTATGTACAATGTGTGTTTCCAATTGTCAAGTAGGAGCAGTGGGGAAGAGTTGCTTAGGATGCAGAGCCTTGAGGGGAGCACTCAGCACCATGGCTTCTGCGGACACCCCTTGGGTCCAAACACTATGGCAAGGCCAGCAGGCTGGGGACTGGCCTGGGGGCCAGGACAGGCACTGTCCAACACACTCAGTCCACTCCCCTTCCTCCATGGGTCTGGGACCAGCAGGGCCTGCATGGGAAACTGGCCCTACCATGGTGAGTTCCTGCACAGGGGCTGAATGGAGATGGGGTGAGCAGCGGGTAGCAGGCAAGGTGGGGGGCCTGGCCACCAGGGGGCCAGGATCTGGAGTAGGGGTTAGGAGATCTGGCTGCTGTAGATACTGCTGCACCTCCTTTCATATCCACTGGGGGGTCTGAAGCAGGGCCATAGGCAGCTGCCAGGGGCCAGCCAGGCTCAGGGCCAGGGCCTGGGCTCCAGGCAGGACAAAAGATACCACACGGGCCATCTGCATGTCAAGGACATACCAGTTGTCCTTAGTGGCTTCTACTACCCATTGCACCACAGCACACTGCTCCACCTGGGCTCCAAAGGTGCCCAGAGACCATGGTAAGTTGCTCGGGTGGGACCTTCCACAGGTGGCCACTGGGTGACCCTTTCCTTCCTGCTTCCATAGCAGGAGTAGGTGGGCTGCTTGCCACTTGCCACAGGCAGCCTGCCTTCCCTGTACCCTACCCAGGCCAGGCTGTGACTGGCCTCTGCCAGAAGCTGCCACAGTGGCTCTGGAGCAGCTCCCCCAACTTCTTCTCCCTTCAAGCCATCCACTTTGCTCCCATGACACTGGGCCTGTGGCACCTGGGTTCTGGGGGTGAGGGGCTCTTGCCTGGCTGGGACATGGATCTGGTGAAGCCTCCCTGCAGTGGTCTTCTCTGGAGAGCTGCCCCAGCTACCACATATGGGATGATTCCTAAGTGTGCCTCTGGTCAGAATCAACCAGGCATGCCATGATGAGCTGTTTGGGAACTCCAAGGGCTGCTCAACCCACTATGCCGTGCGCTGATGATCATGATGGCTCCCCAGGCACCAGGCACAGTTGAGAACCTGGCATGAGGCCCTGGGCTTCAAGGGCACCCCAGGCAAGCCCACACTTCCATGAAAAGTGCACCACTGCCTGAAGGAGTATCTCTGTCTGTGTTACAAGTGCCTGACCCCTGCAGCCAAGGGGGAGATCACTGCTGCCATCAATGAGTCTCTCCATGTAATGGGCCCCTGGCTGCCTAGCTGGGAGTCTGCAGGACACTTTAATAAAGTCCGAAACTGTCTCCTGCGTCTCTGAATGTTGTGGGGCGAGCTTGACCAAGTAGGGCAGAGAGGAGAAGGGAAGCCCCCGCCCCCCGACATAATGGGCCCCTGGCTCCAGGTCTGCAACCTGTGGGTGGGTGGGTGAGCTGGCATGGGCATGGGTGGCCATGGTTCCCCCTCCCCCAGTCTTCCTCCCTTTTCAGGGCTTACTGGGAGGGTGTGGCAGCCACTCCCAGTGGTCAGATGCCATGCATGGCCACGGATAGGAAGTTCAGCTTGCTGACCCATCCTGGGATGGCATGGAGTGATGCATTGCCACCCAGGCAGTGACCCCCTCCAGCAATAGGCTGGAATTGGCATGTGCATGGGCCACCCTTCCCACCCATCCTCCTTGGTGGTGGGCTGCTTTTGCAGTAGCTGGTGACAGGGAGTGGTCTGGGCTACCCAAGCTGCCAGGCGAGGCTGAGGGTGGGGATTGTTTTGGGGCACAGTGCCTGGGGGGCAGGTCCAGGATAGCAGGGACCTCAGCAGGTCAGCCCCAGGCTCCAGGTGGCAGTGTTGTGTGGCACATGCCTACAGTGGTGGTGTCTGGTGCCCAAGGGGCGGGCCCAGGGTGGCAGGGGCCTTGGCAGCCCAGTCCCAGGCTCCAGATGGCAGTGTTGGGTAGCAGAGGAGCTGCCTGGACCACAAGGTTCCTAAAATTGCCATGCCACATGACTCAGCATCAGACAGAAGTCTGCCTCCCCCACGCCCCCGCCCCGGCACTGGCTCAGCTGACCAAGCACAATTTCTGCCTGTATCAGTGTTCACACACTGTTAGTGTGACAATAATTTGGATTTTGGGGAGCGCTGGATTTGCAGCTGAAGACAAAGGCTTTTTCCTGTATCTCAGCAAAAGCTACTGGTCATAAGGCAGAATGATATATTAAAAATAACCTTACAAATGCTTAGGCAAGCAGTTTTCTAATACAGTTGTAGTGTTAGAGCCCGTTGTGTAAGAACAAGATGCAGCCCAGCAGCTATCATCAGGAGATAAAGCAGAAGCAAGACCTTGGAGCTGAAGAAAGAGTCAGCAAAGAACCAGAAAGAGCCAGTGATTGACCAAGAGTAGCTAAGTTCATAACCTTACACATGTGCTCTTAGCAAAGAGACATGTAAATGAAGGAAATGTATAGGCAATTTCATGCTAATGAAGTAAACAGTACACCTAGGCAGACCGTGAGATGAGAGAAGTGGGTGGAACAGAAGGAGGGACAGAGGTGGAACAAAAGTTAATATGTATGAACCAAGGTGTATAAAGTGTGAAAAGAACTGTTGTTCAGTTTGCTGAACCAGTTTGCTGGTTTTTGAGACCTTTGCCTGAAGCTGCTTCATCCTGAGTAAAGCTGTTGTGAGCAACATGTGCTGATGTTTGCTCCCTGCTTACTCTGCCTAATAAGTAACAGGATCCATGAGCAATTAGATCGTCGTCTCCCTAGTTGTTGGGCACCACATGGAATTGGGGGTCTTATACACGTGTCTGATGAGACTATCCTACAGTGGAATAAACTAGTTTACTGCACCCTAATAGTGATGCACGTATGGATGGTGATGCTGTACTGTGGAGCAAATAAGTGTACTCTGCAGTAAAGTACACATGTACAAATATAATATTTCTCAGACATATAATTCTGCTTCTGCTTCCAGTTGCATAGGACCAAACTCATTCCACAAAACTACTATCATTAGTGTTTGGAGGGACACAATTTAGCATATTGTTTGATATAAATGAACTAGACTATTATTAAATGTTTTGAAGGAGTTATTAAATCAGCTTTGTGGTATTTTACTTTTATAATATACAGAAATATGAATAGCTAAAAAGAGCCGTGAGAAATTTCTGTAGTTGGATCCTAATTCAGTAAGTAGAGATGGAAAAGATGTATGACATCACTTAATCCAGGCCCAAAGAGGCAGATATGGCACAGCATTGTTGTGTTCTGTCACCTAGTAACAAATTGCATTTTTATATCATTTTCTCTCTCCACTACCTCAGACTAGAGGTGTTTAGAAAATGATATTCCTGTGGCAAAAAAACATTTTTAAAGCAAAAAAAAAAAATTAAGCCAAGTACATTCAGCCAAAAGCTGTCAAAGCATTTTTTCAATGTTCAGGTTTCCAAGAAAAAAACCAAACAAAATAATTAAAGCAGATAGTCTTGGGGAAAAATGTTCAGTCAAAGCCCTATTTCTCCACAGAAACAAGTTTCAATACATTTTTTGAACAGCCTTTCCCAAAGCTCTTTACAAAGTTAATGAACGAACCAGCAGCCCCAAGGGGCAGGTGGTGTAAACGTATTTTCCATTTTATAGATGTCAACCCGAGGCAACTGCAGAGGTTAAGTGCTTACAAACACAAGAAGTCTGTGACTGAATCAAGTGGACCTCAGATCTCCTAACTCCCGGACATACAATTACCTTTCCTTTGTGTAAGCACAGACGTTATCAAACCTTTTTACAAGTACAAAAAGGTAAACAAGTCAGCCCATTTTCAGCCTCACTAACCAGTGGTGCATGTTTGGAACCTATTTTTAAACAAGTTAGACATACAATTGTAAATGTACAATTTGGGCCTACAGTTGTCATAACCATATAAGTCAATGTGCCCAATTATCTATTTGCATGCATGATCATCTGATTTATGCATGCAATACTTACTAGAAGAGTTTAGGGCTAGGGACAGACATTAAAAAAGCCTGAGCCTGAATTGATTCAGTCTTTGCAGGTTAGTCTAACCTGGCTAGGCTAAATCAGTTTTGTAACCAGACAGACATCCCAGAAATGCAGGCACATGCCTGCAGTGGCTCAGGCTAGAGACACTAGATCAATCCTCCCTTCCTTTGCACAGGGATGAACTAAAGGGGGACATGGCGAGGCCTGGCAGGACACCGTGATTAGGGAGGGGCCCCACCCTTTCATAACAGAGCATTTATTAGCTCTGTCATCAGCATTTAACACACCATCAGAAAACAAAGCCTCACTCATTACAAGCTCTTCATAAACAGCTTTTCCCAAAGGAAAATGCATATGAGCCTCTGGCTTTTTTACTATTCATTCCATGCAGGAAGAGCGCACACAACAGGAGATGCTTCCTCAGCCTGATGAAGGGTTTTTAAACCCAAAAGCTTACTAAGAAAAATATTTCCAACTATTTAGTTGGTCTAATAGAATATATCAGATTTACTCAAAGAACCCTGCCTACCTTTTCCAAAGTAAGGAATGCAGGGACATTACCACCTGAGCTGTTGATGACCTCCAAAAAGCCCTAAGTGGACACTGTCCTATCTGCCTTATGCAGCATTAGCTAGCATGCCGCATGCTTGCTACAGTCTGTGCTGTAGGAGAGAGGAGGAAGGGATCTCTGCTTAAGCAACAAGTAGTGAGCAGGGAAGGGGGTACAGGGAAGTCAGCAGACCCTGTTGTGCCTGCAAGTCTCTGTTGGAGTGCCAGCCAGGGAGCAGAGGGGAGGGGCCAGCCCTGCTGTGGAGCAGAGAGCCCTGCCCAGCCCAGAGAGCATGCCAGGATGCTGGGGGCACCTGGTTTAGCTTAAACCAGCAAGGGGTCTGGGACAGACTTTGCATAAACTGGTTTGACCCAAATCAGTTAAGTCTGATGCTACATTCAACCAGGTTTATCTCAAACCAGTTTCAGCCATTTTCAAAGTGGTTTATATGTACTGAACATCTGTTCTGTTACAGTTCTAAACCAGTTTCTGTTCACTTAAATTGGCTTATGTGTAATGTCTGTCACTAGCCTAAATGCACACCTCTGCACATATTTTTCACAGGTAATGTCATACTAAGTGATTTAAAAGAACATTCTACCAAAAAGATTAATGAATCACTTGTATAGGAAACATGTATCTGAAAAAATGACATTTTAAGTGAATGTATTTCTCTTTGATATGTTCAGACCTCTTGGCTGACACAGTTAGGAATTTTATAAGAGCTGAAACGGGGCCAAGGATTTCTTTCATGGAATCCTATTTTGCTTGCATCTTTTGCAGTTTTAAGAGGCAAATTGTCAAAGAGGTTTTAAACCCAACTGGATGTGTGGGGGGATAGAGAAAGAGAATGTGAGATGTGTCCATTAATTCCTATTTCTCCAAGAGCTAACATGGTTTTATGTAATTAAGTTATAGAAGTGTTTCCAGGCTGTGCTAGTCTTTTGGGTGCTATAATGACATTTATGGAGTCCATAATGAAGCCTGAATGTAAAAAACTTTCAGCAAGGGGGTTTTTGGGCACCGAGCAATTTTCAAGCATATCAAGAGTTCATAATTGGAAAAAAATATCAAGGCTTTTTGCTGAATAAAACTACATAAAAAAGACATCCTATATTTTTAAAATATAAATTAGATACAAATATTGGGACAACCTAACCTTTACTAACTGACTTTGCTGAGAAATGCTCTCTTGGGACACTGACAAATGTTAAATTAAAGGCACAGTGGGATCAGATGTACAATCATGCCGCTTCCCATGCTACACATGCATGTCAGGAGGTGGCATTGTGGGATTGGGGATCAGACCCCAATCACACCATATTGCTGATGCAGGCTCCTGGGCTCCCCCTGCACTAGCAAGTAGTAAACTTGGTTCCTGTGTACTTCTGCAGCTAAAAACCAGTCAGCTGATTAGGACTCCCAGCCGAGGGAGTGCATGAAGCCCTCATAGGGCTTCGGTGCTCTCTCCATGCTGGGTGCATGGGCTGCAAATTCAAATTAAGGTATAATGGGGACCAACCACAAAGTTATTACACATATTTTGTATAAATTTGTAGTTTATTCCCTGCTTTACCATGCCATTAACTAAATGAACATGTGACTAATTAAACAAACCAGTTACTCATGTCTTAAGAGTAGTGTCTGTCAGGGGCCTTAGATAGATGCCGCTAGATGGTATTAAGTGTGTCACACACACCTTCACAAGGTTCATTATCATAACTTTACCAAACAACCATATGACATTCTCATAAGCAGGCTGAGGAAATATAATCTGGATACATCTATTACAAGTTAGATGCATAAAGGGTGGGAAATTATTGTCAAACGGAATTATGTATCAAGTGGGCTTCTACAGACCTCACAGGAATCTGTTCTGGTTTTGTTCTATTCAGTATTTTCATTGTTGTCTTCAATGTTAGATCAGAGTAGGGGTGGGCAATTATTTGACCCTAGGGGTCACATGGGGAGTTGTGGGGAGCTGTCACAAACAGGGTCAGCAGCTCCTCCTGCCTCCACCCCACAACAGCTCACCAAATCTCCCTATGTGGTTTTTGGGATGAGGCTGTAGGCAGGTTGGAAGGAGTGGGGAGGGGAAGATGGTGTGGGTGCAGGCAGCAGCTCCAGCCTCCAGCTACCCTTCTACCCCCAAGGATGGGTTCAGGCAGATGCCCTGGACCCCAGGAGGAAGCTGCTGCCTGTGTCTGCAGCTGATGCTGATGCCCACCCAGTGCTATTTCCAGCACACAGGCCAGAAGCTGGAGTAAACCTCGGGGCTGTGCTGGAGGTGCAGGATGGTTGTGGGTAAGGGGCAGAGGGAGAAAAGGGGGGAAAGAGGAAACAGCAAGAAGCAGCCTGCCTATGATGAATGGCAGTGGCTGTTGCTGGGTATTGAGCAAAAGCAGAACCTGGCAGTGGACACACTTGCCACTGCTGGTGCCCTTCTGGCTGTGACTGCCTGGAGCACCACGACTCCTTCCTGCTGCTGCCACTGCCATCCCACAAGCCAAGGACAGCCTGGAGGTGGCATTGGGGTGGCAGCAGCAGGAAGGAGCTGTAGGTCAGCCCTGGTATGTGCTCTGGGTAGCCACAGCCAAAAGGGCCCTAGAAGCAGCGAGCATGCCCGCTGCCAGGTTCTGCTTTTGGCCAGTGCCCAGCAACAGCTGCTGCCTCTCATCATGGGCAGGGCCACTTCTATCTATCTGCCTCTTCCCCTGCTTTTCTCTCCCCTCCCCCTGCTCCTTGCTCCCCAGCCATCCTGCACTTCCAGCATGCTCCATAGCTTACACTTGATCTCATCCTGTATGTAGGAAGCAGCACTGGGAAAGTGATAGTATCAGCTGTGGACATGGACAGCAGCTTCCCCCCTTGGGGACTGGGGCATTCTCCTGGGTCCGTAGGTGACGTTGCTGCATCAGTGTGTCAGCTGTGTCCTGGGCAGTCACTCCAGTACCTGGTGGAAACCTGCAGGCAGCATCCACAGCTGACACCAACATCCACCTTGTGCTGCTTATGGTGTATGGAGTGGTGTAACCTGTGGATGGGGCTGGGACAAGTCTGCCCATCTGGCACAATGTGGCAGCTGGAACCACCAACTTCCTACAGGCCAGATACTATGGCTTTGCAGCCACTGACCTGAGGACTAGATACAGTCAGCTGGTGAGATGGATCTGGCCCAAAGGCTGTATTTTGCCCACGCCTAGATTAGAGTACACACAAGTTAAATCAGCAGTTGATATCAAGCTGGGAGGGGTTACACACACTTTGGAGAATAATATTAGAATGCAAAAGGGTCATGACGCATTGGAGAAATGGTCTGAAATGAATAGGATGCAATTCCAAAGGACAAGCAGAAAATCCTGCACTTAAGTGGGAACAATCAACTGCAAAAACACAAAATGGAGAACAACTAAGTAGGTAGCAATTCTGCAGAAAAGGATCAGGGAATGATAGAAACACTGGCAAGATCTCTGTTGGACTACTTTGTCCAATTTTGGGCAGCAATGCACAAGAAAGACATGGACTAATTGGAAAAGTTCAGAAGGAAACAATAACAATGATCCCAGGTCTAAAAATACCCCATTATCTATGAGAAACTGAAATAATTGGTCTCTAGTTTACAGAAGAGAAGACTGGGGGGGAAATGAAAACAATCTTCAAGTATGTAAAAGGTTACTGCCAAGAGGAAAGTATGAAATTGTTCTCAAAATTCTTTGAAGTTGGATTTACATTATAGAAAGGGAGATTTATGTTAGGAGGAAAAGGTCTAGTAGAAAGGATGGCTAAGAGCTAGTACAGGTTACTCAGGGAACTTGTAGATTTCTGTCATTTGAGGCTTTTAAAAGCGGGTTAGACCAACACCTGTCCCATTGAACTAAGTGATCTCACAAGATCACTGGTCACTTCTTGCCTTATTTTCTATTATTCTATGTGGTAAAAACCAAAATAATAAAGGAGAAGAAAAAAAGATTTATAGTTGTTTGAAACTAGTTTTACTGTAGAGTTCTCCTGAGAAACCCATAGTGCTAACATAGTATACCACAATACACAGGATGCTAACCAAGAAGCCAATACCTCAAAAGCCCCATGTGTGAAGAAATGGCATACAGGCAATAAAGACATAAACAAAACACAAGAAAAATAAAATCAAGGTGATACTTCTCAGTGCTGTGCAGTCCTTCTGAGAATGTGTACAGAACCAAGGTACAGATCTCGGATTGGTCTTCCATTCTGACTCAACTTTTCAATTATGGATTCTTGATTTTAGCAAACCAGGCTAAAATTTCTTCCGACTTATAGCCAGGAACCCTCACTGAAGTTATTAACCTTCCAACCATTTATGCAAATCAGGACAAATCAGGACAGTTGGTGGTTGACGCGGGGAAAAAAGCAGAGCTCTTCAATGAGTTCTTCGCTTCAGTATTTCTAGATACTGACCAAGCCAATTCCCCCACCTCGATCATTGACAGATGTCCACATGGCACCAGTCTGCCTATGGTTAGTTCTGAAATAGTTAAGGAGTTCCTGGAGGAGCTGGATGGGTACAAGTCAGCAGGCCCAGATGACCTCCAGCCACAGCTGCTGAAAGAATTGGCCAGTGTCATAGCTGAGCAGCTGGCACAGCTGTGTGAGCACTCATGGTGCTTTGGCCTTCTCTTGAGGACTGGAGAAGGGCCAATGTGGTGCCCATTTTCAAGAAAGTGAGAAAGAATGAGCTGGGTAACTTTAGACCAGTCAGTCTTACCTCTATTTCTGGGAAAATGCTACAGAAAATAATCAAAGAACACATTTGTGCAGGCTCAGCAGAGGAAACGATGCTGAGGGGAAACCAGCACAGGTGTGTCGCAGGTAAATCCTGCCTGACAAACCTTGTAGCCTTCTATGACCAGGTCACACACTGCCTGGATGCAGGAGCCGAGGCTGATGTCATCTTCCTGGACTTTAAGAAGGCCTTTGACACAGTTTTGTACCTTATCCTCATTGGGAAGCTAGCTGACTGTGGAGTGGATGCCTACATGGCCAGGTGGGTGGCCAACTGGCTTAGGGACTGCACCCAGAGAGTGGTGGTGGATGGTCCCTTCTCAGCCTGGAGGGAAGTAGGCAGTGGGGTCCCGCAGAGTTCAGTCCTTGTGCCAATATTATTTAATATCTTCATCAGCAATTTGGAAAAGGGCGTGGAGAGTACCCTCTCCAAGTTTGCTGAGGATACCAAGTTATGGGGCAAAGTTAGTGGACCGGAGGGCAGGGAGCAGATTCAGGCTGACCTGGACAGGTTGGATCAATGGGCAAAGAGAAATAGGATGCAATTTAATAAAGATAAATGTAAGGTACTCCACCTGGGAAGGAGGAAC
>JAGPOW010000304.1:24400069-24413924 GCA_030014935.1 Caiman crocodilus
GTTGGACATTAGGAAACACTACTTCACAGTTAGGGTGGCTAGGACATGGAACCGGCTTCCTAGGGAAGTTGTTCTTGCTCCTACCTTGGGCATCTTTAAAAGTAGATTAGATAGGTACCTGGCTGGCGTCCTGTGACCCTGGCACTTGTTCCTGCCATTGGCGGGAGGTCAGACTAGATGGCCTGCTCTAGGCCCCTTCTGACCCTAGTTACTATGATACTATGAACTGTAATCCCTGGGATATGGCCAGCATGGTCACAGTCCCACACTTGTAAAAGATACTCAGATAAAACGATCTCTTCTTTTTGGTGTAATAACTGTAGCAAAAATCACTATTAACATGGATCACTGGTTTAGCAGAGATTTAAAAGAGGGTTGTGATGTTCTAAAGTTGGGGAAATTGGTTCTTGTTTTGCAAAAAATCTACCTGTTTGGTTCAGTTCAAGCATAGCCTTATAATGCATTTGAGTCAGATAGAGAAATCATCTAACCCATACATGAGGTGAGGGAAATTGTCATATGCCAAATGAATTATCATCATCATCATCATCAGTAGCAATCTGATTATCTTCCATAACTACTTTACCTGTGGGTCTGAAGATGGCTGATGAGGCCAACCAGGATTGACAGATTCTGTTGCAAAACTTCGGAAAGTGTTTCTGTGGAGGGTGGGTCACTCTAGATTCAGGCTGCAACATGCTATTTCTGCCACTCCCACTTTTCCTTATCTCATTGTAATCATAAGGTTTCAAAGTACTAAGGTCCTTGCAGCAGACTCTTCCTCCATTTGGGCAGTCCTATACAACAGTCTCCCATGAGTTGATGTCAACATTACATTTTTTCAAGTTAGCCTTGAGGACATCCTTGAAGCATATTCTCTGCTCTCCTCGTGAGCATATGCCTTGACAGAGCTGGGTGAATAAAACTTCCTTCATGAGTCTGGAGTCACAGATCAGGATGACCAGGCTGACCCTGTGAAGTTGATGTTGGATGATCATCGCCTCGCTACTCGTGGTGTTTGCTTGTGAAAGGATGTTTATGTTGGTGCATCTGTCTTCCCACTAGAGTCAAGGATTCTTCTGCAGGTATCATTGATGGTACTTCTCCAGCAACCTGAGATAACTTCTTTATGCTGTCCACATCTCAGCTCTGTACAGTGAGGTGGGGATCACAACTGCTTGATAAGCCATGAGCTTGGTTTTAGATCTGATGTCTCAGTCTTTGAACACCCATTTCCTTAGGTGTCTGAAGGTTGAACTTGCACTTTTAAAGTGATGTTGGATTTCTTTGTCAATGTCAGCCTTCTGCAAGAGATGGCTTCTGAGGTACAAGAAATATTCTACATTTTTCAGAGTCTCACTATAAATCTAAATGACCAGAGCTGGGGACTGCTAATTAAAAGGTTGTTGATGAGAGATCATAGTCTTCTGAATGTTAAGCATAGTCCTATTTTCTTGTCTGCCTCAGTAAAAATGTCAATGATTGCCTGAGGGTCTCCTTCTGAGTCAGCACATGCTACAACATCATCAGCATGCTAGAGCTCAACAATTGAGGTTGGGGTCGCCTTGGTTTTGGCTTGGAGTTGGCTGAGATTAAACAACTTACCCTCCATTTGGTAGGTTAGCTCCACTCCAACTGGAAGTTTGTTGGTGTTCAGGTGTAGCATCATGGTAAGGAATATTGAGAAAAGTGTTGAAGCAATGATGCAGCCTTCTTAACTCCCGTCTTAACCTCAAAGGGATCTGTGATAGGTCCATTACTGAGAAGCACCACTCACATACCATCATAGAACAGGCAAAGAATGGTGATGAATTTCAGTGGACATCCTTTCTTCAGAAGCATCCTCCACAGCAGTGTTTCTCAACCTATGGGTCATGACCCAAAAGTGGGTCACAAGAATATATGAAAGGGTCACAAACAAAATTTTAAAGTGGATTCTCCTTTAAAGGAGAAAAATGTGGGAAACCATGGCTTTTCCATTGCAAGCTGTTGGAGTTCCAACCAGCAAGAGGCTGCTTGGGGCCCCCTATGCCCCACATCCTTGAAGACTGGGGCCTGGGGGGTAGCAGTAGCCTGGGGCCTAGGGGTGGGGGAGTGAGAGGCACTGTGTCGGGACTGGCCATCAATGTTTACAAATGGGTCCTGGAACAAAAAAATACTTTTAAACCACTGCTCCACAGGACTTCTTGGTTGAAAGTTTCAGGTTTTCATGAGGTAAAAAGCAGACACATAGAGAGGTTTATGTTGTTTCTGGCATTTTTCCTGCAGCTGGCAAGTAGTGAAGATCATGTCAGTTGTGCTTCTTGATGCCCTAAACCCACACTGAAATTTGGGACAGAACTTTTCACCAAGAGGAAGGAAATGGTTTAGGAGGGTTCTCACAATGATCTTCCCTGTGGTGGACAGCAAGGTGATCCCTCTGTAATTTCCACAGTTGGACCTGTCTCTCTTCTTGAAGATAGTCATGATCATGACATCCCTAATGTCATCTGGAATTTCCTCATCATTCCAGATCATTAAGATGTGGGCACTGAGCTGTGATGTGAGCTCCTTTCCCCAGTCCTTGAAGATTTCAGTGGTGAGTCCAACAACTCTAGACAACTTGTCATTCTTCATCTGCTTGATGGTCATCCTCACCTCGTCAAGGGTTGAAATCACAATCTTGCTCCCATTGCCATTGGCTGGTTGCCAGAGGACTTGAAAATGTGCTGGAAAAGCTGTTTTCATGGAAGATACCTGTGCACGATTTCTTTTATTGAGGAGAATCCTGATATTGCAGGTACTAAACTTAATGCACCATAATTACAGCGCATTAATGCACATGCAGATGTGCCAACTGTATCTTAGTCCAGGCTTAATAAAGATCTCTCTCTTACAATGGTGCCTGCCAGAGGCATTACATGATGCTGGTGAAACAGTTTTATGTCCCAGGAATTCTTAAAGGAGTGGTTGCAACCTTTTTAGACTGAAAGCATCCCTCTATAACTTTTCAGAATTTAGTGGCACCCCATTTGAAAGAGTAATTTCACTTGTTTCTTGACTACCAAAGATAATAGAGCAATTCTTCTGTTGCAAAGAACTCAGAATGACCATAACAAGTCACCATGTTTGCAACACTATGGATTCTGATATTAAATCTGAGTTTATCCAGTGAACCGTGTGCAGGTGTTTGCACACCAAACAGTGCTAATACTACACACTACCCTTAGAAGGATCTCCCAGAACCTTAGGATGTCACTCTTCCCTCCCCACCCCCGCCCCCGGCTGAGTATCCCAGCACTCTAAAGCAGTGATTACCTTCTCTCTCTCCTGCAGTAAGGAAGGTCCTTATGTTCCCCTCTTTCCTATACCCACAGAACCCAATCCTGTGTCTCCCAAGGGCTTCTTCCACTGACTGTTTAGGAATTTTTATTTTTTGTTGCACTGTTAAGTGGTATTATGCAAAATACCACTTGGGGGATTCATCAGTTTAACATACAATGATGGTAAATTACTTAGCAAACAATTAGAGGATGAAATGCAAATAAAGTCACTAATTTTAAAAAGTCGATTTAATCACTTGGTAGAGGCTCAGAACCCCAAGCAAATATTAAGATGATTAAATCACTGTCAACATGTCAGTAAAAAAGCACCTTCAATTAATTATGCAGATGTGTCCCTCATACTTCAGGACGTGTAAGCATAGCTGAGTGTTGTTTCTGTCAAGGTCGCACTTTGAATTTGGGAAGATCTCCCTGTAGTGCAGAAGTTCAAGCCTATTTTGATGGCTCCTTTAGGATTTTCTTTCCTTTGTTCAGCAGCCATATCAATGAACGAAAAGCTAGCTTTATATCTCAGCTGTGTACTTTAAATGTAACCTTTGAATAACCTCCAGTAATTGGTTGATAGAAGACTTGCATGTGAGTTGGTATAGATATTGTGAGAATTATTTTGATAGCCAAGCACAAAATCTAGAAAAACTGTTAAAAAAGTAGTCCAGATTCAGGCTATTGTTCCAGGAGTCAATTGTTTGGACCCTACAGTTTTTAAATGGTAGACTGTATTTGAAAATAATCAGTTGTTTAATCTGATTAAGACTTGTAACTGACTAAAAATAATCTTAAAGACAGAGCTGTTGTTCAGCCATCCTGCTGACACAAAGCTCAACTGTACACAGGATTTTATATATGTATTGGCATACAGCATTACAGGTATTATCATAAATGTATCAGATTAGCAGGACAGGACAAAGAATAACCCAGCCCTTCATTAGGGAGAGCACTGTTGTGCACCTACCAGGTCACCTCTGACTTAGCCAGAGTAAAGCTCAAAAACAGGATGCAACAATCTGGATCCAAAAGGAGCTCTGAGAGCTGCTTTAACTAAAGCACCCAGAGCATCACTTGTATCAGTGCCCCCACACTGAAAAATGGCAGCACAGTGCTTTAACTAAAGCTAAAGATAACTGAATGAACTTTAGTTAAAGCACCCACCCCCACCATCATTTTTCAGCATGGGGATACTGCTACATGTGATGCTGGAGTCTGCTGGTGCGCTGTAATTACCATGCTCCAGCAGACTTGATTAATCAGGTCTGTGTTGACGTGTTGTAATTACAACGTGTTAAACTAGCCTTAGTGTACATGTATAGGTGCCCCTAAGGTTCATGAATGGACACACTGCCTAAGCGCTGACTCCTTGGTGCAGCTCAGTCCCTTACCTCCAGTGGATTCTCAAAGAAGGTATCCCCACATATCTTGCTTACAAGTGACTTTTGCAGAGCATACCTGATGGATCAGACTTTGCACACACCACCAAAAGGGAAAAAACCCTTCTATTTCATCCAAGAACCCACTATTTTGGTGGATCCCTGCTCAGCTTTCTGATTCTTTTTTTTATTCCCATTCTTAGGCATCTAACTCTAGCCCTCAATGGCTGGGAGGAGAGAAAGAGAGAGTCCAGGTAACAAACTCATGCTCAGCAACTAAAACTTAATCACGCAAAATTGAATACTGAAGCATCTAATCGTATTACTGAAAAGGGAACTGTGCTTCATCTTACATCTCAGATGCTCATTCTCCACCCAATCCCCAGCTTTCTCTTGTCCACTTGCAAGGAACAGAGAAGATACCCTGGGAACTTCAGATTTTTGCCACCACTACAGATGGTTTTGCTGATCATTGGTCCTGTTATCACCTCAGGCCCAAACTGATAAGACACCTCATGGTATCAGACACCATCAGATGGTCACAGGACACTGATGTCAAACACCTCACCAGCCATTATCAATAAGAAGAGGGCCAGCTAGAAGCGAAAGTGGAGACAGACTGAAAAATACTTCCCCTTATACTGTTGACGCTAATAAATGCTTCACCCCTGGCAAGTATAGATTGCATGCCTAAGTCATGCCTTACAGCCTTACAAGTATGTACTAATGTGGTTATCATGTATAGGGTCCTGTCTCTCTCACGACCAAAGCATCACATGAACATTTCTTAACTACCACCATTCTACTCCAGGAGAATGTAGACTTAAACATCCCACAAATGACTTGTTATGTGACTACTATGTGCAGGGTCCTGTTGAGTCTTCTAACTCTACAGTACTGTGCAAAGATTTTAATATCACTATTTTCTTAATAAAGATTTTCAATCTGACTTTCCCGTGCACCCAGCCTGGGTTTGCTCTGAAACTAGAGTTTAACCTGTGGCACATTCAGTTGGACTGAGGCTCTCAGACACTAGTTGGTTGACTCATGCATCTGCTTGCAGAAAATAATACAAACTTTTCAGGTATGTCTATACTATTTTCCACAGTGCCCCTGGGAGTGCTGATCTCAAGTATGCCCTGACAATTCACTCTCTCTGCATGGGCCAAACCCATTAACAAGGCAGTGAAGATGCACTAAGGGAACCCCATTCCTCTAATCTCAAACATGCCAGAGGCAGAAATCCCAAGAGTCACAGCAGGAGTTGCCCTCAAAGAGGCTTTACCACCTCACTTCTTGAACTGGCTTGTGTGATGTGGGAGGGGTTGGAAACAGATGTGCTTGAGAGTGGCTCTCTCACACTTTGAATGTACTGAACACTGTGTTCCTTTATTAGACTATTTCAGTTTTACCACTGGGAATTTATCCCATGCCCAGAAAGGAAAATGTCTTTTTTTTAGGGGTCAGGATATGCAGGGTGAGTAAAACTCTTTTTGACTCAAACAGGGTAGTTTTACCCAGCTACTGTAAATTGACTCTGAATTTACCAGTACTCTGACTAATCCTTTATGTACTAAGAACATTACTGGGCAGATTACAGTTTCATAGTTTCATGGGGGTTAGGGGTAGTGGCTCTATTCTTCAGTCAGAGAGAGTATTTAGGGTTATTGGCTAGAAACAGGATTCAGGGGTTCAGTTGTGATCTCCTGGTCTTCTTCTGTCAGTTTTTGCAGAATGCTCTGAAGTTGCTGATGCGTTTGGAAGCCACCCAAAGGAAAATCTATTGTCTGATAAATATATTTTTGAATGTCTGTGCTAATGTTGCATTTTTTAATTTAGCTCGTCACGTTCAACATAGGGCAATTTTATGCCCTGAGAGAGATTTACAGAGTGATCCCTCTGTCAGGGTGAAAAATAACTGTGACTTCAAATGAGGGGGGACAGCTTTTCAGCATCTGTGCACTTGTAACATCAAGAGCATTAAAGGCTCTCAGGAGACAGGTTTCTCTGTACATTAACTTTTCCACTGCCAACGTCCCTCCAGTGTTAGAGAAATTCCCCATTATAGCTGGTTGTAGGAGGACTAAGCAGGTCATTAAGAAAATTGATATAACTAGTTTGAACTGGACATGACGCCTAGGTCTTCTTCTAAGTAATCACTAGCCTCAAAATAACATACTTTGCCACAGCAAATTGCTTAGCTCTCCCATTTTCTCACTGGGAAGCCTAGTGCACCCCTAGTAGCTGCTCTGTTTTTCTTCTATTCCCTCAACAGGCAGACTTACATACCTCAGTCATGTCAGGATCCAGCATGCTCAGTCCACTTGAGCCAGTGATTCTGACAGGCACGCAGCATTGGCTTTCAGTGGAAGGGGAAGGGGAAGGGGAAGGGGAAGGGGAAGGGGAAGAGAAGATGGAGCCTAATGTTGCTCAGCAGCCTAGTGCAGAGGTATCAAATATACAAGCCACAGAGCCCTATCATCCAGGCCACAGTGCTGCCAATGGGTCCTGGAGTGCACTCACGTGCTGCATGCAGTACAGACTGGGCTGGGCTGGGCACTGCACATGGCACCCATGCCAAGCCAGGCCATCCCATGTGCTGGATCCAGCATGCAGAGTTGGTCTATGGGTTTGATCTGGCCTGTGGGGCCAGTCTAGCACTGTTCATCCAGCCTTCAGGCTGACCCTGAACCATTCATTGAGTCCACAGGGTGTACCTGAGTTTGACACCACTGGGCTAGTGGATAAAGCATTCACCCAGGAAGTGTTAAATCAAACTTTCAAGCTCAATTCACCAGAGGGAGTTTGAACCCACATCTCCCATTTTTCAGGAAAATAATCTAATCAACAGACCAGGGGCTAGATAGGGCTCAGGCCATCTGCTATCTTCCCTAATAAAACTGGGATACTGCAGAAAAGGTATCAAGACTCACAGGATACAGACTCACAGGACCAGAAGGAAAGCATGTAAGAGGGAGCCTCACTTTATAGCTGTTAGGGTGGACTGGGACATGATGGTTCAGTCCGAGAGGCCAGGCAGAACAGGTGTTACCACGCTGAGTGCCAAGGTCGAGCCAGGTTTCAGTCTGAGTCCAAAGTATCATGCCAGAGTTGCAATGCAATCAGGAACAGGCAGAGCAGGAACTGTGCAGCAGGAACAGGTAGACACAACAGGAAGAAAAAAGACAGGCAGTTACTAGGCAAGGACCCAGGCAGGAATGAGGTTCAAGCTAAGCAAAGGTGCGGGTGGTAGTTTAGGCAAGGATCAAGGTAAAGGGTTAGGGTAAGCAAAGGTAAGATGGGACCTTTCCAGAAACAAGCACATTGGCAAGGTTCAACACAAAGCAAGAGACACAGTCAGTCTGCTACTCAGGCAGCTATCTGCTGTCTGGTCTGAACTTAAATATGCCAGTGTTGGTGGAGCCCTTGAGGGCCCCAGGCACAACTCAGCCAGAACCCGATCACCTCCAGCTGGAGCATGGACTCATTACAATAGCCCAGCAGGGTGGGCACTCTCAAGAGAAAGAGAGTCCTGGGTTCTGTTTCCTACCCCCAAGGATGTTTGTGCACGAGTAATAAAAAAACTAATAGAGAAGTAAGAACTGTAGAAATTACAGAGAATGGAGCAGGTGATGGGAGAAGTGGTTGTTGGTGGAAGACATGCCATTGAAGAAAATTTGTTGTAGCTGACTCCTTATATATGTGATGGCACCCAATGACCATGTGCTCTCAGTTACATACTGCTATGTGGGTGAGTCATGGATAGAGGGCCAGACTGTGATATTTGCTCAGCATGAGTAAGGTCATTACATACTGCAGTGAATGGGGCTCTTTGTGATAAAAGGAATTATTCCAGTAGGAGGTTATTGTGAATAAAGTTATCAGAAGGCCAGGTTTAACTTAATCCTGGCCATTTATGGTTGTTAAGATCACCCACCATGTATTTGGTCTTTGGTAAGTGCAATCTACTGTTGAACTTATGCCTTCTGCAGTTCCAGATGTAAAAAAACCCACCAAAACCCAAAAAACACCCTCATGGTACTGGGGGATCATGGAGTACTTGGGATGGGCTGAACAAGAACTAACTCATAAAGAATAAGAAGGGTTTTTCTGGGACCAACGGCAAACCCAGAGGCTGGAGCACAGACTGATTTGATCTGTGTGTGTGTGTGCAGCTGTTCTTCACAACAGGAAGTGGAGAAGCAGCATGACCCTTGGAGAAAGACAAGACAGAGTTTTTTGGGGCAAAGTACTCCCTGGAAAGGCAGGTGTAGAAGTCGTGAGCAACGAAATTCCCTCTTGTTTGTTTGTACTGAGCTGAGGGAAAAGCAACTTTCTGAACAGTCTTTGTAAACAAACAGGATTTCACCAAAGCATACACTTGACTCATTATCAAGTTGTCTTCTTAATGAAAATGTCCCACAAGGCCCTGAATATGAAGGAAGCAGCATATGCCAAAGGGCAATAATAGGACAGACTGAGAATAATGATTTATCTGTTCTTTGTTTTGCTGGGAATATGGGAAGGCTTGCAGACAAAAACAGGTATTCACACAGAGAGGTTTTCTAGCTACTTCCAATGTCCATCAGCTTTTAATCTGCTGTGTTTATTTTGAGAGTCAAACTGCCCAGAACAAGCCCACAGACAACCACAACTGTGCCAATGCTCCAAAGCAAGGGTGCCAAACATTTGGCCCACAGGCTGCATCCAGCCCACAGAGCTGCTCCCCCTGCCCACTAGGCTACCAGGGGGCCAGAGGGGTTGGGGAGCAGCAGTGGCAATGGACTGTCAGAGAATCTGGGACCCTGTGTCCCTGGCGGACAGACTCATTACTGGCAAGTAGATGAAAAGCCCTGCAGTCAGACCAGATCCAGCCTGGGCTGCAAGGTGCGTTTGACACCCCTGCTCTAACAGTTCAAAACTGCATCAGATGTGCAGAAGCAGAGGATATTGTTGACTTCTGTGTTGTGGTGAGCCATACAAATGCTCTTCTATTTGGAGCAAAGGTGGATTTAAGGCAGCATACAGAAGTGTGCCATCAAAAGAAACAGAACTACCACTCCCTCCCTCCCCGCTTCCTGCAACACACAAAGGCAGAGTTTGTGGAGACAGAGTGAAGCGAGTTGCCCACCTCTGTCTCTAACTTGCAGGTTTGTTGAGGTGGCTACTTTGCACAAACAAGAGCAGTCATCTTCAGTTTCGTACTCTAAGGCTTAAGGGATAATAAGGTGCGTCACAGTACTATAAACCACAGGAGAGCTTGGGGTGCCTCAGGCAAAGTGATACATGCTTGTCTAGCATAAAAACTCCTGGTGCCGGGCCACTTTTCATGAGGAAGCAGCTACATCGGGGCAAAGAAAAAAATACGAATGTTTGATAATGTCGAAGAGTACATCACAGACTCTCGCCTGATGAAGTGGGACCCCATTCTTTCAGGATTGGAGTAGTAATCTCCCTCGCACAGCTTGGAACTAGAGCCCAATGCATTCTGCCTCTCAATGGTGATGTCCAAATGTGTACAAAAGATACAAAAATCACTCACTTTTGGAGAGAATAGTTCTGTGATTTGCACATGCTGTTTTTTTCTCATTGATCTCATATGTCATGGCCATGTGGATGACTCATGGGGTTTGGTGACTGAAGGCAAGGACACCATGTGTCGTATTTGGCCTGCAAGTGGGTAGCATAGATGTCTCAGAAGTTAATTACTGGACCCCAGCAGTAAGTCAGATCCGCACTGGAATGGATGGAGGTTCATGGCTAGTGTTGACTTTGTAGCAGGAACAGCCGCATGGATGTCTCAGCATGCACTCACTGAAAAACAGTTTGGAAATCTAGTGAAGGACTACAGGAAAGATGAAAGGTAGAGCTAAACTTTTGTTTCAAGGTAATCATAATTTGTCTTGAGAGCTTACAGCAGAAAAAGCACAAGGCTTTCAAGGCTAGATAAAGCTACAAAATAGGCAAATTATTTGCTGCCTCAATTAAAAAAAGGAATAAAACGTAATTTCTCATCATGCAAGTGCATGCCCAGTATCTGAATTTCATGAGAGCAGTGATCCATCTCTCTGCCTGTGAAGTATATATAATCTGGCTGCTTCTAACAAAATAGTACTTAAGAATCTAGCCCATGTGGAGAGAAGTAGCCAGGCAAACTGCTGACAGATGTGCAGAACTGATAATCAGTCAACATGAGCTTTGGTTCCTTCATAAATTAGAACTGGAAATAGATAAAGACATTTTCTGAAGATTATACATGGGGTTGGGGCTCATAGTGACAACCAGAAAGGACAGAAATCCTGCTTCTCCCCATCTCAGTCACTACCATGAAGAAGGGTTGTAGGGTCCTAGCAAACCTGTCTGGACTTTTGACAGAGTAGAGGAATGGATTAAATTACTGGTGAAGTTCCTGGTACCAGAGGTATTACTTAAGCATTTGTGTCCTAATTAAATAACATTCCTAATGTCTTGGCTTTCTTGCAAAACACCAGAAAATGAATAAAGTGCCTTCAGAAACTACAGTCTAAAGAAAAAGGTAGGCAACCATTTTCTCTGCAGTATGCAACCATCACTTTTCATCTGAGTTGTTCATTACTCTGTGTAATTTAACTAAAGTTTGACCTCTAGGTGACTTGTTCTCATTTACACAGTTCTGGCTGCATAAAAGGGCCTTGCAATGGAAGTGAAGTCTGTTTCCACCCACTACACATTCCCTTTATGTAGCCAAAAGGGTGTAAAGGGGCCTTATGTAAGTGAAACTCTGGTCATAGATGCTCAGGAACCCATTGTTTTTAGAAGAGAAGATGGATCATTTTAATATACAGGGTTCTGTAAAAAAAGAGAAGATGTCCAGCCTGAATTGGTTGCCCAATTGGTGGATTGAGCAGAAAGAATTATTCCCATGTAGATGTTAACTTTGTATTTTAATAAATGTTTTAAATAAAGGGAAAGTTACTTCACATTGGTTTCTCTGCAGTTTTGCTTCATTCTAATGAAATATTTACCATGCTGTAATTGCAGTCCATCCCTCAGGCAGAGGGATATTGCCAGAGATATAATAAATATTCTACTAGGCCTCAGTGAGGCTTTTTGAAAATGAAACTGCCCTCAATAGATAACAATTGTTTGATAATGACCTGTTTTGAGATGAGCACCAGGGCTTTGTTCACTAACTGGATTAATTATCTTTAGAGGTGGTGAGGGTTTAAGCTGCAGTTCACCACATCATAGTTTGCTAATCATTTCTATATTTGGAAGAGTTTATTGTACAATGCATTGCCAAGGAGAATTTCAAAACAGGCCACATAGGTCAAGTTGCCAAATTACTTCTCATCTTCAGGCACTTGCTAAAAACCACTTCTAAGAGATACAGGAAAGTGGTTCAATTATAAGCAGAAAAGGCAGCCACGTGAGATCCTCAGGGCACTTACAGAAGTTACATTTTTCTGCGCGATGAAGGCTCTGAAAGCGCTCTACAGACATTATGTAAATAAACATAATTTATGGCTGCAGAGCGCTTTTAAAATGGCTGATGCATGGAAATCTAACTTCTGTCTGATGAAGTATCAGCCAGGGGTACAGTAAGGCAGAGTGCCTTTTAGGAACCTGAGTGTAGGATCTGCCTGCATCCCATGCACCTCTGTGGGGCTAGGCTGGTGCTTATATGGAAAAGTACAAGCCCAGCTCCAGCCCCAGCCCCAGCCCCAGGGCTGTCACAGAGAGAAGACAGAAAATCTCTGTCTCTTCCATGTGCAGCAGGTGGAGGGAAGGGGAGGAGTGTGAAAGGGAGACCCCCCAGGCTTATGTGTCCACCCCAGCTACCTCTGCTGGGGTCCTGGGTGGAGCTAGGCCAGGCCTGCAAGTTTGGTGGGGGTGCTCCCATTCCCTCCCACCCCCAGTACAAGCATCTTCACAGCAGCAGAGACTGCCACACCTGGAGCCGGGTGGTGGTGGGGGGTGGGAAATGAAGCCCCCAGCAGGAGTAGCTGGGCTAGGCTCACACAGCAGAAGGGCTCCGTTCCTTCCCCCCATCTGAGGCTCTTGACAATGGCATCCTCATGGCTGCCACACCTGAACCTGGGGTGGTGGGGGAGGAAATAGAGCCCCTCTACCCCCCACCTCACAGGCTCAGCCTTCCGCTAGGATCTTGAGGGGATCTAGGCCAGACTCAGGAGGTGAGGGGCTCCATTCTTGCCCCCCACCCCAGCTCCTGGAATGGCAACTTCTGCTGCTGCCAAGATGCTTGTGTCGGGGATAGGCTGTAGCGCAAAGCCATCTTTCAATTTTCATTTTCATCACAGATGCCCCAGGATTGAAATTCTGGATTATTGGTCCCACAAGTCCACATCACAACTGCAGGCCACCTTTGTTGTTTGAGTTTCAATTTTCATAAGTGAATGAAAACTTATATAGACTTTTTACTAATAAGTCCAGAATAGTCAGACTTGTCAATGTTCATAGAATTCCTTAAAAAAGGCCAGAAATTTAAAATATTTGCTTGGTGAGCAGAAACTGAATATTATCATAAGGATAACAATAAAAATCAGAGTAGCCAAAAACTTATCAGGCTTTCCATAACAGATATATGGAAGAAGTAATCAAGCATCAGTGGAGGAATCATTTAACATAAAAAAGCATTTGTGGGAAAAGCAGAAGTGGCCAAGGGTAACTTGTGTCTACTCCAACATTTTGAAGCACAGGAGAAATAAAATAAAGTAATGACCAACCTGAGAGCTGAGAATGCATATGAAGGCCAAATAGGGAGGACATCTGGGATTTTGTGAAAACATTTTGTAAATACTATTAAAGAAGTGCTACCATAGAGATGCAAGAAATATACAAGCACAAAAAGAAAAAAGAAAAGAAAAAAAAAGAAGGAAGAAAGTTGGAAGAATGCCTTTCAACTCATGGGCATACTTCTGTTTTAAAGCAAAACAATGACTGCTTCACTTCAGATTTCAGCAGGATTAGGTACAAGCCCCATATTTCAAAGTAGCTCTTCCATTGAAGCCAATGGAGTTTCGTAGATTCATAGATGTTAGGGTCGGAAGGGACCTCAATAGGTCATCAAGTCCGACCCCCTGCATAGGCAGGAAAGAGTGCTGGGTCTAGATGACCCCAGCTACATGCCTATCTAACCTCCTCTTGAAGACCCCCAGGGTAGGGGAG
>JAGPOW010000304.1:24414024-24451606 GCA_030014935.1 Caiman crocodilus
GCCAAGGATGGAGGTGAGACTGACTGGCCTATAGTTGCCTGGGTCCTCCTTCCTCCCCTTCTTGAAAATGGGGACCACATTGGCCCTTTTCCCGTCTTCTGGGACCTGGCCTGTGCGCCACGAGTATTCAAATATTCCCACCAGTGGCTGTTCAATGACGTCAGCCAGTGCCTTCAGTACCCTCGGATAGAGCTCATCTGGGCCTGCCAACTTAAAGGCATCCAGTTCCTCCAAGTGACTCTGCACCATCTAAGGGTCTAGGCTTGGTAGTCTGGCACCCTGCTGCTGCCTTCCTACAATCCCAGTGAGATACTTGTCTTGCCCCTCACTTAGGAACACTGACGCAAAGAACTCGTTGAGAAGTTCAGCATCACTACAGCTATGGCCAAACACCTTCTTCAGTGAGAGTAAAACTAGGTCCTGAAGCAAATATTGGCTCAACACCTATAAAACACAGAACCCAGACCTGAATCCAGTTCTTCATTCCCTAAAAACCTAAAATCTCTCCCATACTATAAACAAAGAATAATATATCTACTATTGATCAGGAGGTCTCCTTCATGAAGGATGAAGAAGGCATACATGGTTAACTGAAGGCTGTTTGTCATAGCTTTACTTCTATCCCTTTGCACTGCCTAGCCTTCCTCTTTTGGATTTTATCTCTTGCTTTCACCCTATTTTGTCTGTTAGTAAGTATCTCTAGCAGGAGATGAATGAGTAGGTCTGAGCATACATCAGTTTTCTCCATGCTTCTTAAAATATGGAGTCCTATCACTCTCTCTCAACATGGTCCCTTTGTATGACAGAGAAAGGACTATGCAAGAGAGAAGTATTTTTTCTGTCTATAATTCAAATATTTTACTTTTCCCTTTCACTTAACACCACAGATATACAGAGTTGTTACACTGCCTACAACTGGGTTTTAAACATTTATTTTTCATGTGGTCAAAAAATAATGTAATCAAATGCCAAACAATTCTCTACAGATTGGTTTCTGATGATAATTCATTCTCTGTGGAAAGTGTGCTCATGCTGACTAGTGCCTTATTCTGTCAGTAGCTTTATTCTGTCAGGACCTTCAGAGTGGAGTGGGGAATAATAAGAGATCAAGGATAAGGATCCCACTCTTTCACAGCTCCCAGAAGGGCAAGTTACATTTGCAGCTCAAGGAAGGCATGGTAGAGATGGAGAAGCTATGCCCATGGCTATCCCTGAATGTAAACACCATGTAGTAATGTTGAGCCTGAAGGAAAGGAAAAACTGCTCTACATAAAGGGCTTGCTTGTATTTTCTAAAATACTGATCCAGAATCTCTGAGATCCATTCTGCCCACTCTTCTGAAAGCACTGCTTTTTTATACAGTGCATTTGCAGCATAGACATGCTCTTAGTTAGCTCTATATTTATTTTTTTATTATGTAGTACATCAGTGACAAAACATTAGGTGCATAATCAATAAGTAAATTAAATACATATATGAAGAGTCAAGAAGCTTTCCTTCTGCTATTTTGTTACACTGGGAAATTTTCTTTTTGAGGGTATAATTGGTAGACAATATTATTTTTGGTGTGTACACACATATACTCACACACGTGCATGCGCACACACACTACAATTTCTTCTATACAACTCTCACCGTGAGAGAATTTTTTTGTCTCCATTCATGCAAGCAAATTAAAATCAAGATCTGCCACAGTGAAGAAAAGGTTATCACATTATCAGCCCCTGAGAGGTTAGTTGGTATCTTCTGCAAAAAGTAGGACAGTGACCTGTTATACACTCTACAAATGCAAACCAACAACATCTAAGCAGACTAATTGTGTCAGAAGCAGGTGGAAAGGGACTATTTGAAGTCACCTTGAGACAAATATAAGCAACAGTCTTAGTAAACAAGAACAGGTCCCAAAGATATTTACTTGGGCTGTAATTTTAACCCTACTGAAAGAAAAAAAACCTGGAGAATGTGCTGGGCCTGTTTTTCTTGTCACTGGGATGGAAAAAGTCAACAAACCTTTTAACATATTTTCATTTTGGGGAAATAGGTACAAAAGAAGTGTTGTTTTAAGCAATGTGGTAATGGTAAAAATACAGAAAGCACTAAAACAGAATTGACATCTAAAAATCACATACCTATGAACTGTCATTCCTTACCATGAGTTGGAGCATTTAGGGATAAAGACATCATTGGCAAAAACAAAGCTTAAAAAACCTTGATTGTCTACAGCAGGGGCAGGCAATTATTTTGGGGGGAAGGCCACTTACTGAGCTTTGGCAAGCCATCAAGGGCTGTATGACAGGCAGCTGGGGCAGATAAGTATTAATTGCCTAAATTTTTTAGGGGCCCTGTGAGTCAGATAGAATGGCCTGGCAGGCTGCATCCAACCCATGGGTTGCATTTTGCCCACCCCTGGTCTACAGTCATAAATAGACCTTGTCTTTGGAGCAGGATCATCTGTGCCAGGATGTGTTCCAGTACACTGGGAGACGTAGACATCAACTTTGTGCCAACCTGGAGTGTGGCAGCTTGATAGGTACATGCAGAGACTCTCCTGGTGGCCCATTCCTAAGGCATGCCTCTGCAAGCAGGGAAACCTGGGCAGGCACTCCTGGGGCTTCAGGAGCATGATCCTGCAGGAGAATTCCCAGGGCATGTAGGATCAAGCCTGTGAAGTAAGTCCCAGCAGTGCCTACATGGGGAGCCTGGAGAGGGCAGGAAGCTCTGTTCTGCACCCACAGCTATAACACATCTGAGATTACTGTCAGAGATTACATGTACACCAGGTACTTGTTGTCTTTCATGCACCATACAGTCGAAATATTCAGATTTTTATGAATGGGGCTGTTATTGCTAATGGCAGAAATTCAGGGCAGAAAAGAACTGTGTGAATTAGGAACTGTGCAAATTACTGTATGTTTTCTCACTTTACCTTATGTATCATTTTCTTCACTCCCCACTCCTGAGGAGTTACCCTTTGTGGTCTGCAACTTTCCTCTTCACAAAGGTCACTGGATGCAATTTGGCTTTTTGAAGAAGTAAAATTGTTGGTCTCTAGAGCAAACAGCCAGAAAGAAGTTCAGACCAAGCACAGCATGACTCTGGCCTTTCTTGGACAATAAAGGAATTTTAGTCTAGTAATCTTGGAATAGTAGTTATTTGGGGGCGACCTGGCTTTATGGGTTTTTTTTCCCAATTTAAAGAATTTCATAGTCCTTTCTTGCAAACTTTGCCCCCCCACTCCTTGAAACAGAGGAATGACAAAATATTTTTCTTCACTTCATTCACTTTATTCCTCCCCAGTATCCTTCTATAGTCTGCCTATCTCTAGTCCTCTTTTCAGATTGTTCTTCCTGCCATTCTGATTTAAAAATTAACTCCAGACCTCTCTAGACTAGGGAAGCATGGCTTCCCCAACTCATAGCACCATGGTTTCTTCCCCAGGGTGTGCTCCCCAGAAAAATGCAGCCATGCCTGGGTTGTAGTCCCCTTAAACAGACCATCTTACCCTTTCACCTAACCTCATTTTAATTTGTCACCAACAGGATTAATTCTCAGAAACAGTGCCAAATTGGCTGTCAGTAAACAAGGAGACAAAAACTCTGTAATGGCTCTACCTGCTTCCAAATGTAGATCAGTGTTTACAATGTCTTTAGCTCCTTCAGATGAACTGAAGGTCTGCAGTGTTCTTGAAACAATAAAAGTCTTGCATCTCAGTGACAGGGAAGAAACCAAAGAGTACAGGTGAAATATAGCAGCTCACCAATATGTGAGTACTGGTGGTCCAGGGCTGTTATTTGTTATTTCTGAAGAAGGAAGTTTCCTTTTCTGAAGGCAAAACAAGATAACTGAGCAGGAATTACATAAAATGTTTAAAAATGGTTTCTATTAAAGGCAGGCATGTGAAGGAAGATGTTCGCACTAATGTATATTAAACCGTTTAGATTTTAGTGCATCTACAACTACACAGCAGGAAAGTCACATTAACTTCAGTGTTCTTCAGAGGTTCCCTTTTTCTAAAAATGTTATGGATACTATAAGAATAGAATGGTTTATACAGTAAAGTGAATGACAAGCAAGTGTACCCCTAAGTTAAATGAAAACACAACTGCTTAATTAAATGTATATGTGAAGCTAACTATACACTGAATAAAAGCACATTTTACTAATAACTCATACTTTACTGACTCTTGGGGCATGTCCACAAAAGCACACATGTGAGCTTTGTGGCACCTCAAAGGCTTTTGAGATGCCACAAAAAGCACCCCACACATGTGACTTGGTTCTCCGTACTGCTTATTTACAGTGTGGAGCCAAACAGATATCAGGAAATCCCAAGATCAAAAAAACCAAGCGTGCTAAAAAAAAGCAGCGTGGTACATGTAGCAGCAGCATGAGATCCCTGAAAATGGAGCCTGGTTTGCCAAAGCCACACTCCAGCTGCTGGCCAGGCTCTGCATGCCCAGATTGCTGCTGCTGGAGCCCCTGGAGTGCCCAGGACCCCAGGTAAGTCTGCTGGGGCAATTTGCCATGCACCATAGCACACGTGCAGGGGCATTCCCCAGGGACAACTAGCAGTGGCATAACTATGTGCTGCTGCTATTTGTCCCCAGGGAAACACTCATGCACACTCATCTGGATGTGCCCTTGGTTCCCATATTGCTCTGCAGCCCACTTCTTTCTTGAACTGACTAGTCGTTATTCACACAGAATGTCCCATTGACTTCATTTTGAGACCTCACTTGAATTAGTACTGAGACTGTTGCTTAAGATTCCCAGCCTCTTGGACTGGATTTGATTCCTTTTCTAAGGCTTTCGTTGCTTGCTGAAAGGAAAAAACAGCACTAAGAAAATATAGGCAGCTTTATTGAGCAGCATCTCCTTTAGACATTGCTACAAATGTTAGATTAGATTAATTTGGACCTGCTAAACATGAAATCAGCTTGGTTGGCCGCTACTAGCTCAATGCTGCAAAAACAAAAATTGCAAACAGTATAGTTGCATCCTTGTCCTAAGCTTCTTTATCAAGCACCTCAGAGACCTTATTAAAACTGATACTGATTTTTTCAGTGCTGAAAATTTTTTTTTTAGAATGCTGTCTACTGAAGCATTCATAAAAAGGGGAGGTGGGGGGAAATCACCCAGGAATTAAATAGTTGTTTTTCTTCAAATAATGTTTTTAACTTGCCACTTTGATAGATTTTATTTATCTGCCAGAAACTGCAACTGCTGTTTTTGCTGATTATAACTAAAGCATGGTTTTCAAAACACGTGTCTCAGTTACACTGAGAAGGTAATGGTGATAACTGCCCATGCAGATGGTTAATTAGTGGCGCAGACAACCATGAAACTACTATATATTTAAATTTTCTGATTCTGTAAAGACATACGTATGTGCTAACTCACGGGTGGGAAAATATGGCCCCTGGCATCCAGCCCACAAGGCCATTCTAGCTGGCCTGCGGGGCCCCTCTAAAATTAGTCACTTACTTCCTGCCGGTGGCTGCCTTCTAAAAGCTGACCAAGTGCCAGTGGCAGGAGCCACTGGCTGCAGGAGGCGCCAACTATAGCACCAAGCAGCTCAGGCTGTGGTTGCTATGCGACCAATCCAACCCCAACCTCTCCTGCCCCATCCCACCTCACTCCACCCCACTGCCAGCAGCTTCTGCAGATTGGGAGCGTCAGCCTAGCTGCAGAAGCTGGCGCCCCTCTGCTTTTCCCCAGCCCTCCCTCTGTCTGAGAGTGGAAATTCAGGTAAGAATGGGGGAGGGGCAGGGGGAATCACCAGCGATTGCCCCACTCCATGGGGCTTGCAAGACACGGGCTCCATGCCTCTATGTGCTGCTTCCAGCTAGAGTGCTAAGAGCACCATGTGGAGGCACGGAGCCAGACCAGCCTGATGGCACAGCACTTCCCACAGCTCCTGGCACTCTAGCATGCCACTGCGTCAGGCCAGGCTCGCTCTGTGCTGCATCGTGTGGGTCCCAGACGGGAATTACGTGCTGCTGGGTTGGCTCCATGATGCATCATGCAGGTCCCAGCCATGCAGGGGGTGGTGGGAGCTCGGAGCTCAGGTGGGCAGATGGTGGGTGTGAGGGAGGGTGGGGGTGTGTGGTGACCCTCTACACATGCACTTCCCCCTGCCATGGTGGACAGCCCCTGCTGCTGGCATGGTGGACAGCCCTACAACTCTGGCTAGCACTGCACATGACAACAAAGAGCTCCCAGCACCACTGAGGGAAGCCCCACAGTGGAGCTGGCTGCCTTCCCTGCCACCTGCAGCTGCCGGGGACTCTGCCGTATGTGGCAGGGAGTCTTGCCATCTGCTTCTGTGGTGGCAGCCAACTCCATCACATGGGGATTCCCCTGGTGGCTCAGGAGTGCCAGGAGCTGCACATGCACCATGGGGAGCCCTACACAATAGAGGTTGGCCAGCCTGGCCACGCTCCATGTCACCATGTGCAGCTCTGGCCAGAGCCACACACGGCGGGACAGCAGGTAGGGAAGCGGGGCAGGGGCTGGGGGCAGGGGCAGGGCAGGGTTGGGTGGGGCGGGCCCTACCCCCAGTGTGGGGCTTACCTAGCAGCCAAAGCTGGCAAGGTTGACAGCTCTGGGTAGTCCTCCCTGTCAGCAACAGCATGCAGCTGCACCTAGTGTCCTTGGCCCATGGGATGCACCAGCTGGGCCGCCTTCCCCTCCTGGAAGGAGCTGTTGCTGCTGGTGGCCAGTGGTGTCATGGCCACCTGCTCCTTGTGTCTGGCCCCAGGAATGTACATCTGGCGAGGCAGGTGCTGCCCGGGCCTCCTCAAGCTGCTGGTGGGAACTGGATCTGGGGAGCTGGGTGGGACAGGGTGCTGCATGCCCAAGGGTCCCTCCTCTGGTGACATGTCACTAGATGTGGCAGGCTGGGGCAGGGGCTTGGCCAGGCCGTCCGTGCTGCTAAAGATATCATGTCTGCGGCCTGGGTCCCAGGGCGCAAGAATTTCTATCAGTTGCCGCATAAAGGTTCATGGTGGCCCACTGTTCCTTGTAAGGCCTTGATCTTTATGCAGCACCGCTGTTCAGGCTGGTTGTGCCTGTGTTCATGCATCTGCCCTAGTAGGGCTTCATATATGTGAGTGTTGGAGTGTCTGCCCTACTCAAACTGGCACAGCAATTTTGCTTTGTCCCACAGTGCCATGAGGTCACCAGTCTCCTCCTGGCTCGAACTGGGGCCCTAGAGAGCTTGGGCATGCGCACACATGTGGTCACAGGCCTGGGTGAGGTGGAGAATGCCATGGGCTGGCTGTCTGGTCTCCTGTGTGACTGTCCCGGTGTTGCCAGCCGTGAGCAGCTGCCAGTAGCACCCAGCACAGGAGCGAACCAAGGGCTGTATGGCAGAGGCAGTGCTCCACAGCACCTTCAGGCACAGGACAGGCTGCTGGGAGTGTGCTGCAGGCAAGTGGCACTGGCCCTGCTGCCCAGAAACTGCCTAAAAGCAGCCTTGGGGGGCTCACAGACCCAGCCAGAGACTGCAGGAGTTTGCAGTGCCCTTCAGCCCCCAGCTGGCCCTGACGACAGTGCCCTGGCAAATGTGAAGCAATGCAGTGCTAAGCAGAAGCACTGGGGTGCTGGCAGGTAGGCACAGGCAGCCTGTGGCCTGCCCAGGAGATACACAGGACCTGCAGTGCCCTCAGGCTCCCTGGTGAGTGTGTCCCATGGCTCAGAATGTCTGCAGGCTTTTATAGCCTGCAGGCAAGGGCTGCCATAGAGGCAGCCCTGCCCTGAGCCAGGAGAGGTCTTAGGCTGCAGCCCTGGGGCCGGCCTCGGGCAGCCCCCTAGCAGCTGGGCAGACCCAGGAGCAAACTTACTCCCAGGTCGTGTCTATACATGTGCTAACGGGCATTAGCTAATACTGCTTAAATTTGCTATTTGCATTTGCAAGTAGCAGGTTTAAGTGGGATTAAAGGCTTATACTGTGCAGTAAGCATGCATATGTGTAGACCTGTGCTTACTGAACAGTAAACTATACTAACGTGCAGTAACATGTCTCGTGTAGGCATGCCTTGTAAGTAGTTCCATTAATCTCAGCAGGGCAGTTCACACTTTACCAGGTTTAACTTATGTGCTAACCTTTACAGGATCTGGACCTTAACACTGAAATGTCAGAATACCTCTGCTCCCTTGTGCTTACCTCTCAATTTAAGATTTCTTTAGCTAAATAATTTGTCTCAGTATAAACTAAAGAAATTTGAAACATTTTATATCACCTAAATGCGGTTAGGTTGAGAGTATCCAGACTGCAGCCTGCAGCCTTGTTTTCTTTTTTAAGTCCCACTGAGATTTATAAAATAAGAAAAAAATATTTAGAAGGGAGGTTCCAATTTTATCTTGTTCTATACAGAAAATATACCTATATATACCTTTATATCATTGTAATGATATAAATACTTCACACTGCAGTCACAAAACTAGCTTCACTCCATAGGATTTCATGAAGCTAAAAGCTTTGAAAATAAAAGTGTAAAAGCTGCGAAGTAAACAGGGAGACAATGACACCATGTATTAAATATTAACAAAAACACATTCATTTACACAAAAGGAATATATTCTTAGTCATTTCTATTAACACTAGCTCATTGATCTGTAATAGGCATGCAGCTCAGAGACCCTAATTCTCAGGAGACTTAAGCAAATGATTAGCTAAACCCACCAAAGCCAACAACACTACTTGTATACTTAAAGTTAGTCACACGTTTAAGTATTTTGTTGCTGTTTGTAGTAGGTACTTATGACTTTCGATACTTCTCTCCATAAGCTGTAATTGCACCTGTAAGGCAGCCATCTTACAATATCTCTGATCTGCAGGGAGGAATTCAGGCTACACAAGTAATGCTTGCAATACTTACCCCCATGCAAATACACTTTAGTTTGGCTTTGTATATAGACTAGTATTTGACTCTCAGTTATTGAGTTGGGTAGAATGGTTAGATTAAAATCCACGTGACAGCACAGCACGCTGTCACCTGGCAGCACCCACTTCTTCCTGAGAAGTACAAAGTGCCAGGCTAATAGTATTATTCACAGTCACATAAATATTTTATTTTGGGCAAACAGTTCTGAGGGATGCTCAAGGACCATTACAAGTATGATGTGTTGGCTTGTTTCCTTTTCCTTCCATTGTCTGCTAAAATACATGATAATGAAGAGGGAGGAAAAAGAAAAAAAAACTACCCCAAAAAACAAAGAAAAAACTCCCTATCAACAAAACCCATCAAAGTAAAACCAAACATTTCACACACTTCTCTGTTTGGGAGAAGACGAAAGAACCAACGCTTTGTGACAGGAGTTAGTCACATCACTTAATGCACTGGGGGTGCATCTACACAAGATGCTATGGTGCCATAGCAATGTGCAACAGTGCCATAGTGTCTGTTGGCAAAAACCATGATGCCACTGCTGTGCTGCCATAGCAACCCACTCCCTTGTTATAGTGTGTTGCTACAGAGACGTAGCAGCCAAAGATAACTGTGTATAGCCGGTACAGCGTAGTATTGGCTGTTATGGCACAGTACCAAGGCACTATATGGCCATGTGTAGACATACCCTAGAAGGTGCCTGGCTACTGTATCGGCTTGGTACTGGAAACCATCTAGAGTAGTTCAAAAGAGAATCTATCTTCTCATCGTAAACTCGTTCCAAAAACTGTTAAAAAGTATTTTTCCCACTTTCAGTTTTTACATTGTACTTAAACAAACATTTTTTCATTATATCACACCCATGACCATTTTTGAGAGAGCTGTCCATAAATTTAATGATGAAGACCTAGTTTTAAAGTCTTGATGTCTCGTTTCATTAAGGCATCTTTGATTGGTCTTAAAAAGGAATGGTCTGTAAAGTATTTGACAACGGGAGATTCAAATGCCAACATTTAAAGCATAAAAAAGAGCATGTACTATATAGTGCACCAACAGAGGGCTTTTTCAAACTGTTTCTTAACTTAAACAAGCTTGATCATTATTTTTTAAAATAATGTCAGCTAAATTGTCACAGTAAGAAATGTAAATGATTGTTCCCTTTAGTCGGTTTGACTAGATACTACAGGGGCATATTAATGCAAAAATAAATCAGCATAGATTCCTAGTTTCAGTAAGGCTATACTAATTTGTATTAAGATAAAGTCCACAACTTTTGTATCACAAGCACTTAAGCAGACAGAACGCCCCCTTGATTTCTTTGAGAAGTCCTATTTAAATATTCTCAGAACAATCTAATTCCGTATGGGAGTCCTTATTGAATGAAATCTTCTGAGAGCCCTCAGACAAGTCCAGCACTATCAGCAGCCATATATCTATGAAGAAAATACAGTGGTACCTCGGTACTCGTCGTTAATTGGTTCCGGGAGGCGCGACGAGTACCAAAAACGATGAGTACCAAACAAACCCTTTGTTTCCGCTGGAAAGGGTAGCGAGTCACGAGGCAAGCGACACCGACAAGTTCTCGCTCGTGCGTTGAGTACCAAGCAAACAACGAGTACCGGGACAAAATTTTCGTGTCAAAATGCATCGAGTACCAAATTCGACGAGTTTCAAGGCAGTTGAGTACCGAGGTACTACTGTATACCATTCAGTACACCTTACTTCTCGCCTCAGGAAATGCTTATGGTTCTAGGCTAAGAAAATGGGACCCAGATGAAGATCAGCTTTGGCTTCACATGTCCGTAGTCTCCTGCATGGGCATGCAGCATAGGCCACAGTCCGGGCCTAAGAGTATCAGGTATTATACGTAAGTAAGGGTAGGATGAGAGAGATGTTCACTGCTTAAATCCAAGCCCTATTAAACTTGATGGCAAAACTCCCATGGACTTTGTTAGGATGAGGATTATGCCTGAAGCTTAACTTTATAGTGTGAATATACTGAGGAGTGCATGTCTATGCGTATATCAAACCCCACTCCCTAACATAGCCACATCCCCCCCACCCAACCGCACACTCCCTTCTCTCTGTCTATAATAAGCAGAGCTAAAACACTAGTGTAGTGTTGCCGCTATGATAAGAAAAGTGTGCTTTGTTCAGCTTCACTTGTGTTCAACACTCATGGTTGCTGGTACAACCATGGTGGCAGAATGTATGTAGGATGTCCACAAGAGAGCCCTGCTGATGTAAGTGCACCTGGCACAGCTAAATTGGTAGTCTCATCTAGTATAAACAGGCCTTTAGACACCTGACTCCCATTTTCAGTGGTTTTATTTAGAGCTAGATTTCCAAAGGCATAAATGTACCTAAGGTGCAGAGGTACCCAATGAGATCTTCATAAGTGCCTAAGTATATTGGACACCTAACGTCCACTGGCATTGCTAAACATTGTATGCTGGACCATGGCAATGCACAAAGCTAACCAGGAAGAAAAAACTATAACTATTACTATGATTTGAGTGTTCAAAGCTACATGTTGCCAAAATGATGATTGGCTCTGCTCTCCAAAACATATAGGCTTAAGACTATGGAGACAGTTGTAAAATCCCAGATAGACACTGAATACCTGTTTTGAGAAATATGCCTTAATCAAGGGAGGATGTATCAACAAGGAGGATACAGTCACAGGGATATGCAGCTGTGTGGTTAGTTATAAATGATTTATCATGATAAAACACTGGGCACATTTGCAACTAGCACAGGAGATAAAATCAATTGGGATTGCTTTATTTTACATAGCCCCAGCCACAATCTTGCATTCTTGTGCAAGATGCACTGTTACTTTAATTTGGTCATTTAAATTTCATGTGTAGGTCTGGCTAAGCTTTCACAGTCATCAGGGGCAACCTTTTAGGCAAGGGTGCCACAAATCATGACCCACACCCTCCCCAAGTCCCACACCAATCCCTTTCCTCTGCCCAATCTGCTGCTCTGCTTTCTGCTTCCTGCACTATCTGCTGCTGCGCTGCCTGTCTCCTTCCTCATCTGTCACACACCACACTTAGAGCTGTCTGTGCCACTTATGGTACTCATGCCATAAGTTGGCAACCCCTGGGCTGGTCTAAGATATAGGGAGAATGTGAACCATTGAGAAGACTACATAGTTGTGAAGAACGTGGAAAGGGGATACTATGGTTGGGTTATTTGCTGTATAACCATTCCCTATGGGCTACACAGATGATGTTAGAAGGGACTTGAGTCTGGACAGATTGAGGGCCTGAGTCATGGGAAGAATTATACATGTACAGGGAACAAAACAGAAAATGACCAGCAACTGCAATGGGAGGAAGAGATGAATGGTGGAGGAAATAGAGAAGGATGCGACCCAGACCAGGAAAGATCTGCATAGTAAATCCAACACATTCAACTTCTAAGATTGAAGTGGAGAAGCAGGGATGGAGATAATTTTAGCAGCTGTTTTCAGGATGGGCTAGACAGGGGCACTCTGTTGATCAGGCAAAAGAAGGGAAGTAAATTATGGTAATCAAGACAGGAGGTGAGTGTGTGGGACATGGATGATTGTTCTGGGTCTCCTACATCCTTGCTCTTCCTGAGAAAAACCCTCATCAAAAGGGAGTAAACTTCCTGAACAACAAAGTACATGAAAATGAAGGACATTTTAACCCGATGCAACACGGCACTTCAGGATGTACTTACCGTTAAGCATGTGGGTAATTCAGAAATTCAGTAACACATGTTGCTTCAGTTTTAAGTCCAACCATAAGTGCTTTTGCTGGACCAGGGTCTGAGAGTCATGCAACCCTACTGACTTCAGTGGGGTTGCACCAATAACAGGAATTCAGTTCTATATCTATCCCATAAATGAAATAAAACACCTTCCTGAAATAAAGTCATTTAAATGAATGGATTTAAATGAATTAATTTCAAACAGCCCATGGACATACTCTACATCTTTCTGTTCCTGCCTCTCCTTAGAAAATAATGGAGTCTAAAGAGCTTATGTTGCTTCCAGGAATCTATAGATTTTGTTCTTCACAACTTGAGTAGATTATCATGAACTCTCATATATTTTGCTTTTTATATCTAGACTAATTAATTTTGTTTTAAAATATATTTCTTGTTTGCAATCACATATCAACATTATTATAGTTATTATTAGGCAGGACATAGAGAGAAGCACAGAAGGAAGAAACCATCTGGTTCTGAAAAAAGTGCATCTTTGTCCAGGGGACAAGGACTATAAATAAAAAATTACTGATCTGAAAGGATATTTGAAAGTGTTGGTCAGACACTGTTTTCCCGTTAGTCACACTTCAGTAAACCTTACACTAACCCTAGCAAAACTGATGGAGAAATCATCTACAGGCTGCATGTTTATTGATTGTTTTCTTTATTTAGTTTCCAGGCAATGGAATCCCAGCACCAGGGGTCATTGTTTTAGGTTCCTTGTTATACTCCGGGAAAGAAATTGGAGGCTGCAGGAGGTTCTAGAAAATCAAAAAAATGACAGAAGTAGGTCAAAACCAGAATCAGTAGCTCAGTTGCAGTCCCATTCAAAATAAATGAATTAAAATCCTGGTTTTTAGATGCATGGGATCTGGATCTAATTCCTAGTTTTGGATTTTAAAAACTAAAATCACACCTAATATGCCAAAACTTAATTTTATGGCTTTGATTGTCAGGACACAAGAGTTTAAATCTGATATAAATTAATACTCACTCTTACTTTATTTATCATAGCCTTTTCGGTTTTGCTGCAGACATCAGTTGCTATGAACATTCCAGGTTTTAAATCATGCATATAAGGAAAATGGCTCATCCTATAGCAGAGGGCTTGTGTAATGCCTACTTGCCACTTAAGGGGCGTGTCTAAATGAGATGCTTTACTGCGCAGTAGACTAATTTACTGTGCAGTAAAGCATCACTACAGGTGTGCCTACACATGCATTAGATCTACACACGTAGGGAAGTAGGAGCAGATTTACTGCTAATGGCAGCAAACTGCTCTCACTTCTTGGGGCCCTGCAATGCACTTCTGCTGCCACCGTGGGGAGTTTTAGGCTCTCCCTGGGTGCTAACCCAGGGGCTGGCAGGGATCACCACGCCAGGAGACTGCTGTCTCCTGGGGCTGGAACACTGCTCCTTGCCCAGGGGGATCTGCCTGCTGCCAGGGTGGGGACAATGTCCCCTGCCTCAGCAGCAAAGAGCTCCCAGCCCCAGCTCCCTGACTGGGGGATAGGACGTGAAAGAGCTGCAGGTAAGGGGCAGGTCCCAGCTCCCTGCCCCGATCCATCAGTGGGGCAGCTAGTAGCAAGCCCTGGACTGGGCAGGGAATCCCCACCCAGCCAGGGGCTCAACAATAGCTGCTTCACTGGCAGATCAGGGCCAGGAGCTGGGACCTGCCCCACCCCTGCAGCCCTTTCCAAGCCCTGTACCTCGATCACCAGAAAAGGGAGCAGGGATGGGACCTGCCCCTGACTGGGACGGTTCCCAGGCCCTGCTCCATGATCACAGGGTGGTGGCTGGAGAGCTTCGTCCCTGATCAGCAATGTGATCACAGAGTTGGCTGGGGAACAGGTTTTCTAGCCCTCATCAGCAGGGAACTCCCTGTGCCAGCTCTATGACTGTGGACCTGGTGCAGAGAGACAAGAATCTCCCAGCCCTTCCACTCCCCAATCACGATGATGAAATGGGGGCTCAGAGATAAGGATCTCCCACCCTCCACTCCCTGTTCACCATCTTGGAATGGGGTGCTTGGAGCTCCCTGCTGCCAAGGCAAGAGGACATAGTCCCTGACTGGGCTCCGCTGGTGGAGCCCACCCCAGCAGCGGGCAGCTCCTGGGGGCAGGGAGCAATCTCCTTTCTCCTGGTGGCTGGCTGACTGGGAGCAGATTTGCTCCTGGTCAGGCGCCTACATGAGCACTACTGCACAGTTAGTAATTGAAAGTAAATTTGCTACTTACAGTTGCAGGTAGTAAATTTACTCACAATTAGTGAAGTTTACTGAGCCGTAAGCATGTACATGTAGATCAGAGTGGGCAAAATTTGGCCCTCCAAGCACTTTCATCTGGCCCATGGCAACTGTTAGGATGACAGTATTTGGACCTTGGGGAGCACTGGATTTTCAGCTGAACAAAGGCTTTAACCTGTGGCTAGCAAAGCTACTGACCACAAGGCAGAATGTTATTAAAAGTAACATTGCAAATGCTTAGGCGAGCAGTTTTCTAATAATGTCATAGTATTGTAAAGTATAGAGCTCATTGTGTAAGAAGAACAAGATGCAACCCACCAGCTATTGTCAGGAGATAAAGCAGAAGCAAGACCTTGGAGATAAAGGAGTCAGCAAGAAACCACAATTGACTGGGAGAAGCCAGGTTCACTGTCTTATGCATGCGCTCATAGCAAAAAGACATGTAAATGAATTAAATGCATAGGCAATCCCATGCTAATCAAGTAAACAGTAAACAGTAAAGAGAGGCGGAGCTTGAGAAAGGAGGAGATATGGGAGGGGCAAAGGTGGAGTAATTGTTAATGAGCATAAACAAAGGCTTATAAATGTGGAAAGAACTATTGTTCACTGCTGCTCCCCAGTTTCACAGGCTGTGTGTCTGTGAGGGAGCTCGCCCAAAGCTGCCTTCATTTTGAATAAAGCTATTGCTATCAATGTGTGCTGGTGTTTGCTCCCTGCTTGCTCTGGTTAATGAGTAATAGGACCCATGAGCAATTGGATTGTCATCTTCCTAGTTGTTGGAGTTAGGGTCTAACAGTAACCACCAACAAACCCAACTCTCACCCTTCTGCCCACAAGCATGGGATTAAGGCACCCTGATGTACACCCCCCAAACACCCTACTGCACCTTGCTCCTGCCCTTGTGGGCAGAAGGGCCCAACCTCACCAGCAGACAGCTTCTGGGCAGGGCTACTGCTGCAGCCCCTGGGAACCTGCTCCGCTTCCCCAGTCTCCTGCTGGGTGGGCATCATGTGGGTGTGAGAAAGGGTGTGGGGAGGTAGGAACCCCACACAGTCTCCCCACACTCCCCCTCATAGTGCATAGCCATGGCAGGATCAGTAGCAGCAGGCAGGTTCCTAGCCCAGGTGCTGGGAAAGGTGCGGCTCTAGCCAGTGCTGCACATCGCAGTGAGGAGCACAGCTCCCCCTGGGCTCTCTGTATCACCAGCACTCCCTGCCGCTCACGCACAGCCCCTGCACTCTCATGGGAGGGAAGCCCCAGGCACTAGAGCTGGCTGCCTTCCCTGCCCCACAGTGGAAGGCATCTGGGGCTTCCCTCTCCTGCCAAGCAGCCCCAGTGGGGATGGCAGCTGGCTCTAGCACGTGTGACTCCCTTCCTGTGCCAGGGGAATGCAGGAGCTGTGCATGAGTGGCAGGGAGCACCAGCAGTATAGACAACCCGGGGGAGGCTGTGCCCCTCACTGCAATGTGCAGTGCTGACCAGAGTCATGCTTCATCGGGTGCTTTAGCCCTGAGCACCCCACCTGCTACTGCTGCTGCTGCACCATGGGAAAGTGCGAGGGGTCCCCACTCTCTTCAATCTTCCTCACATCCCACAAACCCCACTCACCCACACCCTGCTCCCACAGCCCCCCACATATACACCTCCCAACAGACCCTATGCCCCCACACACTCACACACCCTACCATACATAAAAACCCACGCCCCTGACACCCCACCATATACCACATGCACATACCCCACAGACACGTACACCCCACCACATACCCAGACCATCCATACCCACACTCCCCATACACACACATCCCACCCTCCAAACACACACACACCCCCCAACCCACACACAAAGACAACCACTCCCCACCCTACACCCCCCTATGATATACAATCGACTTTATATATATTACACAAATGCAAATCATGATACAAATATTTTTTGTAATGAAATTAAAATATGTTACAGAAGATGTTTAACTTTTAGTGTATAATTTGTTTTTTTTCTGGTTTTAAGATGGCAACCCCCCGTCCCGGAGTACTTCTGGGGGGCAAGAGGAAGGACTTCTGGTGGCAAAGGTCAGGGGTTAGGGGGTGGGACTTCTGGTCCCAAGATTGTGACAAGGAGATGGGGCAACTGTCAAGGGGAGAAGCTATTCATGTGGTCCTTGACAGCTCAATAAAACTCAGTTAGCGGCCCTTCGCCATAAATTATTGCCCAACAGTGTGCATGTGTAGATGCCTTCCCAGGGCTGGCTTACTACACAGTAAATTTCTTTGCAGTAAGCCTAAATAGCATTAATTGCACATGTAGAGACACCCAAGATGTATTAAAGGCCCATTCCACATTTACAAATATTCACTGGGCACACCTACACAAGACTCTACATTTCCATAGCAATGAGCTGTGATGATGTAGGTCATTGCTATGGTGGCATAGTGTTGGTGGGCACGAACTGTGACACCATCACAACTGTGCAGTAGCAACGAGCTACTGCAGCATAGCTCATTGCTATGGTGCAGTAGGGTTGGAAACAACCCATGCTGGAACAGCACATTACTGGTGGTTACTGTGCAATCATTTAGTATTTGATAAAGCACATACTAAATAACTGCACAGTAACAACTGCACAGTTGGGTGCATGTGTAGGTGTGCCCACTGTATAGGTACCGAGGGACAAATGAGATACTAATATCAACTAGCCATTGCTCTTTGCAGAGTGGAGATGCAAGGACCAGAGTGAATGGACCAGCAACTATAATGTAGCCCCATGATCTTGGGCAGGTCATTTAATCTTGTGCCTCAGTTACTACCTGGAATATAAATTTAGTAAACCTTACTCACCTTATAGGGATAGTGTCAGGCTTAGTTCACTAATACTTGTCAATCCCAGAGAGCCTTAGATTGATGGAGTTATTAAAGCAGCACTATGATTAACCTATATAATATACAAGACGTTATATATTATAGATTATATAAACACTGACCCAAGAAATTGAAATAGCCTTTACTTCCTCTCTAAACCCTTCAAAAATTCAAAATAATTCAAAATTGGATTTTACAGAAATCTTGGGTTGTTTGGTACTGGTTATTCACAGGGATTGAGAATGCCTCCTGGGAAACAGAGGTACAGTCTATACCCAACCCTTGTCTGTTTTGGATCTTTGGACACAACTTCATACATTTCATAGATTTGATAGATTCCATAGACATTAGGGCTGTAAGGAACCTCAGAATATCATCGAGTCCAGCCCCCTGCCTGAGGGGCAGGAAGCCAGCTGGAGTCATAGGATCCCAACAAGGTAAGCATCCAAATTTCTCTTGAAGGCATTCAAAGTGGGTGCTTGAACCACCTCCGATGGCAGGCTGTTCCAGACCTTGGGAGCCCGGACAGTAAAGAAATTCTTTCTTATGTCCAGCCTGAAATGTTCTTGCTGGAGTTTATAACCATTTGATCTTGTTATCCCTTGGAGCGCTCTGGTGAACAATGGTTCCCCCAGATCCTGTTAAACATCCCTGATAAACTTACAGGTGGTCATCAGATTGCCCCTGAACCTACGCTTTTCCAAGCTAAAGAGTACCATAGCTCTAAGCCTGTCATCGTAAAGTTTGTTTTCCTGACCTCTGATCATGCACGTGGCTCTTCTCTGCACTCTCTCAAGCTTCTCCACATCCTATTTGAATTGTGGAGCCCAAAACTGGATGCAGTACTCCAGCTGTGGCCTCACCAAGGCTGAGTACAATGGGAGAATGACATCCCAGGATTTACAGCACCTATGGATGCAAGCCAGCTTTTTGCTCACTTTACTAGCTGCAGCATCACATTGAAGGCTCATGTTCATCTTGTGGTCAATCATGATCCCCTAGTCCTTTTCATCCGTAGTGCTAGCCAGTGTAGTACTGCCAAGCCTATAAGGATGCTGCAGGTTTTTCCTTCCAAGGTGGAGAACCTTGCATTTTTCGGTGTTAAACACTATCAAGTTCTTATCCATCCATTTCCTGAGCCTGTCAAAGTCAGCCTGAATTGCCTTCCTGTCCTCAGATGTGGATGCTTTACCCTAGAGTTTGGTATCATTGGCATACTTGGCCAGTCTGTTTCTGACTCCAATATCCACATCATTAATGAAGATGTTGAACAATACAAGTCCAAGGACAGAGCCTTGGGGGACCCTACTGGTCACAAGGCACCATGACAATTGACTTCAATCAGCCACCACCCTCTGGGTCCAACCATGGAGCCAGCAGATCATGGTGGACCCAAGGCCACAGTTTGCCAGTTTTGCCAAGAAGTGATGATGGGATACCACATTGAAGGCTTTTTTGAAGTCAAGATATATGACATCAATCTCTTCCCCCTTGTCCAGGTGATAGGTCACCTGGTCGTAGAAGGAAATGAGATTGGTCAATTTTTAAAGTATTGAGATATTATTTTAAATAACTCTTTTCTGTTTGATTAACAAAATAGTTTTTTTGATGGCTTCATAATTTGACTAAAAAACAAGACCAGAATTTTCTGACTTGTGTCTCTTCAGTTTGAATTACAGAAATATTTTTAGGAACTTAATGATAGCTTGCTTTTCAGAGGTACCGAGTCCCTACACATTACTTTGAAATGAATGGAAAGTGCTCAACACCTTTGGAAACAAGAACAATTTTTTATTCAGTTCCAACCTATGGATTTAGAAGCCAACACTCCAACCACACATGAATACTTTAGTCCTAATGAAGATGATTTATCCAGCCATTGCATACATGCTCCCTACATAAGGTGACCATATGCCCTGGATGTCTGGGATTGTCTGGGACAGTCCCAGATTTGGGAGGCCGATCCCAGCCAGCCAGTGAAAATTAAAATGAGTATCCTGGACATGAGGTGTGAAATAGGAAGCCCTAGCAGACAGCTAAATCAGCCTATATGTCCCGATAGGTTAGATTGATTAGAAGAATGGCCATCAAAAAGGGATTTGTTAATACATGTGAAGTAAGGAACAGTGGGTCATTAATGGGCCATTGATTCTTTAGCTGCCTGAATAGCAATACCAGTGGTGCTCTGTCCTCACCTCTGCCTGCAGAAGCGGAGGGGTGGGGGGCAGGGGTGGTGTCCTGGATTTCACATTGTCTTATATGGTCACCCTATCCCTACAGCACATTTACAGGCACTGTACATTTAATTTGACCTCTGGACTTTCATCTTGCATGACTTACACATCGAAACTTTCAGCTAGAAATGATGGGAGTTTTGTGTATACAGGTAATAGAGGAGCATAATGCTCTTAAATCTCTAGCAAGGAGGGTGATGGAATGCTTAGGTGCTGAAGCCTATAAGCAGGAAAAAGCACAATATGCCTCACCAATGTCCCTGCAACACAAAGAAGCATTATTGTCATATTTAGGAGAACACTTTTTCAGCCCGCACGAATTGAAGGGTGAGAAGCATTAACATGGGATAAAACCAGGGAGATGCAAGAAAGATGACTTTAAAAGGATGTACTTTTTAGGTAAGGGTTGGGTCAGTTCATTTGGTATAAATCATAGTGTTGAGGCTACTATGCTACGATGTATTTATATGCAGCTTTATTTGAGATTCCTTTATGTAGCATTTCAAATGCTGGCAATCAAAGACATGACAAGTTTTCACTTTCAGACCACATATTCCAGATAGCCATGAAAACAGAGAAGTCTGGTACAATAGGATAGTAGATAAGCTTCATGGAAACCTGTGATCGCTATAGACAGATGCCTTTACCCAGAGGATTATAACATTGATATGAAGCCTTAGACATAATGGCCTGGACCCTCCAAAGCCTTGCACCTTTTTGTAGTCCTTCATGCCAAACCCAAGTACTGAATAGAACACACATGGAATAGTTCTGAATGATAGCCTCATTCTGTGCTCACTTCGGTGGCATAAGGCAAAATGCAATTACATTTATTCCACTCTATTCTGCACTGAAGAGGTCACATCTGGAGTACTGTGTCCAGTTTTGGGCTCCCCACTACAGAAATGATGTGGACAAGTTGGAGAGAGTCCAGCAGAAAACAATGCATCCAGTCCTTCCAAGTCACTCTGCACTCTCTCAGGGTCAACACTTGGTATTCGGCTGTGTAAAGAAAAAAACCTAAATTGCATAGTGTTCTGCCCGCATGATAGTGGGTAGTTTGTCTGAAATGCATGTAATAATAATGAATCAGTGAGAAAACTGCCTCCTCCCTGAGCCCCTAAAGGCTGTTTTATCCACTTGCCTGGTGCAGCGCAGCCAAAGCATAGTCTTCACAGATAAAATTAGTGTTACCCAGAAGGGTGGTCAAATTTTTTTTTTTCATGACAGGGGCATGTTTTCCAGGGAAAATGTTGAGTTTTTAATCCAGAAACAAAACACTGAAAGCTATTTTCTTTAGCTGAAAATAAAAATATTTCACTTGAAAACCTCTTGAAAAATATTTGAAAAATATTGAAAAACTTGAAAAATATTTCTCATGTGGTGTTCTCATGCAATCTGTAGTTGAATTGCTGGATGTCCCAATTCTCCTGGAGGAGATGGGTTTCCTGGTGGACTGTATTTGACATGTTGGTCAATGGTCAGGGATTCCCATAGGGCAATGACTACTCACTGGAAGAGATGAAACTTTGGTGCTTCATGGGAGATATAGTAATATTAAGGATTACAAAAAGGATGCAAATGGAAATATAACACACCTGGATTAGAACTGCCAGGAGACCTCATGACAACATTCCCAAATCCAGAGAATTAGATACTGGACTAAAATTTATCAACATTTCAATTTATGTTGAAAAATCAATATTTTCTCTAAGGATAACTTTCAACTAGCCTTAGGTACCTCCCAGATTATCAGCATATTGCATAAGACTAACCACTAATTACTCCTCAAAATTGGACAGATTATATAATACTATATTGTATTACATGATATGGGAGTTAGCTTACCACACATCAGTTATACCATGGTAAGTTTTATGTGCCTATAAAGTTTTGTGTGTTCTATCCTATGATAAATGAAACCTAAATAACAGCCATTTAGCAATTGTTTCATGAAGAGATAAATTGTTCTGGTTCAGGTTCCACTTTCTGTAGAATAGAGTGGTCACATGAAATGTGTCTAAGTATTACCACTTCCCACTCTGTTCATTCCCTGAAAAAAATGTTCACGTGCCTTCTTTTGTAACCATTCTCTTAGCTGTAAAACTAAGCCACAAAAAGCAGCAAATGAGAAGACCCATATATTTGTTGTGTTAACTGTTTTAGGGACTCAAATAGGGTGAAATAGGATCTCCTTTAATAGATGAGAAGGAATCTGGCCCTTAGTATGAATCGGATGATATTAATAAGCATCTTATCTTTTAACTTGCTACAATTTTCCCTCTATCCACCCCATAGCAGTGCTGCTATGCCTCTGGAACCAAAAAAGTATGTCTCTAAACTGAAACTCATTCTTAGAGATGAACAGAGATTGCAGTGGTCACTGTGGTAGTGTGGGGGAAAGAAACCAATGGCTCGTATGTCTTCTGTAGAAGAAAAGACAATCTAAAATATCAGCAAAGTATTCAAGATTGTCCAATATAAAAGTATGACTCTAGATATTTAGGAGATGGAAGTGAGCTGATGCCTTTAGAGATCACGCAATCTAAAGGTGAAAATTCTAATTTCCCATGTATTCTTGTCACCTTTCTCAAAACTGTATTATTTGTGAAGCTTGTCTGAATCAGTTTTCTCTTTTCCATACTTATTCCTAATCTTCTGCATACATATACACCTCACCCATTCTATGTGAAAAGACTGCTTGTAGCATACAGCTGAGAAAAGTAAAGAAAGCATCAATATTTGGAACTTGAATACTTGTAGAAAACCATTATTAATTCAAATAACATGAAAATCCAAATTAGGTAAGGCATATATAAGACACAGTGACTCCCTTTGTCTATAAAGACGTAAAGTGTTGGTTTGATACTAAGATATAGCCTGAAACAATCACTCTATAGAAGCTATTTTTTATCTGCCCTTTTTGTAAAGCTGAAGTCTTCAGTCAATAATGAGATACAGTTTCACTCATAATCAGTTATAAAACTATTGTGCCTCAAGTACCAGGTTATAATTGGGAGGTAAACCTGGAAAGTTAACTCACCCCTTTTGTTGTGAAAACAGCCTTGCTGCACAGTTCTCTAATTAGACATTGGGTTAACATATTTGTGTTTATCAACGTTCCTTTAATATGAATGTTGCTATCTCACTAAATGTATTGTGAAAATGTAAAAATATGGCATAGGTATAGCTGCTCAGAAACATATTTTTGGGGGGTGTGAGATTTCCCAAAACAACCATTGGTGACTTAATTCTACTCCCACTGACATCAGTGGTAAAATTCTCATTCACTTAATTAGGATCCGTTACTCACTACACCGACCACATTTAAAAAGCCTAGTATTAATGCTTACTATCACATAATAAGATTTTTTTCACAGCATTAAATCAAGCACAACACTAGAATTTACCCACTTATCAGGCACCCACATTTAGTTCCTCATAGTTTCTTAATGGCAAATTATTAGGTACCTAATTTACCTGAAATGGAGCAGCAATTCCCTTCTTTTAAAAGGAACTGTTGTTTGCAGAAACTACAGGTTCCTGCATCAATGCTTCATTTATATTGGAATAAATAAAGATGGCTTTAGGCTACATTGTAGAATTTTGTGAGCTGAATTTGGACACCCCTGCTATTGTTATATTATCTAAGTTGTTAATGCTAGATGATAATCTAGAACATTTCAGTCACCTCACAATGCCACGTGCTGACAGACAAAAATACAGCCTGTTACTTAAAAAAATAATTAAAACACAATTCTTGGATACTTGTATAAAATGTCTAAAAATATTCCTGCAAACATATTTTTGCTTAACTCAATAGACATGAAAACAAATAACAAGCTATAGAAAATACCCTCAAAGGAAAGTCATTTTTTTTATTTGAATGCATGCTTAATGAATCCATTTCAGCAGCATTTTCCCCAGTTCTAGCAATAATCTCTCTGCAACCAGAAGCCAATAAAGTAAAAAATATTAAGGAATATAGATATATATGGTAAATAAATGCAAGTTAAACTTTTCATATGTTGAAATGAAAGTGTCTTGCTCCATTGATAGATAAAGAAAATATTACGGTTAGACATACAACAAACAGCCATGAAATTAAAAATGGGTATACTGGATATACAGTTGAATATACTGTATATGTTTTAGACCCATACTACATTAACAAATCAAAGCTAATATTCAACAAGCCAAAAAGCTTTCTAAATTAGTTTAATACTAATGAAAATTTTATGGTCAACCACACAAGACACCAAAAGAATAGGTACAGCACAGACTTTAGCAGCATAAGCTTTCCCAGAGTGGTCTAGTTCTGGGAGAAAGAGAGGCAGTGTAGTTAATGTTTGCATGGCTTTTCAGTCCTTGGTATCTGCTGAGGCTCTCAACAGCTGAATTCATTGGGGTGATTATTGATGTCTTCTTGTGATGTTTGTCTAGTCTAGTGTCTGCAAAGGGCATAAACAAACTGAACAACTAAGACAGTTAATTTAAACTTGGCTATTTTGGTATGCTGTTTTACAATGTAGGCATTATATGTTTAACACAAATGCTACAATCAGATCTCTTCACACTCTTTTAACATTCCCAGCAAATATTTCCAAAGCACATTAAAAAATCTTTAATTAAGCTTCATGATACCTCTGTAAAGTAAGCATTATAACCTGAAGCAGAGGTTTAGGGCCCTCTACATGCCATCAACATGGAGAAGTATGAAGCAGAAACAGAGCTGTCCCCCATTCACTTGATTCTCAATGTAAGACTTCAGCCACAAGGCCACCCTTCCTTTCTCTCTTGGGATCTGCTACTGAGGTTGTTGACTGTGTAACTTGATTCCCATTGACTTCACTGGGAGCTGCAGCAGGCTTTTACACAAAGTATTTGTAAAATACAAACTCAAAATTTCCCAAGCACAAAGTCATGGTTTGTCTTTACACATGTGCAGAGCTCTTCTAGCCTGTGAAATGGTTTTCATGGCTTTACTTTACTTCATAAACAATAATAAATATGTGCTACAGTATAACCAATGTTCATTATTTTATTGAGTTTTACAATATCTGTGAGTTTTTTTGTAATGGCCCATCTGCTGAACTCATACAGTTGTAAAACATACTCTCAGCTTTTCTTTTTATAAAAAGAATTTTTGGCTTTTTGCATCGAAACTTAAGGATTCAAAAACTGGAAGGCAAATAAAAGTACACCATGTGTGTTAAATGCAAATACAATAAAATAAAAAATCCATGGTTTGTAAGTTAATCTCAAGATTTCTTGAGGTCTGACTACTGATTTGCGTACGTTTGGCATTGGCATTGCTGTCTCTGCCTTAATACAGCTCCAAGAATCAGGTTCTGCATGTATTGGCTTTGTGTGGCATTTGATGCTAAGGCAAACTATTGGTGTTTAAAAACTTCAGGTTCAACTTAAAAGTCCCATCCTATGAGGGCTGCACTGAGATATGAGCTGTCCATATTCAATGAGAGGCTAAAGTGTTTTAGAATCATCCCTTCACATTTGCTGGAGGATTTGGGGAAGGGTGTAGGAGACAGTGGACAGACATGGTTATCAATAATGGAAGTTCTCAAAAGGAGGAAGCAGGTTGGCCTGTTGGGGAAGTTTGGAGCTTATATTTTGGGATGGCGTTGCCGAAGAGGCAGGTATTTGCTGCCACATACAGGTTTACCTCGCTTTACGCTGTACATGCATTCCTGGAAAATGGCACATAACTCAAATTCACATAAAGGGAACCCACTTTACAATGTAAAAAATAGGGACATGTTCCAAGACTTGACTGTACTGACCCCCAGACCCATTTCTACCACTTTTACAAGACAATTTTGGCACTCACCAACAGCAGATAGTATGAACAAGCACAGGGTGGTGGTGACTGTTTAGCTGGTGTGAAGAGATGGTGGTGTAGGCTTAATTGATGAACCAGGAAGAGGTAGGAGATAAGCTAGCAGGACACTTAGAAGCCATAATGGGGGTGGCAACTACAGAAACACGTGTAGCAGACAACAAATGAGGGGCACAGATCAACACAGGAGACTATATTTTGGTGTACATCTCTCCCATGATGCACTGCACAAAACAGCTGACTGCAGGCTTCCACCACACCAATCACATAAGACTGAATTTACCTCACATGTAATGAATTTTTGGTATAAAAAGGGTCATTGCATAAGAGCAAATTCACCCATACAGAACACACTTAAAGTGAAGGAAACCTGTATCAAAACATTTTTTGCCTGAATAAGGGCTGCAGAACGAAGGCCTGTACTATTTATCCATTCCCTTTTCATTCAGAGTAAATAAAAATGGCCCTATTTGGGCTCCCAATGTCCTGCCAACACTTCAGAATGACTAAAACAAGATGCAGCACCAACCTGCCCGAGGAGTTATAAACACTGATGACAAACACATCACTCAGTACTAGTTCCTCAGGTCCATAGATCTGCCATTCACAAAGCACTTTTCAAACACTAAAGATTGACTCCCTGCACACCCTTGATTGCTTGGATCCTCCTTGCTGTCGTGTCCTACTTTTAGTAACACCTCTGCTTATGCTCTCACTCCAGTTTTCCATCAGCCTGTCACTTTTGTCCATCCTGCAGTTCTTTCTGCTCTTCCACTTAAGACTTTTGTATTGGATTTCATTTAAATTTATCCCCTGACCTTGTTCTTTTTCCTAATAAATTTGTCCTTGAGGGCTTGATCTCACAAGAGTCAGCACCTCTCCAAGTGCTTCTGAGTTCCTGTCTTGAATCACAAAACCAAGGGAAAGGTTACTTACCTCAGAAGTGGGGTATCAAGGGTTAGGGTCTAGATCAAAAGCCCACTGCAGTCAATGGGAGCCTTTCCATTGATTACAGCAGCAGTTCTCAACCCTTTTAGCCTCATGACAGCCCTCCATAACCTTCTGGAATTCAGTGCACCCTGTTGCAAAACACTGAGCTAAAATCTAGCTGGTGCTAGGTGAGGATGGCAGGAGCAGGACATGACCACATCATTCCCTGCTTTTTCCACATTCTGCCCCCTCCCTGCCCTTGATCTTCACCTGAAGGGGAAAGAGTAGCTCCCACTGCCACAGCTTCTCCTCCAGCAACTTGTATACAGGCAACTGGAACCACACGCACCTGTGGCCCTTCCTGCCAGCCCTGGAAGTGTGGGAGCAGGGAAGGGATGAGCCAGACTGAAAAAAAGCAGCTTCATGTCTCCCCACCCCATTTCACATATAGCAGAGTGCACTGCTGAGAGCAGATGGATGACTCGGGAAGGTGCTGCTGGGGCGTGGGGAGCAGCTGCAGGCATCACTTGTCTTAAGTATGCTTGGGTGCTGGCCCCAGGCAGGAGTAGGAGTGATTGTTTTCCTTTTGACACAGAGACTGGACAGTGTAGCACCCTTGGAAGTGTCTCATGGCATCCCACAGTGCTACAGCATCCAACTGAGCATCACTGGATTACACCCAGCGTTGGATCAGGCACTACAGCAACTCTCATTTGTTTTCATGTGGGTTCTACATGCATATCAGAGGATACCCTTTGATCCATAATTCAATTCAAATCAATTTCCCAACTTATCCGGAATCTAGTTAAACCCCCAGATAATATACTTAAATCAATGGGAGCTGCACCTAGGTATTTGAGAGTAGAATTGGGATCTAATTCTTAACAACCCATAGAATAATAATGTTCAGAAGGAAAACTATGATCTTGTGTGAACTTCTACAAAACGCAGATCACAGATTTTCGTCATGTGAGTCCTGCATCGAGGCCATAACTTTAGGTTGAGCCAGGGCTTGGTTTTTAGACAGACATTCTTTGGCCAATTAAATGTAAAAGGTTAACTTTGCAGGTTAAAAAAAAAGTGCCTTTATTTCTAGTTTGAATTTATCTACCTTCAGATCCTAGCCACTGGTTCCTGTTATGCCTTGAACTGTGCCATTAAAGAACCTTGATCTCCTCGCCATGATGGTATTTATAAAATGTGATAGGGTTTTGAGAAGCCAGTATTTTGTGGATTTGTTAGATATCCTACTATTCTTTTATTTGTCATTTTTCTATAAATATAGCCATGTCTGCAACCCTTCAACAAAGGTCACCTTATAATGTTTTCCTGTCTCTTGTATTAAAAAGCAGTGCTTTTCAGATGACATTCCAACTTCAAGTCATGCATATGAGCATGATGAGAGTTTGCTTTAGACCAGAATGAAATGGCTGCAAATAGGATTGCTATATAATTGCTGAAGAGCAAAACATCCATTGTCAAAAAGGGCACTTCATCAAACAAAATCTGGATGTATGAATACAAGAGTGTCTCCAAATAGTTGTTTCATGCTAAAAATATAGCACATTTATTAAAAATATATATTTATAAACATTGGTATGAACAGACACAGATGTCAAGCAAACGAGAAAGAAAAATAATCATGTAAGTTATTTCTCCCAACATGTCATCGTTTTCAGGCAGATCTTGCTCAATGCAATTGTTTTTCCGTGATTGCACCATATGGTCCTTCTAAATAAAAAGCTTGTCAGCTTCAGTGTAAACAAAATTAAAGTCAGGGAGAAAAAGAGAGAATTGTTTGACCTAATAGACAAAATATCTGTGCTATGCAGCTATCTTTGAGTTAGATCTTTGAGAGTATATAGTATACATTTGTAACTGTATATAGTGTACAGTCGCTTTTTATTGTGTGACACTATATATCCCAGGTGGATTTCTTCAAGCTGAAACTTATGTAATTGCAGTCATTTCCCCCCAAACCAAAAATAGAAATGGATAGGGCCAGGACAGAAGAGCAAACTTGCTGCTGTGTGGAAAATTCTTGTTAAATTAATTGTGCTTCAGCTTTTGCTCCCCTCGGGCAGTGCTTTTATGATGTGTTAATGTAGTACAGAGTCAATTCTGATTAAACAGTATGTCAATAACCTGCCATGTTTGTTGTCACCTTTCACAGTTGTTTTGTCTGTTCTCTTTGTATGCCAACGTTCACAATGTTGTGTAAATGTACACGAAAATGATCACAACGAGGTTCAGAATGGTCCCAATAATCCCAAGCATTGCCAAAATGCTTTCTTCTTTGCTCTCCTTTTCTTGATTGCCTTTATCTTCTTCATTTCCACTAGTGATTACCATCTTGGTGGCCAGTTTCTTTATTCTCTGCCTCAGGCAAACCTAGAATTGAAAAGACAAGCATTAAAGGAGGTTATTAGTTTCAACCATGTATTAATATTGGATCCAACGGTGCAATCCTGATCCCATCATACTTTACCTGATGAGCATGTTTAAAAGTAGAATAACTAAATAGTTAAGAAACACTTTATTAAATGGTTAATAAGCCCCAAAACTCGGTAAGCTGCATGTAGGACTTCTATACCTTCTACTCATGTGTTTATAAATATGTATTATATATACAACTTATATCTGTAATGTGCAAAAATGTCTATCTTTTTATGCTTTATATAACATTGATAAATGTACCATTAATATAAAGCCTGATTCATGACCCAGACAAAACACCCACCAAGGTCAATGAGATCTTTGCTGACATTAAGCAAGATAGAGCCCCATGAAATGATGGTGACAGTCTGTTTAGACTACACCATCACACAATAAGAGGTAAGTGAAATAAAACTAAGCTGACCCTGTTTCTTTTAATAGGAAAAGCAACAGGATAAAGACATTTTGTTTCCCGACTAGAAGGAAGATAACAATAGCTTTCCAATAAATAATTCAGAATAAAAGCAGACACAAAATAACACCCATCTTTGCTTTTATCATCCTCATTCCTACTGTACGGCAAAAAGTTACGAATGATGTAGTGAGCTGAAAAGTATTGATGCCTCCAGCATGGAGGAACCTGGCATGGAACCTCCAGCACGGAGGAACACTTTCCAAGGAGCAGCTTCAGAAACTATGAAGTTTATACTGAGGACATTCTTCAGCTTGTGCCAGTTACACCTTTATAGCTAATGTCTCTGGGTTGACTGCGTAAGCCAGAAGTTTCCTACAAAACTGGAAAGGGCAGTTTTGTTTCCAGCAGGAAACTGGCCTGCCAAGAAGTGGTTCAGGTTATACCCTGCAATATACACCCAAGTTATACCGAAGCAGCAGGCTGAATTTGGTCATTGCTGCCACAGGGGCAGGTCATGATGTTGTGGAGATGCATAAACAGCATCTTTGGTCAGAATGAAAGGGAGAACATGTGAGGCACTAACAGATACAACAGTTTGTCACATGATTGGCCACTGAAAGTGCTCTGACAGAAGTGCATGGCTGCAGAACACTTTAAAATGCCCAGTCCTGTGACAATCTGAACCCTCACTGAATTCAGATGAAGGCTTTCCAAAGCAAAGCGCCTTCATTAATGTCTGTCAGAGAAGGGCTGGGAGAAGGGCTGGGCTGATGCAAGAGCTGTCTTCAGGATGGAAGGGAGTGGAGTGAGTTCAGTCTGTGGGTTCCCCAGACAGTGCTGGAGGATGGGGTGGGTGAATTGGAGCCTCCCACCCCAAAGATTGGAGGGTAGAGGCTCCAATCCACAGCCACCCCCTTTCCTTCCTAACTCCAACCTGGCTGGAGAAACCCCAGTCTGAACTCACTCCCCTACCTTCCCCTCTCCCATCCTGAGCGAGCACAGGAGCTTGGAGAGTTACTCTGGTTACTCTAGTGGCTTGAGTTTGGGACTAAAAGGGTGGTTTAGAGAGCCCATTAGTGTCCTAAGGACACATGATTGTCTTGAGCCCTGCTGGGGGCAGGCTTAAGGCAGAGCAGGTGCTTAGCCTGGATCAGGGTAGAGCATGAGGCAACAGAGCCTGAAGCAGGGCAGAGAGAGGGGCCAAGGGTCTGGCACCTGAGAGGAGCAAGACCAGGGCTGAAGCCCAGAGACCAGGTATAGAATAGTGGGCCTTGGCTATGGGACCAGCCAGAGTAGCAGGGTAGGCTGGGAAGACTAAAATCCCAAAAAGAGAAGGTGGCCTGAAGTGCCCTAGAGATGTAGGGACAAGTGACCCGCTCAGCTGGTGATTCCAAACATCTGTGAAGCATAGGGTGTGGTGTAGTGGTGGAATGGAGCCACACAATTAACCCTTAAGGCATTGAGCCCTGACACTTCAGGATCATTAGTGTAAGATCAGAATGGCCTCCCCTATTTTAATAACAATTTACATCAAGGTGTCACGGGTGAAGGAAAGGTAGACTGCCTTGAGAACAGGGTGCGAGAAATTTGCTCAACCTCCAGGAGTTTCATGGGCACCCCTGGAGATGAAGTCCAATTATAATTCCATTCAGAACAGTTTTGAGTACTGGTGGCAGAGCACACTCAGTGTCTGCCTGTGCCAGAGCACTTGTGGTGCTCACCGTTATAAGGATTATAGAGCAGTCAGCAGAGTAGCCGGCAGGTGCCAGCTAGTCCTAATGATGTGGTCACCTGACTGCCAGAGGGCCCTGGGATTGGAGGAGGGTGCTGAGCTCCCTCCATTTTAGATTCAGGCCCTGAGGGCTCTGGCAGCAGTCAGCTGCAAGCAGCCAAGAACATCACCTGGCGGAGCTGCTGCTCACAACACTTTGGAGGTAAGGGCAGGAGCTATGGGGATGGCAGGAGGCTCCTGGTCTGGGGTATGACTGAAAACTCATACCACAAAAGGATGGGCTGGTGGGACTGCCCATGGCAGGGAAGTCCCCAGAAATGCCAGGCCAGTTGCCTTCCCCAGTGAAAGGTGGGTACAGGCTCCAAATAACCCCAGCCCCCACACCTTGGTGGGTTACCCAGGGTGGGCCAGGCACATCTCCAGACACCTGAGATGCATAGTGGGGGCCAGGCATGCCTCTGGACACCTGAGCCCATACGGGGGTAAAGACCCCAGTGGCCCTGATGGGGGTTGTAGTAATCCAAGTAGAAAGTGGCCTGCACAGAGTAGGGTGTGTGTGGATGACCCAAAGTGCTGTACATGTTTGGTATAGAATAGAGGCTGATCAGGAGGGCCTGAAGACCTGCACAGGGGATGTGCTGAGTAGGGGCCATGAGAACAACCTGAAGTGAAGTACATGGGCAAACCCCCGTGAGAAACTGATTTAAGGAGGAAGAAGCAACCTGGCCCAGATAAGTCTACAGATGCCTGAGGTTGCAGTTGGGCTGAAGGCCATGTTTGTAGTAATGTTGACTTGCCAGTGTGAGAGCATAATGACCATAGACTCCAGTGGGGAGTGAGAGTCCCAGTGAGACTCTGTAGCACCAGTTGTGGTGTGAGGCACTGTAATGATTTGCATGATATCTGCAAGGCATGGGACATGATAAGGGAAGGTTGGAGTTGTGTATAGCACCCCAAACATCGGGCATTAAAATGGGCAGCCTCCCACATTTTGCATCAATCATTTAGACAATAAGTCATGGCAGGAAAGATTTGGCTGGACTGCCCCAGAACAGGTGAGTGGACTGAGGCTGACCCAGCCCTGAGTATGTAGCCTGGTACAGTACTATTCAGAACAGCAAAGTTACTACCCATGTAAGTTGTGCAGTGCTCTCTCTCTCTCTCTCTCTTTGTCCTGGGTGAGTGTAATCTTTCCATGGCTAGGGAGTAACAAGCCACAATTTTGGTTATGAGGGCAGGATTGTCATTTGTGTTGGTGCATGGAGCCACTGTCTACATGACACAAAGCAGTAAGAAAATTCTAATAGTATACAAGTCTTTCTCTGTTCATACCTCTTTATTTGCACTCTGGTTGTCTGAAACAACCCATCAGAGAGCTCCAACAGCATTCTAGACAGGAAACAGTGGCAGTGGCATGGTGGAGTGCCACCACGATGGTGGGAACAGAGTGGGGATGAGGCTGGTCTCGCCTCCCTGCCCCCTCCTTGCTCCCTCCAGATGGTGGTGGTGGAGCAGCCTCACTCAGGGCCACAAGCAGAGGGTTGTGGGGGGCAAATGGGGCCAGAGGCAGAGTGGCAACAGTGAGGGGTGTTGGGTGGCAGTTCTCCATCCCTACCCATCCCCCCATCATTCTTGAAGGGCAATTGACTAGTACATTTATATTACTACATATGCACAAAAGAAATTTCCTGTAAGCACCCAGTTAGGCCCACGGTGATACAGTACTCATCGTAGAAAAGTTGTCAAGAGAAATCAGTGTGGCAAAATTATACTAAGGTGCCTGCAGTGCAATCACTGTAGAAGTACAGCAGGGGAAGGTGCAGGAGGGGAAAGCTGCCATTTTATTTTCCAGCCTAGAGTAACTATCCTGCAGCCTGCACTGAAGGAATTCTGTCAGCAGGGGGAGCTCAAGTGTGGACAGGCCAGAAAAGAAAACAAAAAAGAGAGAGAAATGGCCACTCATATAGGCCATACTGGTGAATTTGATGAAAACCAAGACTTAGGTAGTGTATCTTGAACATTTCAAACAGCCTCCTACAACTCAGTTCCAGAAGAATGATGGTTTGCAACCTTGCTGATGGTGATGGACTCCAGGGCATGTGGCCTACTATGGCCCCTTTGCTCTCCAGCCTTGCCAGGGCAATCCACCTATATAAAAATTACTGCAACAATTATAGAATATTTCTCCCCTACCCCATCAATAATAGTAGAACACTACCAGTTCCCCCAATGTACTCAGAGGATATGAGGAGTCAATAATACAGTTTGTCTCTACTTTACTTTAAAAAAGGTGTCAGAGCTCCTCTGTCAGTTTGAAGAGCTGAGCAATGCCCTACAAGATCAGTTTGTTTCAGGGTTGCACAATGACCAAATTTGAAAAAAGTTATTCAGTATGCCAACTCTTGCATTTTAAAAGGCCAAAGAAAGGTTGTCATGGAAACTGTGGAGAAGGACTTCCTAGAACAGGGGTTGGCAACATTTTTGGGCAGAATGCCAAAAACACCTACAACTTTGACTTATAAGGTGTTGGCATGCCAGGGCAGACAGCACAGGAGCTGTGAGGGGCCTGACCCTGTTGTGGCAGCACAGCCCTGGCTCCTTCCCCACCGTCCATCCTGAGGCACCCTAGAATTTAGTGTGGACTGGAAGGTGCATTGTTTGAATCAATAAGACAGAGGAACAAAGAAACTGAGAGATTTTTCTATGTGGCTGTTGTACATAAACCATGTATGCTGAAAGGAATTATTGGGCATGTCAGGTCTGCTGCTGGAAGTGTCAAAGAAAAGGACACATCTCTATGGCCTGTTGTCCAGTCTACTTTTTGGAGAAATCCACAGAAGATGGCCAGATATTTTTAATAGTAGCCAATGCATACTCTAAATGGACAGACGTTTTTTTTAAAATATTCTCTTTTACAGCTACCCAAGCAATCTAGTATCTTCATGCCTTAGTCATTTTGGACTACCATTGCAGCTGGTGATAGACAGTAGACCTCAGTTCTGTTTGGAGGAGTTCCAGAAGTTCCTGGTTTCCAGTATAATTCAACATATACAATCTGTTCCTTATCATTCTGCTACAAATGGACTGGCTGAACATTTTGCACAAACTTTCAAGCTTGCTTTATAAACCAATCAGTCTACTGTAAGTCTCCAGAACAAATTGGACAGCTTCTTACTTTTTTGTCATAACACACCATCCATGCTACTACAGAGGAATCACCTGCTATTCTTTTCTTGAAAATACCTTTGTGTATTTGTTTCAATCTTTTATGCCCTGAAGTTGCCTCATGTACTAAAATCCCATGCTAGACAAATTGATCAACTGCATGTGTCTTGCCATTGCTCATTCCAAGTAGGAGACTTCATCAAGGCTTGTAGTTACTCTGGTAGAGTAAAATTAAATGGGTATTTGTGGACCTCACTAAATGCATGAGGCCTTTTTAAATTATGCTGCAACTCTATGATGGTACTTCATGAAAACAACATATAGAACAGTCATAACCATGATATATTCAAGAGTCTGAGGATTCTCCATTTGGATCTCCAGTTCCCCCAGTAAAGTATCCTCCAACTACAAGTTTTGATTGTGATGAATTATTGTGATGAAGTAGCAAACTAATGATTCCTTACCACTAGCTGCTCCTGTGGTACAGAGCAACACTACTTTGTCCTTACATACTCAAAGAGGTTATGACAGCCTGTGCTATGCTGAACCTCTAAATTGTCTACATAGCGAGTTGCCTGAAGGAGTTGAATATTCTCAAACAATTCAAGAATATGTGGTTGGTCACTTACACCTTCAGTCAGGCCACTTAATGTTTACTATCCTTTTATGTTATTTTTTGTGTGAGGTTATGATCTAAAAATGTAGCAATTTTAGGGTGTGATGTAGGAACATGATGTATTGTTCATTTGCCATAATATACAGTACTGCTTCTTTAAATGCTGTTACACTCTGTGTCCCCTCAGGCACTGTGGTATTGTATAGACATTCAGTCCTTTCTGAGAGACTTGCTGATTTCCCAGGAGAAACCATGAGTGTACGGATGTTCAGAAGTTTTCTTCCAGAATAAAAAGGCCATTCCAGGAGAAAAATAAACTGGGTAACAATCAGGGTTAAAACACTCCCACCAGGGGTTTCTCTTGAGACAGCAATTGTCTGTCTATTCCATGCTTCTCTTGGAAGAGGACACAGTCCTCCAGCATTCCCATGCATAATCCTCTTCTTTCCCACGCATTCCCAGAAGCAGACTGCCCCTTCCTAATCCCCATATTGTACTGCAAGGAAACAAGCTGTTCATGGGTAGCCTGGACCAGCCAATCAGGGCTGTCTAATGTACTGCTGCCATCTGAAGCCAGGCAGACTAAGGGAGCCTGAAAAACATGCTGAAATGTGTGCACAGGGTCTCTCCCCTTTTGGCCCCCCTGGGCTGTACAGTGTCAGTACCACAACATCTCTGTTCATCAGGGCCTCAGCATTTGAATGTTTATACTATGGCTCTAGGTAAGTTTCTTTACTAGGAGAACAAAACTGGGAGAATTCTCCCAGATTATTTGCAATGTTTTTGTTTCCACCAGCCTGTTTTCTTTCAATTTTGGATTCCTGGTTAGAATAATACAGTTACCAGTCATGTAAGCTGTGTAATGCTCTCTCTCTCCTGGAATAGTCTAATCTAACCAACATTGTGGAGGTGCAAGATGTAATATGTACAAGGCAGTGATAAAGGAGGAACATTCATAGTTTTTATGCTGCTCTCTCCAGTGAACAGGGCACAGCAGAGGGTGTATAAAGACCATGGACTGCCAATTGAATGTGACTTCAAATTAGAGAGACCTGATGTCTTGTCCATACTTCTATAGCAGCTGCCACCAGGGCACGGATAAATCCATGCATTTCTGGCAGCTCTACATGGCTTCATTGCAGGAGCTGTGCTGCAGAGCAAAAAGGTACCAGCTGCTGGAAGGGCCACTACAGCTGGCAGAAGGTGCAGGAGTGTCTATATAAACCTATGCCAGCTGCCAGACAGTGGCAGAAGCCTTGCTCCCTTCAACAAAGGGACACAATGGCTGGCAGAAAAGAAGGTTCTGCTGCCACAGAGGAGATTGGGTGGGACTGCACTGAAGTTTGCCAAAAGAACTTGAATCTGTTGGCAAAACTTTATCTTGTAGACTAGGCCTTTTGTAGACAATGGGAGATTTTGCCTGCCTCTGTAGTGGATGGCTGGCATGGCCCTCTACCAGAGATCTCTTTAGCATAGATTAATAACCTTTTATAGAAGTAGGATGTTGGCTGCTGTGTTTCCCCTGATTTACCTGTGGCAGGTTAGGGTGTTATGTCTTATGTTGTGTGAGGGTTGATGATAGTTTTGAAGAGTTTAGATTACGGATTTGTATTTGATAATTTGCATAAGGATGATCCTGCCTTTGGCAGGGGTTTGGACTAGATGACCTCTGGAGTTCCCTTCCAGTCCTGCTTCTCTATGATTCTATAATTCTATGACCAATTACAGAAAGAAAAAGGGAAAAGAAGGCCTAAAAGCTAAGATAACCTTTATAGGACAGAGAAAGCTGGACTGGCAAGAGGGAAGAAGGTCAGGGAGCACATCCATCTGTTGTCTGTAGTTATGTGAGACTTTTCATAGTATAGTATAGTATAGTATAGCAAATACATTCCTAAGGACTTTTCCTAAGAGGCTGAAGCTTTGCCAGTGCCTGAGTAGGTATACAAGGTTAGAGATCAGAAGAAAATAGCTCCAATTCCATGCACAACTGCAGGAGTGGAGATAGGAACCTGCCTCTGGATTCAAATTTGAATTGGCAGATATCCACCAGTTTTGACTCTGGTATTTTCCTTTTCCACTAAACCACATAGGGATACTAAGTTGAAATGTGTATCTGCAGCAAGTACAAGACACCAGACACTACACATGAACTTTGGCCTAACAGTCTTGCCCTAGAACAGAAGAGCATCTCGGATGTCTGCTATATACAGCAGATCTGAGAAACTGCTATAACCCACAATGTGCTGACTTACCCAGTGTGCTGGCCCTGGCCCTTAAAAGTCTCAGTAGAATCTCTACTAAAACCTTTTATGTTAATCTTTCTGTGGGGGCCGAGAAACACTGGTGGAATGGGGCCGCTGATGGAGTGTGGAATTAGAGCACTAGACTCGCAGGTTGTTGGAAGCAAAAAAAACTTTACTTACAGTCCTTAGGCTGTAGGCGTGTTCCTTGAAGTTA
>JAGPOW010000304.1:24451706-24534389 GCA_030014935.1 Caiman crocodilus
TTTACTTACAGTCCTTAGGCTGTAGGCGTGTTCCTTGAAGTTACAAAAACTCAAGCAGGAACTCAGGCACACATAAGCTCACACTCATGCAGGGTATGGAGAGTTGGATGAATCTGGTGGGGAGTCATTGTCGGTTGATCAGGCCTCCTTCGTGGCTTGGAAACGCACGCGGATCTTTCCTCATGCGTGTCCCAGCTCTCCTCCGGTTTGAGCAGGCATCGCCCAAGCCTCTTATTCAGTCAGCAGGCCAATTGCCGACCGACACATATGCATAATTTAACGTAAGCCAATCGCAACCATGCACTCACTGGTGCAGCTGCAAGGTTTTGGTGGGCTCTGACCGTGCACTGAAACATTTCCCGCGCTACAGGGGTAACTCCCTGCTCCCATGCTCATAATGTGCTCAACACAAGCTGTGCCGAGGCATCTCTTAACCATTATGCACAGACACTTTCATATGTTCACAATTTCCCATCATTATGTCCTCATTACATCTTCATATTACTAGTATCGCATTACACCACAAGTATACATACTGTACAATTCCCACATATATCATTACACCTCTAAACTATTTAATCATTTCGTTGTCTTCTCAAATGTTTCCAAAACCAAAATATTCTCCCTATAACAATACAGAAAATATTTGTTCACACCAGAAAATCCATTGTAACACTTCGCTCAAAAATATTAGAGTAATAAAAAAATAAGAACACATAATAAAATAAAATGATACTGAAATAGAAACCAAGGTTCAGAACATAGACATGTCACTTTGCTTGAGCTATGGACAAAACCTTTGCAAAATTACTGCCCAAATTGAATTTATTCCTGCTGGGTACTATGGACCTCTGCCATGATGCTTTAAATGTACAGAAATATTAAACTTAAAGAGACATGGTAGGAAATCAATTCCAGGCCCCTGTAACTGCAGGCAAACCATGTAACAGACTTCTGTCCAAAGGGCCCATAAAAGCATCCAACTTGATCCTTCACACACACTATGCCCACAAAGCACATGATAAAACCAAAGTCTGCTATACCACGGACAGATAGGAGCAAGGACAATGGCTCCACCAATTCCAAGTGGAAATGAAGGCACATAGTGACTTCTAGGCCCAAGTCTAGCCAGTACCATCAGCTCCTCATTTTCAGAAATATACTAACTTCAAAACTAAAATAAATATGGTGACTAGAAGTCTTGGAACTACTGCTAGAAAAATCCTGAGACAAAGCACTGTTGCTCAGCACTTCCTGGGTGAGGTGTTAATCATCTGCAATGAGATGTTGAATACCTTCAAATCCTGGTGATCTCAGGGAAACATGCCACACAGCGAATTTACAGAGGTGTAACTTGCATCAGTTTGTACGTTGCTAAAGTTGCACTGGAGCCTGAAGCACTGTCTTAAGACGAAGGCAGCTCCTGAAGAGGTGAAGTCTGGTTACAGGTCGCAGCAGGATTGAGCCCAGTAAGTGCCTGTGGTTCCCACAACAGGCTGACATAAGGTGTGGTTTTCAAACCTGGTACTCAGTGCTACCAGCTCAGGGAGCAGTTCCCCCCAGTACCTATGCAGTACCTATAGGAAAAAAAATCCTTATCAGTCAGGCAGCATTGGTTACTGGCCACAACTGTCACCATACAGTATAAAGTTGGTTTATGGGTGGCTTGAGGTGGGCTGCTCATGCTCAGGGCAAATGGCATGGGTTTTAACCTCTATGGGCATCATTATGCTGCCCAGCAAGAATGGACTGTCAAGCCCCAAATGTCTCAAATGAATGAGGCAAGGATGAGCCGTGTAGCTCCCTGTGCCCTCTGTTCCCAAGCATTGCGTACTGTACCTCTGTGCCCAAGGCCTGGGGGGTGCTTCCTAGATCATTAGGGGAGTTCAGCATTTAGCCATCTTCTGGGCGACTGTAGAACCTTGAATACCTACAGCCCCTCTTAAGGTCAATGGATGTGTTAGACTGTAGGAACTGACAGTTCTGAGTCATGGCAGGTGCTGCCTGGTTTGAAGTTTCTGTCAATCACTGGTGCATCAGCAGCAGTTGGATCCAGAAGCCTGTGCTGTCTTCTCTTAAGGGTAATCTTTGGGTCAACAGCAGTCAAGTCCTTGGACCTCTGCAGTCCTCCCTTAAGGTTTCATTTGGATTGCCAAGTTCCATAGGCATCCACAGACTTCTCTCAGGAGTCGTATTGTTAAGCTGTGGTGTGCGGCTGCCCTGCTGATGTAGGTGTCAAGCACCAAAAGTCTTTTGCACCTCAAAGCCCAAGCTGTGGAGTGGTGCTGCCTAGCTGTAAGAGAAGTCAAGCACCAATTGTTATTTCTGGGGGCCAGCACCCTTCTTAAGACCATGGGAACATATGACACAAATGGAATTGATGGGCCTGTCCTCTCTTGGCATCAGGTTTCCATATCCAAATTTAACTTTTCCTTTCTGTGCTGTGTTTCCTCTACCCTAGCATTTTATGTTTAAGATGTCCTCTCCTGCTGTCCTCTTTTTTTCTCTATAGCTGGGCAATCTTGTGATAATTATACCAACCATACAGTCGGGATCATGACAGTTATCAATTGACTTCTGTCGCAAGACAGATTGGCCACTTGGGGCTTTGGCCCTGAATAATCCAAAACAGGTCCCTCTTGGGTGGGGGGTCATCCTCCATAGCTGCTCGAAGCAGACACTGTTACCCTACTTGGCCACCAGGTAGTGGGAGAAATGTTTATGTTGAAAAGATTGCTACCTCAGGATAAAACTGACCAGAACTGTGGACACAAGTCTTCTACTCTCGCATGCAATTACTCCTGACTTCCCATGAAATAGTTTACCAGTAGAGGAGCTTACACTGGCACAGAGGTGTATGTGGTGTGTCTGCTACACGTTCACAGTGGCATAAAAGCAGATCACACCAGTGTATAGATGCTGTGTATCCCACCATTAAGGAAATCATGAACTTGATTGGGCCCCATTTGTGAGGAGAAGCATACAGCAGCTCGGAGAAATAGGCATTGTTTACAACATGCTTAAACGCTGGTGAGCAGAGGAAGTATATGCAGGAATAGGATGCAGCTGAGGCAGAGGGATTTAAATGTTCAGAGAAAAGCACTATTATTAAGTTCTTCACCGATGTGATAGCCAGACTGTGACACACTGACTCCTGATTCTATCCAGGGGAAATTATGACCTGGAGAGAGCTTATGAGATGCACTTAGAGTAAAATCAGAGCAGGAGACATTTTGATGCAATTGCACCTCTTACAGCCAATAGCTCAGTATCTGTGTTAACCTGTTTTCTCATCTTCACCCACTGGATTGGAACATAAGTTACCAGGTGCAGTGCTCAGCAGCCCTGTCACTAGCTCAGCACTGCTTTCTCACAATTCTGCAGGTGAATCCAGGGGAGTCTAAATCAAGGCTGTTCAGCAGCCCATGAGTCATAGGCAGCCCCCAGGAGGTTCACCTGCAGCCCCATTTCCTGGTGCAAATGCCACTCCCCACTTTGCACTCTTGCTTCTACTACCTGAGTCCCCAGGCTCCCTCTCCTGCTCCACGCTTCTGCTGCCTGACCCCACCCTTGGGGACAGGGCAGGGCAGAGTGGTTGGAGCCCACGAGGCTGAGGGAGCCTATGTCCAGAGGGCTTGTGGGGGACCTAGGGGCCCCATGAAGCATCTGCACCAGTGCTCACTGTGTGGTGGGCACAAGAGGGGAAAAGGGCCATCTTTTGGGTCCATGTGCAGCACCTGCCTGGTATGGTATGCTCACACACTGGGGCTGTGAGGTATATCACAGGCCATGCAGCATGACAGACTGGAGGGTGTTCTGCATAGTACAGCCGTTGCATGCAGCTGGAAAGCCTACACATAATCACTGAACTTAGTTTTTCAGGGTGTTTGTCATTCTTAGCTACCTCAGCAGTCAACAGAACCAGACAATTCCAGTGCTACCAGGATGGAGTCTGAACTGTTATCTTATTAGTAGTTGGCCCAGTCTAGGAAAGCATGGGCATTTCAGGAATCCCTTCAACAAAAAACAGAATCAAAATGACTTCCACACATTTAGGGGCTGATACTGAGAGGTGCTGAGTATAATCATTTCCCACTGAAATCAGTGGCAGTAGTGATCATTCAAGTTGTTGCCGAATCAGGTTTTTCATCTTCCCTGGTGCTCAGAAGCTATTTAATTTCTACTGGAAAACTATCTGCAGGCAGCTTTCAGATTATGTCCCTAATTCCAAATGTTCTCTTCCTCTGCTTGGTGCAACCTCCTGCAGTCCCTGTGGTTTCCTTCTGTGCTGTGATCTCATTTACAAGACAATGTTCTGTATTTTTGAGATACCAACATCCCTCTGTTTCCTTTCACAGTTGACAGGACTTTGCTCTTATCAAACACCAGTACTGTTCTCCTCTTCAGGAATGTATCTATTGATTGCACTAGCAGCTTAGTTGGACAACAACTGTCTTAGAACGTGACTGCCTTGTTCCTCCAAGTATCACCTCACTAACTCCTGGTCCTCTGCTCTAAGTATAACAATTGTGGTCTTTACTTCATTTTATGGGGATCTGTTGTTAATTTAATGCCATTTGAATGTAAGTTCTATTCACTGGTACTTTACTGTGAGCAGGGGGAAAAGGACAGTTCAGTGGTTAGGATGGCAGTCCTAGGACTCAGGAGACCAGGATTCAAATCCTTGTCTTCTCATCAGTAGAGAAGGCAGTTAGAGTAAGATGTAGAAAAGCACTAGGCTTCACAATACCTATAAATTACATGGATGGCCATAGGAAGCACCTAGCCCATATCTACTGGTACAAGATACATAATTGTATTCCTTCTACTCACTATATAATCAATAGGGAAAGACAGGTACCTGCAAAGGCCCTGGGAGAGAGCACTAATTTGCCTGTCTGCAGCACTGCACAAACAAAGGTATGCTGATTCTGATTCAGGAAGCCTACACAGAGCAGCACAAAGTGTTTGAGCAGACCATTCCCTAGCATATTTAGTTTGCAGTATATATGTGCCCTTAGAGGAATCTGGCATTCATCAAGGTATTGCCTAGAGCTGGCTAACAAAACCACTGGGCACAAGGGTGCAGCTGTACTCCTAACCCTCTCTAGAGCATAAGCACTTGACTTAGAGCACACCTTAGTTGCAGCTATCTCCTTGAGCTCTCGACTACATTATCTTCCTCTGAGAGTAGACATGAAAGAGCAGAAGGCAGTGCTGCACACCTGTCTAGTGGCTGGAGTGCTTGCCCAGGAAATGGAAGACCCAATGCTCTCCTCAGCCTCAGGGAAGACAAACTCACATCTCCTGTTCCCATGTGTGTCCTGAATACCAGGTTGTAGAGCAGTCTGAGCGAGGACACTTTATATCCATCGTGTTCAAGAAGTTGAGTCACTGGGTAGCTTAGAATACAAGAACATGGGGCTAGAAAGAGAAAAAGCAAGAAGGAACCTTCCTCTAACTTGGCCATGGTACTCCTCTGAGGGGAAGTCTTAGGTGCTAGTCCCAAAACCAGTACCCAGGTCACCATCCTTTCAGCTGAGTGACATGGTATAGTGAAAGTGAACCATTTCTTCTGTGTTTTCTAGTGCATTAAAAGCTGTCACTAAGAACTTTACATGCCTAGTGGATGATTAAGTAGAGGGCAGGTGCCCCTGCTCTGAGATGGCGGTTAGATGGGGCAGTTCTGCATATGCTGAGAAGCCTAAGCATAGGCAGCCTGGCATCTCCGTCTGGTTCAAAATTCAGACACTTTCAGGATTAAGCCACTGTTAAGCGAAGACTTCCTCTTCACTAGCCTCAACAGATACCAAGTGTGCCAAAAATCCTCTGTTAGTAATACTACGTCTGACATACACAGATGAGAAGGATCATGATACCAGAAGAAGATAGCGGTAAATGCATGCAGGCTAATTTATTGCAGTAGGTTTGTCACAAATAGGATAGAAAATGTCTCCCTAACAGAGTGCACGAACCTGCATGCTGCAAATATGCTGGCTCCTTGATTTGCTGTTGAAGAGTTTTTTGTTTGTTTTTTTAAATCTTGAGTCATTTCACTTCTAAGTAATTATTGATAAGGTCCCCAGACAGGCTGCATACTAAGGCATCAGCCAGCAAAGGGCTGAGCAGCTCCAGTAAGCACTAGTGTAGCTGATGTTGATACACTAGTTACCAGGGGAGTGGAGGCTCTTGCTCAATAATGTTCATGCCATCACATATTATCTGATGCTTTGAAAAACAACAAATATTTCTGCATGGTGCCAGTGACTTCAATAGAAGTACATCATTTTATACCAGGCCCTCTGGGTTCAATCTAGTTTGAATTTTAGCTCCTACTAATTCATATTCTTAATCCATTACCACCAACAATCACCAGGCAAATTGTTCTGTTACTTAAGCTTGTTTACGGTACTGAGGCTATTAGCTGTGATGACACATTAACAAATAAGAGAACTTAAATTTTCTAAGGATCCTTTCATCCACTAGGGATAAGGAGTACAGAACAGAAACTTGTTTTGCTTAGCGAGCTGGCAAGGGCACAAGAGTCGCCCTAAAAGGAGCATGAGCTCATAAACAGTTGGATGCAACACTTTTCTTAACTCCCTGTAAGCAGGGTTGGGTGGGGAGGGGGTTTGGGGTTTTTTTGTGGGGGGAAGGGTTAAGGACATTTTTTTTGCATCCAAAGTCAAATAAACCAAATCAATTCCAAATCCAAGAGTCATTCAAGAACCACATGTTGCCCTGCTACCAGGAAGCATCCTGCAACCTTGCTTGGGGCTTCAGATGCTTCCAAATCCTTTGGCCAGGATCCTACATGCAAGCCTAAGCCTGGAGGCTTGGGGTTCAGATGCCCCCAAGTTTCACTTGCCCTTGGTAGGAGCAAGCTAGGGAAGAGTCATGAAAATTGCCGTGTAGCCGAGATCCTTCTACCTGAAGCTGGCCAGTGGGAAGATAACTATGAGGCTTTCATCGGGAGTTCTGTCTGCAAGCAGACAAAGGTGCAACCCTTCACTACACAGTGCCATTTTAACTGTATTATCTCAGTACGGATACTCTCTGTAAACAGGTTTGGGAAGGGTTATTGTTTTTTGGGGGGGAGGGGGAGCGTTAAGGAAAATTTTTCATGCTCCAACCCAAATCAGCCAAATCAATTCCAAATCTATGAGTCATTCAAGAACCATATATGGCCCTACTATCAGCAAAGATCCTCTACCTGCACCTGGGGCTTCAGATGTTTCCAAATCATTTGGCATCTTAAATGCAAACCCAAGGGCAGAAACTTGGGGTTTGGATGCCCCCGAGTTTTGCTTACCCTCAGCCATAAGGCCTCTGGAGCAAGCCAGGCCTGCTAGTTTCTGAAAGCAGGTTCTGGTCCCTGAGCAGCCCCTTAGTCAGTCCTCCCAAATAAAGCAAGCCAACAAGTACATGAACAAAACTAACTCCATCTGCTCTGCTCCCCTGACATTAGGAGGGGAGTCCTTTGGCCCTGGTTTGAGCACAGCAGCCTGGCCCCCCTCCCTTCTTCTGCTCACAGCTTTCCTCTTTCTTGCAAACTGCTCCCTCATCACTTGCTTCCTTTCTGCTCTCTCCCCTGAGGTTTTAAGTTCCCAGTCAGACAATCCCTCTCGTTATCCAGATGTGCTGCAGCAAGACACTCTCCATAGGGCTTAAAGGGACAAGAGCACTTCATTATACTCCCACAGAAGGGGGAGCCCTGGAAGTACACACATTACAAAGCTGAGAAGAGAAAAGATGCTGAAGAATTTAACCCCTTTGACCAGCAAGATGAGTGTGGAAAAAAACTCATCTGGAAGTTGCCTTTTTTTTCCTTTTTAAACTACAAGTTTTAATTTTATTTTAATCACATTTTAATCCCTTAAGGATGGACTTTGGGGGGCAAGTTGAGCAGCCACTCACATGAAGAAAGGCCTCACTCCAGGCAGTAGAGATACAGTGAGGAGAAGAGGTGGTGAGAGGAGACACTGTGGTGCTGGAGGTTGTCTCTTGAATGAGAGTAAAGCTAACAGCCTAACACTTGTACTTGCTAAAGATCTTATAGCACTTTTTCCAAGAGTTGTTTTGGCCACATTTCTACTTGGGTAAGAAACTTGGGCAGTTCCAGTTGGAAAGATTTCTCTTTATTTCCTGTCATAAGTTGAATTTCCTACATTAATTGTTAAATCTTGGCCATGTTCCTTTCTGGATATTTTCATAATGGATGGACACACATCTGTATTTGTTTGTAAGAATGCTTCAGATCTGTTAGGATAAAGGGCACCATACATGTGAGTCAGACACAGTTCTTTGGGTGAGTCTGATATCTTTTATTAAACAAACTTAAATAGTTGGGGACATTTTTTGGCAAGCTTTCAGGTTAAAAACCCTTCACCAGGCTTAGGAAGTCTCTGCAGTTGGTGTGTGTTCTCCCTGGAAGGAAGGCATACCGGGCATGTGAGGCATGACTAAGAAAAAGAGACAGAAAGAGTAAGGAAACATTGGAGCCAGAGGGAAATTCCATTAAAAGTATATTCAATCAAATTGCACACATAATACAGTAAGGCAGCATGAGTACCTGGCAGGAGACTTGGAACAAGGTCAGAAGCTGTGCAAGAGAAATATGATATGGGAGAGAAATCAGGATTTCTCAAGAGGGGGCCACTGTCATTTATGAAGGGTGGGGGAAAGAATAAAGGAAAAGAAAAGGCAAAAGGAGTGAATCTTGACTCAGAGAAAGATGGTCATGCCAGTAGAGAAATTCAAGGAAGATAATAGGTCCAGCTCTGAAATACTCCAGCAGTGTTTAAGGCAATAAGAGACGAGAGAGATCCAACCAGGGACGCTATGATTCAACTGACTCAAAAAGGAAAAAAACTCCAAGGTCAAAGACTGCTGCTATCTGCCAAATCCTAGGCCAATGGGGATATAAATAATAACCCACTATTTATATAGTGTCTTTCAGCAAAGGCTAATTCCCAAACTCTTAATGACATGGGACCTACAGCAGCATGTACAAATACAAGGGAAAAATGTAAGTGAACAGAATACAATTAAATATGATGGGGGTAAGGCTAACCTGCCATGGTCCCTATATACCATTTGAGGAGAATACAGGTGTCCTAAATGTGCCACAGTTAGTCAAAGAAAAATCCCAGACCAGATGAGCAAACTAAGGCTGCTGTATGTGGTCTCTGGGTCAGCTCCAGTTGATACTGAGGTCTGTATTGGACCCTAGCTGGCTCAGGATCCAGGAAGCATGAGGGAATCTTGCAGTCAACTTTGTAATCTTTCTTCTTGGCTCTGCCCTTGGTTATACATTCATAGAATCATAGAAAATTAGGGTTAGACAGGACCTCAGGAGGTAACCTAGTCCAACCCCCTCTTCAAAGCAAGACCATCCCCAACTAGATCACCCCATCCAAGGTTTTGTCTAGCCAGGTCTTAAAAACTTCCAAGGATGGAGACTCCACAGCCACTCTGGGTAACCTGTTCCAGAGTTTTACTACCCTCCTAGTGAGCAAGAGTGATCTTAGGGGTAGTGCAAGTCACTGAGTCCTGATGCATGCATGCAGGACTAGGCAGAAGTGGTGTAGGGTACCAAGACCTGATCGTGCCTCACAGGGCTGGATGGCATGGAACCTGATCCTGCATGGGGCCTAATGTGGTACATGCCCTGAGCAACTCTTACGTCCTTCGTGGCCACAAGTTTGAGTACCACCGTTCAAAAAAATGCAATGAGATCTTTAATGAACCATTTTTGTGAATCAGTTAAAAAAAAAGCAACAGCAAAAGCAATGCCCCTTCATACCTATTTGATGCCAGAAACTTGGTTCTCTACTGCCTCAGAAAAGACAGTGCCACCTGCCGTCACATACACACTGTTCTTAAGGCAGTTGCACTATCAGGAAGGTCTCTCATCCAAGGACTTATCAGTCCTCACCCAGCTTAGTTTGTTAAAGCTAAAGAAATTCCAGCCCAAGGCAGAAGGCTGCAGGCCAAGGATTGCATTAAGCTCTGCTGTTTGCCTACATTTTATTTTTAGACTTGAATGAATTTTTAGTAACAATCACAATTTAAATCATGCATCTATAGAAGATGAATGTGTGGTTGCTAAAAAAAAAAAATCAACTTCCCTTAACACAAGGACACAAGAATTGGGTCCATTTGAATCCCAAGTCCCATAAATTTGCATAAGTCTGAATTTGAATTTTCCTGGCTCAGCTGAAAGGGCAACAAATTTCTGGACCAGCTCACAAAGTCTATGTGCCAAAATACTGGCAGATACCCATTGCTGTGCTACAAGATGCATTGCATGCCTGTGGAATGCTAATGCTTCCCTCAGAGGCGGAAAGATGTCTGTTGGTCCTGCAATAGTCACACTTGCCATTTTTATATTCCCCTATAAATACTTGATGTTTCTTTTTAGACCTTTATTTAGACGCTGAGTCAGAAGACTCTCTCCCCCCATTTCTCCTGAGATTAACTTCTGAGCACTCTATATTAGCAAGATGAAGGGAACAGTAACAGTGTCTTTTATTTTGTTCATGTGAATTTCTTTGCGATATGCAGAAGTAAATTACTTCGTAAAAAGTACAAAGAAAGCTGGGTGTGACAAGGTATATTCTTTATTTTCAGAAAATTTACTGGTCTGTTGTCTGTAGATGGCTGAGTACTGTGGCCAAAGAACCTCTGAGCACCGGGACTACTTTCACTCGTGATATTCTCAGGCAGAACTGGATTCAAGCTACAGTTTGAGCTGCGAGTCAGGCTTTCCCTGTCTCATGTAAAGTATACTAGGGTTTCACGATAGGACTTTCATGCTATTGGCACAAAGGAGGGGAGCAAAACCCTTAGGTCTCTGGTGTTTGGAAAGAATGGGGGTGCAGGGGGGAAGAGTGCTACTTCCATGAATGACTTCTGCTCCTCGTCAGGCTACTAAACCCTCTTCATAAAAGCTTAAGAGTTTTCAGCTCCCCAAGGATAATGAGGCTGACGGTCACCAAGCAGGCAGTGCTACTCAGCAAAAATTGCTTCAACTTTCTCCTCTGCATTGGAGAACACCCACCATCACTGCTAAGCGGGCTGTCATAGCTGGGGTCCCTGCCACCACAACACTCCAAGTATCAGGTTGTCAAAAGGAAGCAGGCAAGTATGAAGGAGTCAGAGTGGAGCTAGGTTGCAGTTCAATTCAAGAAGTCTTCAAACCAAAGCCTCTTGCTTCTATGAAATCCCAATGCCCAGAACAGATCTTATGGGTCTGAGGGAATGGAACTACATGTAGAGTAAGGTATCATACTAATAAGAAACAAACTACCACATTTAGTCAATGCATTTGAGAGTGAGGTTTTATGCTGGACTTCTTAGCCATTTGTAGTTGTGTTCACCATTTTCTAAACTGTTTTAACTGATTTGCATCATACTGTTTGAATCAAATTTCAATTTGAATTAAAGGTTAATAGGCAATCATTGACCATCAGGGAGGTTTTCCTCCGTTTCTGCACTTCGGGGCCACAGAACAGCACTTGCTTGCTACACCTGCTGTTGGGCATGAGCAACAGCAAGTCCTAAATAGCTGCAGTATGTACTTGTTAATAAATACAATTTAAATTGCCTAGTTCAGACTGCCCTAGTCTGCATTAACTCTAATCCTCATTCAATGAAGATTAGTTAATTTGGACTACAGCTAATTTTAATTTGGACTACAGATGTACAGATGTCCATGTGTATATAGTCATGGCTGTAGCCCAGATTAAAGCTAGAAAAATGTAATGTCTATAAATGGCCCTTGTCTAAAATTTTGGCAGCTCAGGCATACTGCTATGGTCCTCATCCCAATTTTTGAGCCTATAGTTGTCTTACTAAGTTCCTATAATGAGAGAATTCTATTGGGCAGGTCTTATCCAGCCTTTTAATAGAACAAATATCTCTCTATGATATTTAGAGCACTGTATGCATATTTTTAGGCACATGCACAAAGGTTACCAATTGTAAATCAAGAGTAGAATTTGGATCTACAGCTTCTTGACTTGCCTCCTGATTCTGTGCATTTTTAAGTGATGGAGATTGTCCCAACTATTTTCCAGTAATGTTCAGCTGCACAATGTGGTTAGAATAGGCAACAGGAGCAAATGACAAGATTCAATGATCCTTAACTAAACTCAAAAAGTTTACATATTTTAAATGTAAACCTGTGCAATAGACTAATCAGTAACTAAAGGTGATTCACGAGAGCCTATATCAATGTCCTATCAATCTAACAAATGCATAGTCCTACCTCAAAGAGCTCACAATCCAAAAGAATGAAGCATGATAGAAATCTTACAATTGCAAGATTAGGTAGAAAGAGATATAATGACTGGCTTGAGGGAAATTGTGGCAGAGCCAAGAACTGAACTCAGCGCTTCTGAGAGATATAATGCAATGTTTTAAGCCACAGCCAGACATTCATTTCTAGCAGTAAAAATGTGTAGTAAAAATGCTTGAACTTGAATATACACATTTCAGCCCCTGGCTGGACAGCTACTCAGGCAAGCTCTCCATCCAGGGAGCACTAGAGGGTTTCTCCCTGGACCACCCTTACCATGATGGGGGCACATTAATTTACAGCCCTTCCTCTCCCCTGCCTGGGATTGGGGGCTCACTGTCAATCGGCAGATGGCAGCTGCTGGAAAGCAGCAGGTCCTACAAACAGCCCCAGGAGCATGCCCCCTGCTGTCCTGCCAAGCAGCTGATGGGTGGAATGAGGGGGCCGGTTCCCACCGTGGGAGTATAGCCCCCGCTCCATCTACTCCCCTGGGATGACACAGAGGAGTGAGGGGGCAGGGGCCATTCTCCTAGGGCAGCAAGGCTCAGGGAATCTTGCCCCTGCAGCACAGCAGCTTCCTCCTCCTGTGCTGCTCCAGGCTTTCTCAACACAGGACAGTTCCCCCTGTCAGGCAACTGGCAGGAGTGGAGGGGAATGGCAGGGATCCCACAGGGCTTTTCACCCTAGGCAGGCTATCAGGGAGCCATGCTCCCCCTCCTCCATGGCAGGAGGGAGTGGGAGCAGAGTACTGTGAGGTATTGGGTGTCCTCAACACCCAAGAGAAGCATACGGCCTTTCATGTTAGATCAGGAGGTGAGAGATCTTTCTTGTGGGAATCCACCTAACTTTCTGGTGGCAGAGCCAGTTCTCCTTCACCAAAAAGCCCCCCTGAATGGCTGTGCACTCTCTTTTTGTGCCAAGAGAAAGGCCTTAAACACAAGCTTCTCCTTTCTGAGGGTAGAAAACAAAGCAGCTCTGGAGGAATTATCGTCGATGTGGGAAGATACAAACATATACCCTTGCTTATAATTGTGGATATAATTTTATAAAGGAATAAGAACCCCAAGGTATTTATCTTTGCATAGTATTACTCAGTAACATGTAAAGCAGTAGTGCTCAACCTTTCTACCCCAGGGCTAGGTGGGTGGTGCCAGGTCCATAAGCAGGCTGGATCCAGACGGTGGGCCCAATTGGACCACATGGCAACAGTCCAGCTGGCCTGATCCAGCCATACAGGGCTTGGAAATTTGGCAGTGAGGGAGAGGTAGCAACGTTAATTGCCACTACTCCCACTTTGCCAAATTTCCTGACCCATAGGTAGCCTCACAGGCTTGCTGCCCTGGCTCCAAAAGCCAGATTTGTCCCAAAGGCTGGGAGTTGAGCACCCATTTGGAGAAAGAAAAAAGCCCTGGGAACATCTGTTTTTACACATTTTAGCAAAGTGCAGTAAACACTCACCAAAATCCTCATAGGAACCTGATTAGGTAAAGCTAATATGCTAAAGCAATGGCTCCAGCTTTTCTGACCGCGGCTCCTCAGCTCTGGTTCTCATCTATAAGAAAAAGAAAGCAAGAACTCGGAAAAGGAAAACCTGAGTACCTGGATCTCAGTGAGACCATCCTCCAAATACCTACAAAACAGTTGCATATCCTTTGTCACAGGTAATCTGAAAAATTTCCAGTGCCCTAGTGTACTTAAAGCTAAAGAGTATTTTAAAAAGCAATAGAAAAAAGCACAAACTAGTAAAAAAATGGAAAAATTAGACTTAACCTTTTCAGTGGTGTGACTCCCATGAATGTAAGTTCCACCAGGAGATAACCTGGCCCTTACTGTGGCAAACTATCTTCAAATGGAAAAGTGCTTTGTAATGAAACTCAAAGGTGTGTCCTTTCATAAGCACACAAAGCAGCCTCATAATATAAATAGGAAGGGGTGGCATCATAACACTTAAAATCAATCATTTTTTTTATAAAACTGCTTTAGGTTTGGGTATGTAGCAATCACCTAGAAAACCTGAAGACTCAGCTTGTAATTCCAGCTGTGCCTTTTCTGTGAAAATTAATTATAGGCAGGACTAATGGCACCACATGTAATTCAGGTTGACTGATACTTCCCAGTATAGCAGCCTGCTGAAATGTTACATTTCACAGGTCTGGTCAAGGATGATTTCTCTTTTTTCATTTTTTGTTTCTTTGTTTGTTTTTCCTTTTACAAATTTCAGCCTCAGTAGCTCTCCCATTTTGATATATAAGGCTAGGGAAAACAGATTTTTAACAACATTCTTATAGCTTTTGCTTTGAAATCCTTTAGTGTCCTCAGGTATTAAAACAAAGACTTGACATGTGGGCCATCTCTCTCTCTCTGCTTTGAAAAATTACAATTTGCACATAGTTAGTGGACACCTTGATTTTAATGGGTAAAATTGCCAAAGATTTCATTTTCATTGAGTATGTGCTATCCTCTCCTAGCTTCTGTGTGTGACAGGACATCACATGCACCAACCCTATAGAAAAGCAGAACATTCTCCAGTCCATCAAGGCTCAGAGGGACTTTCCCAGTAATAGCTGCTTTTGGGCAGGTGGGACTGGCTAACAGAATTGGGAGTGAGGTGCCTCTTTCCTGTGCTCTCAACGATGCAACATGACAGTACATTCTCCTCCATATGTACTACGGAGGAAGAAGCTGTCTGGTTTGAATGTAGACAAGATAAAACCTAGTCAAGGGTGGGAGGGAGAGGAAATAACAGTTAGGTGAGATGATCCCTGCCTCTACCACAGAATTTCTATATGACGATGGTCAAGACAGTAAAACCAAATGGGGTCACTAACTGCATACAGGAAACCGTCGGTATTAGTGAGTTTGGCATTCACGGTTTGAAATATTCGCGACTGCGAAACCCGCATTTTAAATACACTTTATACACTTACAGGAGCTCCTCACTTGCTGCTGCTGGGCTCTGGCCACCGCTGCTGGGCTTCCATTGCCGCCACCAGAACCACACCCCACCCTGCCAGCCGCTGGGGCACGTGTTCATGAACACAGTGCCTTATTCGCCGCTTTTAACATTTGCGGGGGATATGAGAGCATATCCCCCGTGAATGGTGAGGGTCACCCATATTCCTTATGTTTTGGATCCAAATGGTTGAGAACATGAGTGCGATGGCTCCGCTCCCTTTGGTATGACTTGAAGAAGAGCTCTGTTGTACATCAGCAGATGGGAGAAAAGTGGATATGTTAGGGGCATGGTTAGTAGGTCCAGACACACTGCAAGTCCATTAGGCCTGCAGATCCTTTGTGCATAGTACTGCAAAAAACAGAGGCAAACAAAGGACTATATTCCCTACTACTTTTGCCCTGGGGTCATGTACCATTGGTTTCTGGCTATTACAAAGCAGAGGATGGGGATTATCCCTCAGCTGTGGATTGCTGGCCTGGTGTAGTGTATTCAGAACAAATAATACTCTGGCATGAATTAATTGACACATCACCAGCAAGACCAAGGAGGTGATTCTTCTACTCTATTTAGCACTGGTGAGACTCCAATTGAAGTACTGCATCCAGTTCTGGGCACTGCACTTTAACAAAGACTTGGAAAACTTGAGAGAGTCCGAAGAAGGGTCATCTCTATGAGTAGAGGTTTGCACGGCAAGCCATATGAGGAAAGGCTGAGGGACCTGGGACTCTTCAACCTGAAAAAGAAAAGGCTGAGAGGGGACTTGGTAGCAGCTGACCACTACATCAGGGGAGTACAACAACTGTTCACCAGGGTGCCCTTGGGGAAAACCAGGAGTGATGGCCATAGACTCCTGGAAGACTATTTCAGGCTCAACATTAGGAAAAACTTCATAGTTAGAGTGTCCGGACTGTGGAATAATCACCCTGGAAATCTTCAAAAGGAGACTGGACAGCCATCTTGTTAGGATCACCTGACACCACCTGTCATTTTTCCTGCCTGGCGCAAGGGGATGGACCCAATGAACTTCTGAGGTCCCTTCTAGCCTTACAATCTATGAATATATGAATCAATTAATCAGAGCTCCTTTTGATTGGCTTACTATCTGTGGTCTACTATGAGTCTCTTTGGCTACAGATTTAGTAGATGATTTGCAGATAAGTTCCAGTCCTGTACAGCATTCACAATGACCCATACTATTTTACTGTTTTCAATGGCTAGTATACTACATAAGGAACATATTTTGATGTCTAATGTAATGCAACATACACATCAAGTTGCCTCAAGGTCATAGTAGGTTGCATGCATTTATGTAATGCATCCTGACACACTCTAATGTAGTGTCAGTAATTTTAAAGAATGCTCATGTAAAATAGGAATAAAAGAAAGAATTTACCCATAAAACTAAAAGTATTTTGCTACCTTGTGCAAAAAGCATATAATGCACTGTCATCTCTCTGAAGATTTAGGAAAAAAATGCTGTGTTTTATTTTGATTTATGACACTAACTATTCTGAATTTTTACCTGTAAAACTAAGAGGCAAATTTGTCCCTAGAAATTCATGAAGATCTTTGTATCATATATAGCAGATTGTTTGAAAAACATCACAGGTAAGAAAAAAATGGTTATTCATTTGAAAGCAAAATACCAAAATTATTTGGGTTATATAAAACTTTAAAATGTAGATGCTTCCTTTCCCCATCACTGGTTACAGTTTACTGGATGTTTAGACTCAAGAGGGAGACCCTTTTGCATAGGTAGAGCAATACATCATGAGAAACTGGTATGGTAAACTAGTTTGTAGATAAGAACATTTGTTGATCATCAGTTTTTAATTATTATTAACAATCTGGAAGATTATCTATTAGCATAGGCTGATGCATAAAATATTCTCCTTCAGAAATATTTGTGAATATTTACCTTGTTTTCAAATGGCTGCCATATTGTATTGTGAGCAATGGGACTGAGGATACAGGCTGTCCCTGGTTATCAAATGATCACCACTTCCCATTGCTCACAATGCATGAAGAGCTACCTGCTATCAGTAAAGATGGTGGCCACTGTTCTGTAGGAAGATAGATGGGAACCACAGGTGCGCATGTGAATGAAGGACACGACCGCCTTGGTGAAGGACAGCCTGTGGCTTCAGTCCACTCAAGAACACTATGAGATGGAAGGGCGGTTAAAAAAGAGTAGTTCTTCATGCAGTTCTCTGTGATTGAACCAAATTCTTTGGCTTCTGCAGAAGGAGAGACTTTCACTTACAAATAACCAGGAGAAATGATGACTAATCATAGAAACATTCTTCAGCTATGGGACTATTCATAAGATTTTCCTGATTTTATACTATATAGGAAGTTTAAAGAGTCTGCATTATTCCATTATTTAGCATCATTTGGTCCAAGGACTACCTGAGCCTAAATTCATGGGCTCACTTACAAGTGTTCAGAAAATTCATTTGTATTCACTAATTCTTATTCACTAAGAATAAGTGCTGCTATTTTGGGAAGGGTTTGCTTTACTTTCATGTTTCAGAAAGGTGAAATCTCTGCTTTAAATACAAGTCAGCTCAGTCTTATCTATGGAGCTAACAATAGTGCTTTCTTAATAATGATTGATTCCCAGAAGAGAGACAGCAGAATTCTGGCTATCCTCTATACAGAGGATACTTTACAGAATTAGTCAGCCTATCCAGTAATACTATAGAAATCATAGATACCATGATAAAGGGAGCCATGGAACAATGTAAGCTAAACAAATAATTGTAATCAATAGAGTTATTATATTTTGCACTCTTTATTAATAGATCTTCAAATACTTTGCAAAATTCAATACTTTTTGCCAGTGCTCGTATGGAGAAACTTTACATTTGATATTGCATTAAAGTACTGAGGTAGCAGAGTAACTTTTTAACAGCTCATGGTCTAGATTCTCAGCTGGTCTAAATTGATCACACTTCGTTGTCTTAATTGGAGCTACTTCAGCTTATGCCACCTGGACCCATGTCCTTCACCTTGGTGAGATTGTGGTCCCAAGGGTAGAATGCTGAGCAGGAAAACTCTGTTTCTAGTTCTGCTATTGATCAGCAATATGGGCTTCAGCAAGTCATTTTACCCCTCAGTGCCAAACATAGGGACATAAGTGGAAAACATGGTGGGGGTTTGGATGTAATTAAGTCTGTGCAATTAAAATAGCACAGACAGAAAACTTATAACATATGATACAGAGGATGCAAACAGGGTGCGTGTGTCTAATACAGCACACTGAAGAAATTGTTCAAGAAACGACTGATCCTACTAAAATATTATTTCCCAAAAGGCTTCCCAGGTCAATGTCATCTTAGATTATCCCCCGCACAAGTGCCAGACACACAAATTAGACCCATCCACAGGCTCTACAATCTCTGGCATCAAGTCAGGAAATATTATCAATTGATCTATGGCTCCCTAGATTCAAAGGATTACACCTGTAAGCAAACTGTGAAGTTTTCATTTTGTTAGCTCAAATATATTTTATTTTATTACATGTATAGATGACTGAAATGCACCTCTGTGAGGTAAAAGCTATGGCTCAGTGCCATAGCTGCAACCTGCCAGCTGGATCCAGCCTGCCAAGAGCTTGAATCTAAGCTGCAGCAGCAAGCAGGATCAGTCACGTGCTTAATCTGGTGCATCTCCCCTCTCTGCCCTGCAACATGCCATTGATCACCCCCATAGAGCATCTCTCCCCACAGCACCCCAGCTCCCTCCCCCACCCCCCATCCTTATGGCACATACCATTCATGGTTGCCATCAAGTTCAGCTCCTTCCCATTGCCACTGAGACAGGGATCAGTGGTGCACAGTGGAGGCAGTGGCATGTGGTGGAGAAGGCGGCAAGTGTTATGGGCAATGCAGAGGGGAGTGATGGCTCATGGCAGCAGGGGGGAGCTACTGACTGCGGTAGCAGCTGGGTCATAAGTAGCAGCTCACTGCATTTAAAGGTCACTGTTCCCTAGGCTAGTGCATTTAAAGTATTGTTCAGACAGAGTCCTAGGGAAGTCAGTCACCTGCCTTAAGAGTTAGTATGTGATCTGACTGATGCAAAAAGGCCACCCACTGAACTGAATTCCACTGATTGCCAGCTGAATGGATGAGGATAAGTTCATCTGAGCCATTTCTACTGGTAATTGCCTTAGTGGCATCTCTCTCCTTTTATAAGCCTGATCTGCAACCTAACAAAGTCAACAGGAAGACTGTGACTGACTTTGGCAGGCTTTGGATCAAACTCTCTATAAACCCATATGGTATTAACGATTAGATAAGGAACAACAGAAAGTATCATCTTCATGCAGGGTGCATCTGAGAGACAATTCAGTGAAAACAGAGTTGGTAGTCTCATTTTAAAGACAGTTCTTCAGAAAGTGAATTTCATGACTAGCATGAACACAGATGTTGTCTCCAGATGTGAATGTAGTTATCATTATCTTTCTTCAAGTTTGACTGAGATGTGCCCCTGCAGACAGATCATTCTTTCTATGACTAACCCAAAGTGCCTAATTTTAATGTTGAGCTCAGCCCCACGAAATGCTTGCACATATCAGGTAGTTTGAAGCACAGTGGATGTATCACAATGTGTTTCTGCTGAAAATCTATGTAAACACCAGCTTTCTCAAAACCAGGACTATTATGAAATATTATTTGAAAAATTTTTGCAACTTAGTTTTCCCTTTTTTAATGTTCTACAAAACACATATATCTAACGCTATCTTCTGTACTGTTAGCTAAAATTTCTCTTAACCGTGTCTATATGGGGAAAGGAAGTTTATTCTGCATATTTTTTTCGAGTCTTTGCCAGACCTATCAGAGACTGCAGCCAGCAAGGTGACATTTCTGTGATGTGAGTACTCCTCCACACAGACACCAAATAACCCTCAAATGGAAATAATTTTTTAGGTTTAGTCTCTGAAGCTGTGCCATAACAGCAATCCAGACTCCAAATAATATGTCCAGCCCAAGATCCAGCTTTGTCAACAACTTCACTGCTAGTGAGAGGTAGAAAAAGCTACCACATGGCCAGGATGTACCCAACCCCCTAATCCATTTTCTCCCCACTCGCTCCTGATGCAAAAGCAGACTCTTCAAAAGTCTTTTTTTTGATTTCATGTTCAGGAGAACAGTTAGCACAATGCATCCTTTCTGTCTGAATGACAGATCTCCTCAGGCCCAGTTGTTCCCATTGGCCTGACTGATCTTAGCACTTGACCACATTACTCCCTTCCTCCTAAACCTCATAGCCCAGCCTTTGGACCTCTGACTTGTTCATTTCTCCAGCAAGGCTGGCCTTCTCAGTTTTCCTCCCATGTTCCTTAGTGTAGGTGATAGTAGGTCAAGCACACCCTTTAAAGGCAGGATATGTCCTCTAAAGTCATCTTTTCCTCAGACCCTTCTTCTAGAGAGCCCCCATATCTCTCCTAGTCCCAGCCAGGCAACAGAATGCCACACACAATCCCTGAGACATCCATCAGAGGGCCATGGACACGTACATTTTTTTTGTATTTAAATGACACCTTTCACTTCCAAAGATCCTGAAAGTCTTTATAACCCTTGATAGCTGATATGCAAGCAGTGCAAAGTGACTTATGAAAGGCAGCCAATTCTGGGCTGACACAGCCAGGTATAAGCAGCTCATGGGCATAACAGTCTATAGGCAGGAAGGGACGAAGAACTTGCTAAAGAAAGCTACCATGAGAATTTATTCAGGAAGAAATGCTTCATTAATGGTATCAGGAGGTATAATTTTCCCTGCTAGAAAATACAGGAACTAAGAAATTAAAAATCTTAATTAGTTTACCGACAATATTAACCTCCCTGTATTTAAAAAATCCGAAGTCAGGAGTTTAATGTCCCCGATTTTGCTTTTAAAACAAAAACTGAGTGCCACACTAGACAAACTTCAATTTAAACTCCCAGCAGGGCTGACAGTAGCATGGAAGTAGAAAGCATTTTTTTCCTGGAATAAGTTTGCTCATTGATTTTAATAATGGACGCTTTCTTTCTGTGGCTTTGATATTTATGTAAATTTTGTTATGTGAAAACCTGTCTAGGGAGAAATAAAATCTCCCTGCGCTGTAATTACACTTCCCTACATTTCATGCACACGTGTATATTCAGAGTAGGAGCTACTGAAGCAGCTAGCTGAGCTCTCTGGAAGTGGACAGTCCACTCTATGGAAGGTTCTGATAATGTTAAAATAATCTGTCCAAAATTGCTGAGCTTGCAGCTTTTGTCCCAATATTTGCTTGTATTTTAAGGAAGCCTAGGTTTTGCCATTGGCCTTCCATACTATATGGCTCTTTGGAAAAAAAAGAGAACAGCTGCAGGAGAAACCAAAAAGTGCCTTTTCTAGAGGTCACCTCTCCTTTTCTTCCAGCTCCTCTGAATTCTCAAATTACTTCTTTACCAGTCTTTTATTTGTTTACTTTTCCATAAAGATAGATGACATATTTATACTTTCATAATTTACCTCCATTTTGTACACCAGAATTACATTGGGATGAGCGGGAGATAGACGAGCAGCTATCCCAGGCTAGTTGCCTGCAACAGGCTCTGTTACAGGGTCTAGCTCCTAGGTGATAAGGGAGCAGGTAATAGCCTGAGTGCCACGAGCAAACAACTACTCCAATCAGAGGTTCCTCGCATCAGTGTAAATTATGCCAATGACATTTTACCATGATCCTTTTAAAGATATTTCTACACCAGACTGGAAAAAGTTACCCCTGTGCAGTGATTTACATAATGTCTGCTCCTTTTATATGCTGGTGCAATTGTGTCACCTATGGAGACCGTAGGGCAAAGAACATCTCCAAAAGAGGCAGAGAAATTTTCTGACGGGGCTAAGCTGGGGGCGCTTGGGAGGCTATGTACATAGTGCTGGGGAGCTGGGTTACACCAACTGTCATGGCAGATGTGGCACTGGAGAAGAGAAAGAGAAGCATGAGTTGACAAGTTTCTTCCTGAACCTATACCTGTGCTTCCAAGTGTATGCTCTTGGCTCATCTTTCAGACACACACACATTCCCCAAGCACCATCTCATATCAAAACCACTCCACAAAATCCAAAAGAATTTTTAGAGGCACAATTTGTAGTTAGAGTCAAACACAGATAGGAACTATCCAAAAATTAATCCTTTAAAAGAATCCACCAGCAAAATTTATTTTGAAACACTTTACTGTATAGACTACAAGTGTTAAAAAATGTATTTCTACTGGAGGGGATTCCTGGGAAATCCTTTTTAATATTCGGGCACTAAATCTAGTTGACTTCTGTGACTCTGATAATGTCAACCTCTCTCTGGAAAAAGCTAAGCTGTCCTGCCTATGCCTGCAGCTCAAGAACATATTAATGCAGGGCAAATCTGTTTGCTTTTGAAAAGCATCAGATTTCACCAAAGGCAAGAATTTGCAAAGGAGCAAAGTTAAACCACCTTGTATCACCTCATATCCCCACCTTCCACCCTGGCTTGACTGTTGTACTATATTTGAACGCTCCATAGAAATAAAAATGCAAATGGCTCGAGAAATCATTTCTATTTAAACAAATCGTCCAGCTATAGATGCACCTCTGCCTGGAAAATGAACCACGAGAAAGATCTTGTGACCAGATTTCAGGCATTTTATTAAATGGACTGATCTTCACCAACAGGCAATTACAATATATGCTGCTTCTCTCTCACTGCTGCTAGGCGGTGATTACTACCTGACAAACAGCAACGAGTGATGTACAGACTGCTCCTTGTAATGGTGCATAGCCCCCTGTTAAAAGTCATAACCCCCATCTTTAGTATGTGCATGGACCTTTGTCCTTCTTTTTCAGTGTTAGTGATTTTAAACATGGTGTTAGTGACTTTAGTGCAGTTAAGCATATAGAAATAATGTTGGCTTTACATCTATTGGTCTTCAGTTTTCATGCTCTTATTTTTTTTTTTAATTTTACTGACCATTTTCTTTAATTGTAAAACCGTAGCTAATAACGCATATGAAGCATAAAGAAGGTTTCCGTATAGATTCTTTCTGATTCACCTGCAGTGGTTTATGATTTCCATGAAGTACATCTACATGGCACTGAGTGGTATAACTATAAAAGGTGAAGGCACATCCAAGGTTCCCTTAGCCTTGCTGGCTCTGGTAAGTATTGTAGTGTAGATGCAATAACATGATCTTCATCTAAATAGGTACACAAGGTCCCTGGCAGGTTTGCGCAGCCTGAAGCCCAGGCCCCAGTGTCTTCAATGTAAATGTTCTCCAAACTAGGTAAATGAAAGCAAGGCAGGATTTGCCTTTCTATGCTATAATGTTATCTCCCAGTTACAGTACCCAGAGATATATATTTGTTTTATACAAGAGAATATGAAACGTATAGCCCTTCCTGTTGTGGAATTGTGCCCAAAGGAGGCATTTTATTAACAGGCCTTTTGAGGTCCTATCGAAGACTGGACATATACAAGTATGAGGCAGCCCAGGATTTCTTCATCAGTTATTAACATAAATGGAAGTTTACAGAGTCCAAGCAATGTGTGACTGGGTCTTTGATACACCAAACTATGTCCCAGATACCTTTATTAAGGCCCACAGCATAGTCTAGTTACATCAAATGCAAAAAAGGAGTGAGAATTTTAGATAAATTTTAGATAATTTTAGATAATGCTTTACACAGCCAGCTCTGGGCTCTTCTTTTGACAAGGATCATGCACTCCACTCAGTACAGTGCTGATTCCTAGAATTAAACCAATGACAGCCTAATCTGAGGATCATAAAAATCAAAGACAAACTCCTCATTGATTCCAGTGGGAACTGGATCATGTCCTGTATGATGAGTAAAAACTATTTGAGAAAAAAGAAATATCTATACTGCCTTAAAATTCTGGTTGTCCCATGGAAGTGCTCCAAATCTTGAGTCACTGAGACTTTCATGTGACAATAATAAAGGGTCAATGAACACGTCTACATGTGCATTTAATGTGGCACCAGTTTACTCGTGAGTAAATGGTATCAGGTACGTGTCCACTCATGCAGGGAAGTGGGAGCAGATTTGCTGTCAATCTGCTACTGCTTCCCAGGGCCCTGCAATGGGCCCCTGCCACCACCTAGGAGAGCTCCAGGCTCTAGCTGTAGCTGGCAGCATCTGGCAGCCCTCTCCATGATAGGATGATAGGCAGTGGCTAGAAGCCTTTCACGTGACCTGGGCCACCTTCCAGGACCTCCTGGAGAAGCTCCAGTCTCACCTGGAGTGGCAGCACACTGGCATGTGGCCACCCCTCCCTGCAGACACCCACCTGGCCCTCACCCTGCTGAAGCTAGCCCCACCCACCAGCCTGCAGTACATCAGCCACCCATTTGACGTGGGCAAGGGCACCACTGTGGAGGCTGTGTTGGAGGTGTGTGGTGCCCTCTATGATGTACTGAGGCACACCATGCTCCATGTGTGTGACATCTGAGCAATGGCGGCAGGGTTCTTTGCCCTGGGATTCTCCCAGTGCATTGGAGTCCTCAATGGGACCCACATCCCTGTCACCTTCCTGCCCCATGGAGACCACCTCTACTACAGCTGGAGAGGATTTCAGTATGTGGTGCTCCACCAAGGTGCCTTCACATACGCGAGTGCTGGCTGGGCAGGCAGCACCCATGACACCCACGTCTTCTGGAACTCCAGCCCACTGAGCCTGGTGGAGAGTTGGTGCTTGGAGCCAGGGTGAATGGCATGCTTGGACCCAGGAGGGGACTGGGTGGCACCAGACCTGGGGCAGTGTCCATGGAAGGGGCTCCTGGCTGCTGGAGGCAGCACAGGACCTCCTCCCAGGCCTAGGCAGGGTCTGCTGTTTTGGTGGTGGGTGGCTGCCAGTGGTCGGGTGGGGCTAGGGTTGGGGACCAGACAGCAGGTGGCATAAAGTGACTGCCAGAGTCCAGCAATCATCATCCATGACCTTTACTGCTCAGGCCAGGGTGGCATTCTTCTCCCACAGTGCCTCCACCTGCTCACACTCCCGGGCCAGGCTCTGTACTTGGAACTCCTGGTCAGCCTCATCCTACGCCTCCTCCTCATGCCTGCCTCCTTCTCGTGCCTGCATGCTGGCCCTGCTGACCCAAGACAGGCACCCTACTGTGGCCCTGGACCCCACTCCTCACCTCCTCTCTGGCAGGTCAACAGCTCTGCTATGCTCCTGCCCAGCCCATGGCATCTGGGCTTGGGGACACAGGGTTCCTGGACAGCTGGGATGAGCTGCTGCCTGCCTGACCCACTACGCCCTGCTGCTGATGGCCATGGTGCCCTGGGAGCACCTGTGCACATTACAGGACTCTGAGCTACAAAGCCACGAGGGCAAGCCCAGGCTGTCTTGCAACCTCCACCATCACCTAGAGGGCTGCCTGTGGCTGTGCTACACATCCCTGACACCTGCTGCCAAGAAGGATATTGCTGCCAGCATCAATGCATTCTTTAGTATGGAAGAGGCCTATGTCTGCCTAGTTGCAGGGGCACAGGCACTGTCTCCTGCCTCTGTGTGCTGTGGGGGAGATGGGGGTGGAAGAACCCAGGGCCAGGGGAGTGCCGGCAGGCTGGGTGGGGAGGGAGGGCATTGGCAGGGGCAGGGGCTGGGGCAGGGGTTGGGATGGGGAGGGCCCTCCTTCCACAGCAGGGCTTACCACGTAGCCAGGGCAGGCATGGCTGTTGGCTCTGCGTGATCACAATGGTTAGTGATGGCGTGTGGCTCCAGGTGGTGTCCTCAGACGGCACTGTGCAGTGGGTGGGATGCTGGTTGGAGGCCGCCCTCAGGGAGGAGCTGGCACTGCTAGTGGCTAGAAGTGTCAGAGCCAGCCATGCCTTGTGGTGGGGTCTGGGGCACCGAGCTGATGGGGCAGGCACTGGCTTTGGCTCCCCAAGCTGCTGGTAGAGGGTGCAGCTGGGAAGCTTGGGGGGTTGGGCTGCTGGACACCCAAAGGACCCTCCCCTGGTGACATGTCACTGGGGTGCCAGGCAGGGTTGGGGGCTTGGCCAGGCCACCCATGCTGCTATAGACCTGGCTTGGGTCCTGGGACTGCATAAAGGGCATGGACTCAAGGGCACTCCCTGACTGATGATTGTGATCAGTCATGGAAACCCACTGTGCCTGCAAGGTCTTGACCTTTTTGCAGTACTGCCATGCCAACCGGTCCTGCCTGGGCTCTTGCATCCAGGCCTCTTAGATGTGGGCATTGGAGTACCCACCCCACTTGAACTGGTGCTGAACCTCAACCTCACCACACAGTGCCACGAGATCTCCAGTCTCCTCCATGAACCAGTGGGGGCCCCGGGTGGTGAGCACTGGTGTGGGCATGGCCATGGATGAGAAGGATAACATTGTGGGTCCCCTGCCACCTCTCTGAGCTGTCCCTGTGTTGCTGGACCTGGACAGCGGCCTGCAACAGCCAGCGCAGGGGTCCCACATGGAACTGGAAACTGCACAGCAGAAGCAATGACCTGAAGCACCTGCAATCTCAGGGTAGGTTGCTGGGGGTGGGCTTTGGGCAGGTGGAGCTGGCCCTACTGGCCAGAAGCTGCCTGCAGCTGGGCCTGAGGGCTGGTAGGTCTGGCTGGAGCCTGCAGCAGCCTGCAGGCCTGGATAGTGTAGGCTTGGCAGATACACACCAGTGCGGTGCCAGGCAGCAGTGCTGGGGTGCAGGCAGGCTAGAGAACCTGGCCTGTGGCCGGCCCAGGGGGCACCGGGGTCTGGCTCCTAGGTCACATCTATACATGCATAACTGCACAGTAACTGAGCTAGGTAGCAAATTTACTCACAATTAAGCATTTTTACTGCACAGTAAGCATGCATACATGTAGACTCATGCACTTACTGCACAGTAAACTATGCTTCCTCCAGTTAAGCATCTCATGTAGCTATGCCAAGTTTCTTCTAAAAATAAGCAAAGAGCTTTATTAGTATAAACAAAGAGTAGTTGCCTAGAAATTTCCCCAGTCCCACATGACATCACATACAACCCTATTCTCATAGGCACATTATTGAACAGAGGTCTTTCAAAAGACAAAAAAGAAGAGATACGCTTCCAGACAATGATCAATATGGATTTCATGCTATGATTAATCAGTGGACTTGCCATGCATTAAACGTTAGTAAACATGGCCAATGACTCTGTTGCTTGTCTTGGTGGCAGATATTTTATATTTCTAATTACTGAGTTAATTGGATTCAGTAGGAACATTTATGTAGAGTCTAAGCTCTTCAGGAAAGGTAGCCTTTTTTCTTAAGCATTTCTCTTCTTTGCAGTGCAAAATACAATGGGGCCCAATCTTAGTGGCTGATGCTGATATGCAAGTAATCAGTAATATTAGTTATGGTTTGGTGTGCTAAGCACAAGATGAAAAGCTAGGAACTTCTGAGTTTTCATCACAGGTTTACCACCGAGTCACTCACAGTATTTGGACTGATTTTCAGCAATGCTGCAACTTCCACGGAAATCAGCCCCGTGAAGTTGCTGTACCTGTTATTTAGTACATGACTTCCAACCTGTGGAGAAGGTGTTGGGGAAAGATTAAATTGCTTCCTTCAACCTTCTTTGTCCTTCATGTGTGGCACAATAACTTGCATTAACTAGAGATACATATAAGCTGGTGAGAATCAAAAGTCTTCTGAGTAAAACTTACTCTTACAAAATCTCTTTAAATTGGGAACATCGGGTTACTTTGGATCTGACACACTGCAGGTAATATTAACTTGTATTGCACAATGATTTTTTAAAAGTCTTTTTATCTGGATAAAAATAGGTAGCTATTAGTACAGACTAGCTATTTTGACAGTATCCTCTGCAGTGAAAATAGGAGGCTTCCTTTTATAGCGTATCCTAACTGTTACAGATACATCCATACAGATTTTTAATGCATCATATGAAAGAAACAGCAGCCTTTTTCATTTTGCAGTCCATCTGCCATAGATGCACTAAGGGAGTCAGGCCAGATCCTCAGCTTTTATAAACAGGCAGTGCTTCACTGAAATCCATTCCATTAGTAAATACCAAGAGATAATCTACCTCCTATATCCTAGATACCCCTAAGACACTAAGAGAAACAGCCAGCGCATGATTCACATATAGATTGGAAGCCTGATTTTCAGAAGGATCGAGCATCCTTGGCTCTAATATAAGAGAACTTATAAGCAAATGAGGGACCTCGAATTCAGGTTCCTCCCTCCAAATGCTGGGAAGGAAGACAGCATTATGTAGGGAATTTAACACATGGGGAGTACACAAATGTGAATCCTACCTCCTCATCTGCTCAGTGTCAATTCTAAGTTGAAGGAAAATCACTCCCATGGCAACTAGAAACCGTCAAAGCTATTCTGCCTTACACACATACAACCCCACAACAAAGCTTAAGAAATAGGGACTTTGAGTGATCTATCTACATCTGAGTGATTTTTTCAGCCTAAATGAATCTATCCAATATAGACACTTAAGATGATATATCTGTTCACTACACAACTCCAGTTGTGCATTACCCACAGCCAGAAGGAAATATGACTACATCCTGCTTACCACCAAACAACTTTGAGGTAAACAAACTCTTCTGTGGCACTACGTAGGGAGTGCACGGGGGTTCATGTGCACCACCTGAGAGTGCTGGTGCACCCCCTGACAGCCAGCGTTCCCAGGCGGGGGGGCAGGCAAGAGCGCTAGTGCCCCTCCTCAGAGTGCCAGCCAGGGAGTGGGGGTGCCAGGAGAAGCAGTCCCTCTGCAGCCAATCACGCTCACCCAGAAGTGCCAGCAGTGTGCCCAGAAGTGCCAGCGGCACACCACTGCCACTTATGGGTTGCCAGGATTGGCTGTGGGGACCCCCTCCCCCCAGTTTGTGGGGTCCCCTGGTTACTGACTGTCTGCTGGGGAGCCAAGTGCCCCCCCAATTCAGGAGGCACCAGTCACCCATGAGAGTTTCCAATTTTCTCTGAGCCTAATCTGCATATAAAATGAAGAACTGTTCCAACCAAGAAATTTTACCACACCTTCAACTCTCCTATGAATTATAAAGTTTCATTTCTACCCAGAAGAACTTTTACAATCTTTTCTCCTATGCCTGAAGAAGGGGTTTGTGCCTGAAAGCCTGCAATTAAAGAAATGTTTTTGCAAAAATCGATTTGGTCTAATAAAAGATATCACCTCTACCACTTGTTCAGATTCCTTGTACCCATGTTAAAACATACAATAAATTAAAGGATTGGCCACAGAAAACAGAAATTTCTGCTTTGTAAAGAAAAAGGAGGACTAGTAAAATACATGGCCAGATGTAGGATTTTGGGAGATCTCATAAGCAGGAGCAGAAGGGACTGACTAACTTTATTTCTCTATGCTTGACTGCACTGAAGTCACAAAAAATGTATTTAAAATCACTAATATTGCTTCCTATGGGTGTTTCTGATGACAAAACACACTGTAACACACACTTCAGGGGAAATCACATCAAATAATTAGTTAACAACTTAATATTAAGTATTCAGATAATAAATTACACAATGATTCCAAAGGATCAGTTACAATGTGCACTGTCAGATGTGTATGTGCTGCTGTTTAATGCAATTGTGCCAAACCACGGTAAACTTTGGGGCAACTCAAGAGAACATTTACTGTGGAATATTCAAGGCTGGGAAACTGGGGTCCTTGTACATGCCACGGAAGTTTAATTGAGTTTACTTCTCCCTAAATTGAAACAGTGGCTTTTTAAAAACCTACCTTTTTTACTGCTTCAATTTAGGGAATTGAAGCAGTAAATTAAACCAAACTAAACCCCCATGGCATGTACACAAGGGTGGGGGCCTGATCCTTACCTGTCTTTCCAGCAGTGGGGGGGGAGGAAGGGGACTTCTAGCAGGCGGAGTAGTCCCTGAGCTACGTGGCAGCAGCAGTGCCCCCCAGGTGGCACCCGCCCACTGGCATCTGGCCTGGGTAGTCCTGGGGGGGTGCCGCAGCCACAGAGGGAAGCACTGAGCCCCTGCACAGCGCAAGCAGGCAGGCAGGCTTTGGAGAGAAAAGAAAAGATCAGGCTTCTCGCTGCCTTTTTTTTTTCCTTCAGTAGAGCCTGCCTGCATGAGCTGTTGTCAGATTGAACAGCCCCTGAGCTGTACAGGGCCCAGTGCTTCCCTCCATGGCTGTGACACCCCCCATGCCAGTGGGTGACTGCTGCCAGGGGGGCCCTGCTGCTGTGGAGGAAAGCACTGGAGGTAGCTCGCCCCCCCCCCTCCACTACCGGAAATGCAGGTACGCTCCAGCACCCCTACACCATCCCCACCTCCTAGGACCACCCCGGACCAGCTGACCACCCCTGGGGCAGAGCAGCAAGGTGGCAGGAAGGCAGCGGGTTGTGCTGGCAGCAAGAGAAGGCAGCAGGGATGGTGCACAGGGCACAGGAAGCATGCCGAGCCCCGATATGTTGGCTTCCAGTACCTTGTGCACTGTTGCACTTTGTTAGGTAGCAAGTTAAAACACCTCAGAGGTGTTTTATCTTGCTACATAACAAAGTCATTTAACGTGCAATACATCACAGAGCATGCAAACTACAATGACATTAAAGCAATGCAAAAAGGCATTTAAGCCACTTTAAAGGCCAATTTTGTTGCATGTACAAAAGCCCCTGGAAACTACATGGAAAGGACATCAGCAAAATGGATGACCAGCTCTAGGCAAAGATCAATGTTCTGAAGTTCACTAGATGCAAAGGAGAATATCTGATTTTTTTTTTTTTGCTTTTGCTTTTGCACAGCAACATGGAAGCAAGTTGTTACAATCCATTGTTTTTAGTTATTTGGTTTCTTTTTTTTACCCTCTCAAAAAGCCTTCTACAGAGTGACTTTTCCAGGACTTCTTGTAAAGTAAGGCACAGATGAATCTGATTAAAGATGTAAGAGGGTGCATCTACACAGGACGCTATGTCACCATAGCTCATCACTATGACAATGTAGCATCAGCAGGCACTAACCAAGACACCAGTGCTGCTGCTCAGTAGCTTGTTGCTACTGCTCAGTAGGGTTGGAAACGAACTGTGCACTGTTAGGACTATATAATACTGATGGGTACTGCACAGTCATTTAGTACTTGCTGCTCAGGGGCCTACTAAAGCAAGTACAAAATGACTGGGCAGTACCAACTGCACAGTGATGCACACATGTAGATACACCCAGAATGTGGCATTAATGAAGAGCACATACTCATAAAAGAATGTATTGGGTATTCTCAATACTTGTTTTCATTACTGATGCAAGTGCTGTTGAGTCACAGAGATACAGTTTTCATGAGATGCAGTTTACATTTACAAAGGTTAAGCTGGTAGAACTCTCTCACATTACAATCATCTACATAGTTTAAGTTTTAGGATTGATTTTGAAAAAGGTACTTCTCTCCCCTGTCCTGTGGTAAAGATCATTAGACAGGCATCCTTTAAATACTCTACAGTCTACTTATGATGTATTTCAGTGTACTTATGAACTACTTGGCACATTTAACTTCCCTCTGGGCCTCTTATGACTGAAGTTTAATATTATAAAATATTTCTGTGCAGATCCTCAAAAGCTATTTGGCAATTGATTTCAAAGGGGGCTATGTACCTAAATAAGGGCTAGGCGACCAACTATCTTTTGGATCTGGGACTTAGTACTTTTACAGAACCTTCCATCCAAAGATCTCTGAACAAGTCCTTTTATGCCCCCCATTAAAACTTGAACGTAGTAGTTAAGACAGATGTTAACTGGGTAAAAAATTTTGAGTGCACCTCATTAAAGTTATTCTTGCTAAGACAAATAATAACTAATAATCAGAGCATGATGGGCCAATAAGATCATCTGCTTTTAAAGAGAAACTTCAGAGAAGTTAAAGGGAGTCCTTGTACTCATCTTTACCACCAAGCAGGGGAGAATAGTACCTGTCCCACCATCAGCTCAAAAAGATAAATATTATCATAGCTATTTTACAAATAGAGAACTTAGGCAGAGAGCTGTCAGGTGACTTGTTGTCCTAGGTTACACAATGTGAGATGAGACTAGGACATGGTTCCTATATTTCAGATGAGACTAAAATACAGACATCCTTATTTTCAATCCTGTGCTCAGCATGTTACACCACTGCTGCCCTTTCAGAGAATAATATTTTTGAACAAATATCTTCAGAGGTGTAACAGTAGTTTTTATACCCCAGGCAGCAGCAGTGCCAGGGCTAATGCTGGTTACCCTACTGACTTACTTGCACTATTGCCCTGCTTTGATCTGTAATCTCACTCCTAAATGAAGCATTCAGATATCCCCTTCTTCCTCTAAAAGACTAATAAGTGACCTGTACTACGAATGGTGAAAGAGGGTGATTAATGCATTACTGTGTATTTGCCTCCCTTTCTTTAATACTTCTCACAGATAAAATATAGTCCAAAGGTGCAGTTTCCAGGAAAAGCTTTGCTTTTAATTGCTTTCTTCTCCTGTGTAGTTGGATAAAAACAGCATTCTTCACCCTCTGCAGGTGTATCATTCATGGAGCTGTATCACCATTCACTCATCTAGACACATCCGTTTATGTATGTGGTGGAATTATTTCCCAAACCCTGGCACAATTGCAGAGTTTGCCCATCAACAGATAAAATATAGTAATTGGATTACATTCGGGTGACAAACTGGATTTTCTTCACTTGCTGATGTATTTTTAGCAACAAGATATTTTTACTGAAACCGTCATAAAAAGGGGAAAAAAATCTTTAGGATTATCTTAGGTAGAAGAGTCACAATATGATTATTAAGAGCATCTATTTTGTGCAGTATTCTGTTTTGTGCATTAATACCGTATGAATAATGTCTTGCACAAACTCCATTTGATTAGCGGTCAACCTTTTTATTTCACATCTGGATTTGTCCCTATAATAGCATTTGAGTTATTTACTGAGATTTCTGAAGAGTAACACTACATACAGGTAGTTTAAACAGACATACACACATACACCTCAAAACTGATACACAATGCTTTGGTTTCTTCATTTGGAAATTCTCTGCTGAATCTAGGATTTAACTTTCCCACAGAATATATAATAATATATATAATTGTATACTTAGGGTTCACAGTTAAAGCGTTGCTTCAAAAGAGATCATACTTTGATGGACATATTTATTTCATTGTTAGAAATATGCACCAGAAAATTCCATTCATATCTGGTATCTAAAAATAGCTAAGATTATTAACCTTAAAATTTAAAAGCAAATTTGTCAGAGAAAATTAATGGTAAGAAGAATGGTTTTGCAGTGGCAACACTAGAGCAGGATTTAGGAAATCTGGATTAAATATGAGTTCTTCAAGTGCCTGTGTAACATTGGTAATTTGAAGAATATTAATATTTCCTTTTCATAACTCTTTATCTTGTCTCTTTAAGAATGTAAGTTCTTTGAGAAAGAGACTACCTTTTGCCTATTATGTACAGTTTTTGGCACAATGGAGTCTGGAGCAACATGACTCAAGCAGTGTATCATAGGCACTACTATAACAAAAATAATGAATCATAACAATAATGGATGTCACTCATAGACCTAAGAAAGACATTCTTATCCATTAATAATATTTCCATAATGAAAATACATTTCCAAATGTACATTCATAATAATAAAACTAGCCCCTTACTGCGGACAGCTTGCATTTAAAGAACAGAGGCATGGCAACATCGATGGGGAAAAAAAGATTCTAACATTTTTCTTGTTGAAGAATGAGATTTTGACAAAAGTTAAGCTTTTCACAGGAAAAAAAAAGTCTATGGAATTATCCATAGCAAAAATTAAAGGTTCTCTTCTGACTGAAAATGCTGAAACATAATATTATGACACTTCCACAGTGGTCTTCATTCTATAAAAAGTTTCGCTATCTTGACCTTTGCTTCCAAGTGGAAACAAACACAAAGAGCAACCTGTTGGTGTTTCCTATAGAATGAAAATTCAGTTCATCTATTACTTTTCCATTCATATTATTTCTTGCATATACAAAGTTGAAGACTTGTTACTTCTGAATTGGTCTTGTGGAAGGAACTAGTATTGAGAGGATCTTGAATGAGGACTGTGTGGGTGTGAACTGACTGGTCTGGGGATGGCATTTTGTATACAGAAATTGTGTTATATTGTGTATGTGTTGTATTTTTCAAATAAATACCCTCTGAACATAACTAGTTGCACTAAAATATTTCTATCATATCCTCATTCATGCAGTGCTCAATAATGTAAGTCCTCATTCACGTGAGTTACCCCACAGAATCATTTGCATACCCTGGGAATAAGTGCACATGTGCATGCAGAATAAAATGTGTATTAGATAATAATCTATATTGAAAAGGAAATTCTGCACTTTAGAGTCTACAGAGAGATGATGATGAGCTAAATACAGCTTTTGTAGAACTACTTTCAAGTAAATGAGTGAAGGGGGATGAATACTGTGCTCTAATCTCAGTATCAACATCAACCAATAACACAATGTAAAAGTGACAGTGAGGATTTTGACATTAAGTACAAGATTCTCTCTTAAAATAGCATATATCCAAACTACAAAACCAGCATGAGCAAAGTTTGGATTTGCCTTACTATTTTAGAAATAAAAACTCCATAGCCCTGTTGGTGGTTTGACTTTTTATACATAATATGTTTTAAAGGTTGATGTCCACATGGTCTACCTGCCATTTGATCTTTTTTCATATATTTTAATGGCAGACCTTAATCAAACTCTTACTGTGTTCACTGTATTCTGAAAAGGTCCTATTCTTTGTCACTTGCAACCAAGCAATAATTATGTTCATTCTAATGCATTACTCTAATAATAAATACTCCTGTAAAGATACAAAATAAAATGTGGGAAAAAAGTGGAAATGGTGTTTACTTTGCATGCATCAGTACATTTGTATGCAATATTAATTCTAAGTTTGTAGACCCTAAAGCTAATATATATTCCTGGATCTAGTGAATAGCTAAATATAAACTAATAATTAAGAAATGAATGGATCTAACCTTGTGAGAAAAATGTAAATCCTATTTATATTTAAGTGCTCTTATGCAGAACTCTGACTTTTTTTAAAGGAATGGGCATTCCTTGATGAACTGCAGGGATCTATCCATATTTGTCCTCAGTAAAATCTTCAGCGATTTCACAATAAAGGACTTAAAGAGTCAATAAAGCATTTTGGCTCATAATTAAGAACTACTAATATTACATTTTGTTGAATATGATCAATTCTTCACAGAAGAAAGTTGCTATGATTGAAAATCTTCAAAACGATTCTGTTGTTAAACCATTACATTTATTCTAATGATATGGCAAAGAGGGATTTACACAGGCAGAAGAATGACTTTGTTTAGAAAAGAAAATAAGTTCAGCTTAAACAGTAATTCTGGCACAATGACAAAAAGCCCAGTCTTATAAAACCTTAGCCCATTTACTCTCAGAAGAAAGTCCTACTCAAATGAGCTGTCCCATTGAGTTCAAAGAAATTGCTGATATTTATTTTCAAAATTAGAATCAAATTTTAGGGGTCCAATCCTGCAACCCTTGTTCAGTTGAACTGTTTAGTAGGCCTAGTTGTAAGATGATCATGTGCCCTGTTTTAGGTGGGACAGTCCTGGAATTCAGAGGCTGGCCTTGGCCGGCTGTTGGGAATTGTAAATGCAAGGGAGCAGTCTGGCTGGGAGTCGAAGTGGCGCAAAGCACCTTGCAGGTGGGCAGGCCTGGCATGCAGGCCTGTCCCCACCAATCTGTGAGAGCATGGGGGTGGGGGCCAGTGTCCTGGGTTTCCTGGATGATGTCCCACATTTCTGAGATTTCCATATAGTCAGACTAACTATTTGTGTAAATGAGAACTTCTTGCAAGAGTGAAGATTTCAAAATGTGCCTTATCAGCTGCATCTTTTCAGTTTCTCATGGTTGTATTGTTATGAGCTCCGTCATCTGTACATTTGAGATAGTAAAATGCATGAAAGTGTATTTAATTACATTTGTGTGTTTTGGGCTGTTGCTCCTGAAATCACGTTCAGGATTATGGAAAGGCTGTCAAACTTCAGGCTTCTGACTTTAAATGTCTTTAAAAGCTCCAACTGTGCAAATTTGTACAAGTGGCATTTGCAGCATCTGTCTGTTGCACACTTTGTAAAAGGTCTTGAGTTTAAAAGCAGGAGGTATGTTGGGAACCTGCCTCCAAATGATTCAGAATGATGGTGGGGACCTTCATCTACAATAGAAAACTTAAAACCCATCCAAAAGATCTGTTAGCTTTTCAGTCTGGTTCATTAATACCCTGGCTTGTCCTGGCCTTGCCTGGCCTGGTGTCTGATCCGACTTGGCCTGTCTCTCTAGAGCCTTTGTGCCTTCCAGAGCTGTTGCTAGGAAACCACTGCTGCACTCCATCCCAGCGTATATTTCTGAAGCATATGAAATCTGCCAAGTATATCCATAAATGGTCTGATTTGTGGGAATTTTGCTATGGATTTGAATGGGATCAGGATCAGACCTTTTCTTTAGTTCCCTTCTCAAGATGCAGACGCTTGTCTCTTTCCCATAGTAACTGACCACCCAGTGTGCAGAAAAACTACCTATGCTACTTGCTCACTCAATATCATTCAGGAAAATAACACCTCCTCCAACAATTCAACTTTTTCACATTACCCTTTTTTCAGAGCAGCGATCTGAGGATGTTTTTCTAAAGAAGTTAACTGCACTCCCCTGCCCATCATATTCATCTTGTGCTTTCTGACCTTTTTGGCAACCTCCTGACTGTGATCCTAACTTCTGGCAGATAAGATTGTTGGCTAATAACGCCACTTTACTTCTCCAGCCCCATACATCTAGGGAACAGGAAACACATTACTGTTGTTAACGAATAAGGCCTCACACCATCCTCCTAAGAAATAATTTGCAATTAGCCCCCACAGTCCCATTAGCATATGACAAAAATCACTCGATATGAAACAATTTGCAGGCAGGTTTTTCTGTGAATTAATTTTCAACAGTCATTTTGTAGGATTCGTCAAGCTGCTTATTTCTGACATAGTTAATAGCACAGTATGTCCACATCCCTCACATGTTAATTACATCATCTTACATGTTAAATACACAATTGTGCATTTAACATTCCTTTGCCCATACGGAACAAAACGAGGGAAATCTACTGTATCTCCTCGTCTGGCACAAACCATAGCAAAACTTAAAATCTCTGCTGTAGGTTTTATTTATTCAGCTCATACTCATTCAAAACCAGGTTCAAATCACTTTTTGTTTAAATCTTCTACTTTTGCCTTCTGGCTGTCAGTACAGAACATCACAGACTCAACTTGGATATATGAAAGGTAGGGCACATATGACCCTTCTCAAAATGTACCGAGAGAAACACTGAGGGAAACTCTTAAATAGCAACTTTAGCCTGGATAGTTTTACAACAAATCTATCAATGCCCATCTCAAAATATAACTGGCAGCCCCCCAAAACTCTCATTTGAGAAGCAACTGGACAAAAAAAGGGAAAACTCAGAAAGAAGCACAGAGGTGACCAGGATATTTGGTCAGAGAAACAATCACGTTTTGAAACATGCTTGCATTTGTCTTTTAATATTCCTTTTTAAACTCTCACCATAACCAAAACATTTTTAAGGAAGAAAAAGGCCTTACCATGCAGTGCATCAGGAAAAGAAGAGACTCACAGAGCATGCTGCAGAGATTATGCTCAGCATGGCATTCAGATATCCTTTGGAATTGAAGACAATTGTCCAACCCATTCTTTCTAACAAAGCGGACAAGTTTTCTCTAGGCTTGAAATTTTCACCGGAAGTCAGATCCTTAAAACGCATTACATTTTCTTCTTCGGGAGATATATTTCCTCGAGTTATGTTTCAGCTCAGCAATGCCATTTCCAATCAGTTCTAAGAAGTTCTTCATTCTCAGATCTGCGGTGTCATCAGAGGGACTCCAAAGAAAATCAAAGAAAGGAAGAAAAGAGGAGGGGAAAAAAAGAAGAAAATGGGGGGAAAAAAACCTTACTAAAACCCTGAAATTACTATGCAAAAAAAGGAAAAATTGCATTCTATGTTTCACAATAAGCAAACCCACTTATTTGACCTATTGTACACAGAGACAGTTAGCACATAATACACAAATAAACAACCTTCCCCCCCCAAAAAAACCCTTTGCCAGTGCTCACACGATGCCTTTTCATTAGAGTTGCTTGACTGTGCGCAACTGAACCAAACCGAACCATGTAATCTGACCGAACCTTTGAAACCATCTTACCAAAGCATCACTTGTCACTTTCTGTTCACAACTAGCAACAGCATTAGCAATTCTAGATTCACTTGGAGAACACGTGGCAAAATAAATAAATAATAAAAAAGAGCCATTAAATTAAATATAAAAGCAACACTCCCTGTAAGATAGGAGAGCTTAAGAGGTGCCTTGCTTGACATGCTATGGAGATGCACAGGCTAAAACACTGTGGGGGAAGGAGAAGGGATAAAGAATAGTGTTGCAGGAAGGTCGGGGATGTGGGGGGAATAAATGGGTGTCAGACATGAATGGGATCCCAAGTGCCCCTCTGAAGCCTCCTGCTTTCTTGCTGACAGCAGCTTGGGCTTCCCCTGTGCTTTCTGCAAAGCATATTAATTGATTCTGGTTGCTGAGCAACTAACTCTGGGGGGCTACATTGATGCCTTCACCACAGCCTCAGCAGAAACAACACTGAGAAGGGATAATCCAGAGAGGATGGTCTCCTCTGCCTCCCACCTCCTCCACTCCTACTTATTTAATCCTCTCAGGGTATGTTCCTGGCCCTGCAGGAAAGCTTGGCAGATTTTTGCACTGGAAAGGAAACAGCCCACATTAATGCAGTGGGGAGAAGATGTAGATTGCCCCCTCCCTTCTATGCTGAGCTGACAGGACTCAGCTGAGCCTTGTTTCATGCTGACAGCGCTGATGCTGCTGCAGATGGGAGTCCTCTGTTGCTACAGAACCAGGCAGGATCCGTACTGGATGGGGACGCTTCAGGGCAGGAGGGCTGGCTTGGCCCTGGAAAACCAATCCATGCTCAGAAGAGAGAGACGAGCAGGGGGAGAGGGGATGAAATAAAAGATATATACAGCTTTCCCTGACGAGCAGAGTGGAAGGAGCCCCCAGGCTGTATAGGCATGTTGCAAAAGATTTAACTAAGGCAAGAAATAACTTCCATAGCTGGAAAGTTACTGTACTACTGACTGCCACCAAAGCAATGGCAGCTTGGACTCTGCTGTTACAATCCTGTTCACTTCACGGTTTCATTATTTCAAATTGCTTGCATTATGTTGTACATTATGAACACAGAGGAAGACACATTCACTGACCAGAAGAGCTTTTAAACTAGAGTTTATAATCTAAAGCAGTTGTCTGGATGCATTTCCAACCATCTGCATTATTGAGCTAGCCAACTGAATTCCTACACTGACTTATTGGATCTTCCTTTTAATTTGATCAAACTTCAGGAGCCAAATAATACGTAGCTTAAAAAAAACCCCAAAGAGCAAAAAAAAAGCAGAAATGTCAGGTTTGATTCTAGTCATTTTTGACCTCTTGAAGCAGGTAGTACAGGGTAATTGAGTCACCAGTAATAGCAAATTTCCCTTTAGGCTTCACTCGAGCAGTTACTCCTTTTGCACAAGTGGATCATTAATAAGGAAGACCAACCTGCTGACTGGAACAGAAGAGCAGGAAATAGAAGAGACACCAGTGTTAGGATGACAAACCAAAACCAGTGAACTGGCCTGATTTGGAACTTGTTGAAGTCAATGGTTTCCAATGCCTTAAATGGCTTCTGCCAACAGACATGGGTTGGGGGGTGGGCAATGCACAAGAAAAAGGCTGAAAAGAAAGATCTTGTGCTGGTCATGAAGGATAATCCTAATGCCCTTGCCCAGTCAATGGAGTTTACATGGTCTTTAGGTAGGCAAATATCCACTGTCTTGTTAAGAAATAAAAAACACCAAGGCACCTCAAGACTTTTCCCTCTGTCACTGGAGCTATAGGTGCTGTGAAATCTTAAATTAAATTTTAATTGTTACATGTGATAGTTATCAAAGAGGTCAACTAGATCATCTGTTTATTTCAGTCAGTATGATAGAATTAGCAGAAAGAGTAAGGTCCTAACTACCTTCAGCCAAAACAATGGGCAGATAATACATGGTTTGGAAAGCAATCCCCTGATCCTGTTTTTTGCTTTCTAAATGGGCAGCTGCAGAAGTTGCTGAAGATAGGACAGGGTTGTGGTATGAAGAGTGAGGTCTGTGCCAACAAATTAGCTGGAGAGGTAGTCCTCTACTATGGTGTGCCTTGATACATTACCCCAACAGACTACCTCAATTTGGGTCAAATATTTTCATGGAATGAGAGGCCTTGTATATATTAGTAGCTTTTAAGCTCAGAGGGACCGTTAGATGATCTTCCTGACCTCTTGAGCAAAACAGGCCATAGAATGTCATTGAGTTTGTTTCATCCAATATGCCTATTGTGTGTATGTGTAACTTCAGAGTCTTCATGAGTCAACTTGAAAATAAGCATCATGCCTGTGTTTCTTCCAGTGTTTTAGCTCTTGTCTCTGTTTGGTAGCGTATTTCATCACGGTCACTGATGGGGAGTTTTTTCCATGGCCATATACATAGAACCATGGGAACTGTCACACTGGTTAGTCACGTAGTCTGTGTAGTCTAGTATCCTGTTACAATGAATGGACGATAGAAGACGTGTCAGAGGATGGTACAAGAATCCCTGCAGTTAATCTTCCCCAGGTGAAGTTTTGTCGTGATCTCACTAAGTATAGGCCCTGCAGCATGAGGCTTTACATCATTTCCAAAATGTTTATTAAATGTTAATACAGTATCTCCAGTTATAATTCTGAATAGTTGTGATATTAATTTTAACCAAAAAAATAATCCTCTTTTCTTTTTTTAATAGGCACTGGTTTGTCTTGGTGTTGGCTTGTGGTGAGTTCTGCTCAGCATGCACTGTGTGTAAAGAACAACCAACAACCCCACTATGTGTAAAAGTATTTCTCCTATCAGTTTTGTGCAATCTTTTGATTCCACTGCCTATTCCAGGATGCTTGTCTTGTGAAAAGCCAAGAATCCTTTGTGAAAAGAAATTTCAGCTCCATTCTTTCTGACATTCATTATTTTGCATTCTTTATCATACCCCTCATATTCCTCTCCTTGATAAGGCAAACAAGTCCCAAGATTTCCAATCTGTCTCTGCATGAGGTTTTCCCCATGCTCTTATCATTCGTCATGCCTATCCCCGAACAGTTTATTTCAGCTTTGGGAAGTGGGGTAAGCAGAACTGAACAGTGTTCCACTTAATGGCTGTTGATATATACAATCAATTCTGCATTATTCACTCAGCCCAGCACCTCTTTTTCACTCCTCAGCCTCTGATAGTACTGTACATTTACTACTAGATAAGAATAGGTCCAGTGTAGGCCTTTGGAGACAGGGAATGACAAAAACAGTTTATTTAGCTGGTCAGCCCTGCCTTGGAACTCCTAATTTGCTTCTTTTATCTCTTTGTATACATACCTGGATTAATTAAATTAAAACAATGCTAGTGAGTCTCCAGCTCCTGTCCAAGGATCTCTTTCTGGTAGTGTACAAGGTAAGAAGAACATACAGAAAATGTAGTGAGAAAAGTAGTTGTGTGGGGGTGTGCGTGCACATATTTATACATGGACAGGGGGAATGATTTTGTGAGATAAGCTCTCTCCTACAAAGTAATTCACTGAGTAAAATAGTGGGAGAACCAAGGGAAAACTTTAGGTTCATTTCCAGGAGGACGATGCTTGTGTGCAGTTTCTGCTTAGTGTTGTCTGTTTGTTATTTGAATAAATTGGGAAAAGGATGGAGACAGAGATTTAGCCACATATCCTGTCTGTTATAGGACTAATATAATTTTCCCTACCTGGAGATGAAGAAAGAGAAGATGTGAGGATGTGGGTCTCTGAGAAGAAAGGAAACTAATTTCTAGTTAGTATTTGTCTGGTGACTTACCAAGTTCCATGGGGCAGAGGGGAGTCACACTATGGTCTCAAAACTTCACCAGGTAAACTGTACATTGTCAGGTTGAAAATTATAGAAATATAAAAGGGAGATGCTTCCCTGGAGCCTGGGATATTCTTGATGGTTTAAACTAGGGGGACATGTAGCATTGGGAAGGTTTTTCTAATTCTTACACATAAGTTTCTCAGTTTGAAGGAAATTCAGTATATACAGAACACATAATAGTTCTGTTCAACAGAATAGTTCAGAACTGCTGTTCTAGTTTCCTTTTGTCGTGCACATTTCTTATCTGGTTGTATTGTGAACTGATTTCTTTAAGAAGTATCACAATGTGCTTTTGTATTTTCATATATTTTTCATTGCGTTTTATTTCTAGTGGGTATCCATTTCTTTGTAAAGAAAATAAGGTTCAAGCCCCCTGCATAGGAGAGAATTTCATCAAAAGTACCATGGAAGGGCAGCAAAAAGATGAAACAAGGACAGAAAAGACTAAATCTGACTATTTCAGATCAAAAACAAAGTGCTGAGTACACGTAAAGAGCGAGGCTTCAGATTATTGACTGGACCTGCTGTGTGAAGTGGAAAAAGTAGGTTCTGAGATGTTAGCATCTGCATATTCTTTAGACAAGGCACGCCACTAGGTTTAAGATTCACACTGTGTAAAGCCCAACACAGGAACTTATTTCACTTACATTGTCAGGACAGTGCTATATAGTGCTTGTATTTCATCCTCTATTAGTATTTATTATGATGCATTCAAAAGCCTGGTAGTATATGAGCTCTATTTCCTCTTCCACATTTTTTTCAGTTTATCCTACCCTGCCTATATGTACCATCCTTTCAATATCAACATTACCACTTGTCGCTGGCCCTTTAAGGCATAATTACCCCAACTGTGACTTATGCTACCCAACTCCCTGCATGGAAAAATTATTTAGGTCACATGACCAGTAGGTCACATAGCTAAACCAGATCAGAGAGAAGATAAGATAAGAGAGAAGTCTTCAGAAAGGCAAAGGAGAGAGAGGAGACTTTGTCTGTTTGCCAGCCTTTCATAGCCCAAAGGAGGGAATGTTGAAAGGGGCCTAGGTTGAGGAAGCTAAGTGAGGACTGCAGCTGGCCTAAGTAGTGCAGACTTCAGAAAAGGGCTCCCACAGTGTGGAGGGATAAATTACCAGTGCAGGCCCAAAAGGGCTGTAGGACTCCTGCCTCAAGGGGCGCATCCCCATGAGCATGCACATGCACTTTGTGGCACCACAAACCCACCTGCAGTGCTACAAACTGGACATGCTGCACGTGCATGCATTTGCTGTGTTGCTAATTTGCAGTAAAGTGGGAATTTTTTGACACCGGGAGTTCCTGGTGTCAAAAAAAAACTGCATGGAAAAAAGCAGGGCAGAGCATGGGGATACACCACTCATGGGGATACACCAAAGGAGGGGAGATCTACCCAATGTCATGCTGACCAAGTGGGAAAGCTGTGGCATCCCTCAAACAAGAAGAACAAATACTGAACTTGAGGAGTGAGGGAATTTTGATGTGCTTTAGGAGACTGAATAAATGAAACCCCGTAACGGGTGGAATATTATTCAAAGAAAACCAAGAAGTGAGTTATTACAAGTGCAGAAGAAGAAGCTGAAAGCAGTGCACCTAAAGGGCTGTTATGGCATCAAAGTGGGTGTGTGAAGATACCACACATACCAGCACTTCTAACTGTGTCAGTACTCCCAACAGTACTTGCTACTAGTTGGATGCCCAGCCAGTGAGGGTGTGTGATCTTCCTACAGCTTTCTCCGAAGCAGCACATGAACACTACCTGTGTCTGGTATGAATCCTGTGACAGGAAAAAAAATAAGCAGAATTAATTCCATCCAACTCCCCGCCAGCTTTTGCTTGAGTTTAGCAGCAGTTCCTTGAGGAAATCTTGACTACCAGAAATCAACCCTTATTCCAAATGTTGCCACATTTCAGTACCTTAAAGGGATCATCACTTCTCTACCTGTAAATTTTGGTCTTCCCAAATAGCTGCCATTTCTCTCTCACTGCCTTTTTAAAGACAGTATCATGCGTTAGAAGGTCAAGTATTCTAGCATATTTGCTAAGGTGTGGAAGGATTCTGGAAATAATTTCTGTTAGATAATATGCATAATTTAAATACATATTGAATTTTAACTATGAGAATGTGAGTAAAAGTAATCTATGAATCATAAGAAGTTTCTGGATTTGTTTCTAGTTTTGCCCTTTTGGTACCTTGCATCTCAATTACTATTCAGTCAATTGCAGTAAAACAGCCTAATTGATTTCTTGGCATTTTAAATACTGCATAAGACATGCACAGGAACTTCAAGTTTAATGACCGCATTTCCAAATCACAATCAGGAACTAGTCAAAAAATTTGGCTACATCAAAACTACAAAGATATTTTCTTTTTTAAGAATCTCCAAAACACATTGTGGAAATATACCTGTATAATCCTATCTGTTGTATATTTTTCACAACAGTCTAAAAATTAATGTTCTTTGTTTTGTACATATGTTCAGAAAAATCCCACCAATAAATTTCTCAGAAAGTTCTGAAGGATTCTTACAAAGCAAAAAACATGGAAAATAATTTAGCAAATTATTATTGTAATAATTTTGTCTGTTTCTATATTCAATAAGGTAACAGCTTAGAATCTTCTCTTATTTTTAGAAGGGCAACTCAGATGTAATGCCACTGAAATCAGTGGAGCTGAACCAGGGTTAAACTGATAAAAATCAGAAGAAAATCAGAAGAAAATCAGGCCCGTAATATGAAAACAATTAAGAACTGATATTCCCTGCCTACTATTAGATCCAGGATTTTGTTTGTTTAAAATAAGTATTACTATAGTGGAATTCAAAAAGCACCTTGGATAATGAAAAATAAGACTCCAGATTTAAATTATTTATCTGATGGGCTTGCTTTCATTTAAAGTTTTAATGGATCTGATTCTAATCTCACTTGCGCTGACTTAACACATGTGTATCTTCACTGACTTCAGCAGACTTGCTCCTGATTTATGCCACTGTAACTTCAATTTATTAGGATACATTCTGCTCTGATAACATGCACTTAAATCCTTCATATCCCATTGTTTCCAGGAAGTTACTCCAGATTTTCATACAGCAATGCATATACTAAATATTATTTCTCTGAGAAGTTCCTTGCTTCAAACTCATCTCCTGTGCATAAATGACATACAGACACAGGCCAATACCAGTAGCTTTAAAAAGTGACAGCTTGTGCTTAAATGCAATTTTTATAAAATAAAGAAGACTTTTTTCCCCCCTTTTCTTATCAATACTGAATCAACATTATGCGTTAGATTGAGGGTTTTGATTCTGCTCCCAGGACAATCAATGGCAAAGCTTCAACTGATTTATATGGGATCAGTATTGAGCCCTAGTTTTATATTTGGCCATATTCTTTTTCATACCAATGTAGTTGGTTTATTACACCAAATGAATACCAGGCTAATGCATATAAAATTACTTAAATAACATAATGCAAATTGTATGTTAAAAAATCCTGGGAGATTTGGGTACCATATTCTGAGTGGCCTAAGAGATGCAGTGATGTATTTGCACATTCACTTTTTGTATCTGAAGCTCATCAGAAAAGCAGTAATCTTGCTGTACAGCCGTGTAATAAGACAGGACATGTAATGCATGAATTCACTGAATCCCAAGGGTGATCATCTGCCTGAAATCCTTTAATAGAGAAGCATGTTCACACAAGGTAAAGAACAGCACTCAAGTAAGTTAAGTTAAGCAAAGCAACAGTTATTGCTGAAGAATAAATATGCACATTTTTCTGAACTGGCAGCACATCCATTGGGCAAAACACTGTAGTATGCTGAAGAAGGATTGAACAGGCATAGCCTAAATTACTTCTGTTATAATTCTGTTATCAATTCTAATATGTGTTAAATGGTATTACTGATCATTAACATCTTTATTTAGGAATAATAGTTTTAAAAAAAGTGTGTGTCTGGGGGTGGGAAGGGAGATGGAGATTTCCTCCTCTGGGATAAACCCCCAAGTTTTAGAAGACATAGAGGAAAGTTTTTCTTCACATAGCTCACATGTAAAACAGAAGTTTTCGTTGATAAACTAGACTTCAATGCTACTCCTGTTGACACTTTAAACACAATATTCAGTCCTGAAAATGTTATTCAGAGTAGTCCAAAAGGTTATTAACTAGTTTGAATACAAGTGTGTGTGCGCACAGACAGGAAATTATTCTAGGGAATAAAGTAGGTTGAACAATTCCATGTTACCCTGTTTTTGATGGTCTGTTCTCATGATTGCTATTAATATTTCCAAAATTAAATATTTTTATCAAGTTAAGACTTTAAAAAATGTAGCACTGTTTGTTATTTCTTTTCTCATACATAGAAGGCTCATCATGCAAATTGGTTAATATCTGCAGATTTGTTTTCTGCCAACAGTGGAAGCAACTTTAAGCTTTCTTTTCCTGAAAGGCATTCAAAAGAAACTGTCCTGTCTTTAAGTTTCTCCAGAGACGACAACTTAGCCACAGAATCATAAGGTTGGAAGGGACCTTACCGCAAAAATTGATTTTACTTATAGTTCTTTGCCAGTCTCTTTTGAGAGCATGCAAATAGTCAGTCCACTGATAAATATTTGTAAAAATTTACAAATAAATAATGCATAGGCATGTACAGTGATGCTTCAGAGGCAGCAAGGAAAACAAAACAAGTGCTCCCGTGACACTTAAAGATTTCCTTTCTGTTCGAAAAGGTCAGAAAACTTAACAAACCCTAACTCTCACACAGAATTCTTGAATTTTCTCAGTATCATCACCTTTCCTGTTTAGTCCAATTTCTTTATTGTCCCACTGTTTAATTAAGATGCATGCGCATCTTACATCCTTTCTATTTTAATGTCTCAGTTTCTTTCCTTAACTGATCTACTATGAGAGGTGTTTCTCATGCTCTTCTGCTAAATTATTATACAGAGGAAAAAGTGATTATAGCCCTGCCTTCTGTTAATTACACATCTAACAGTTCATAGATGTTTATTTCTAATTGTTTCCTGTCAGTATGCTTGGTTGCAGTTATCATAGCCAAATTGGAAAACACAGTTTATATTAATTATTTTCTGTAAACAAGCATACTTATTGCCTTTTAAAAAAACAAACGTATTAATATTGCAACCCAGCATTATCTTGTCCATTAATCATTCCTGTGAAACAAGAAAGTAATAATAATCATTCTTTTAAAAGCTAACAAATGTTCTCAGATGACAAAGAAACCATATTAACAGAGAGAGAACTTGCCACACTACTGATTTATAATCAGAGTTTTAATAAAAAATAATAGTCATATTTTTCCTTCTTTCAATGGTTTGGCTCAGTGTTAGAACAATATTAGTGAGAATATTTTAAGAGAAAACTCATCTTTTGGGGATAAAGTAAAAAAAGGAATTTTTGGTTCCAATCTACTTGAGGGCTAGCAACCTCCTGCTTGCCACTGTAATTCTGCCAAGATACAAGATGTAAAACTTCTCTGAAATGTAAAGTGACAAGAAATTTCAATTCAGAGAAACATGTTTACTCAGAAAAGCTAATCAAAGGCATCTCAAGAAAGGCTTAAGAGAAAGATACCTCTACTCCAATGATTAGCTCTATCAAATGTATTAATGTTGTTGTAATCTGAGCAGCAAATTGGGTGGTAAATACCTAATTATGTCCAATCTAGATATGTGAGGAAGGAGAGCAATTTGGCACCAGTTCCTTATCAGGGAAGGTTACTTAAAGAACAAGTAGTATTGTAATAATTGAAAAAAAACCCCTTTCAAGTCAGTAGCAGCTTTGTGTGATAGGGTTTTCTTTCATAGCTTTGAATGTGGACAGTAATAATGTATCAAAAGAGATTTTATATCCTACAGGTAGTGGACTTGTATTCTGATCAACAAGAGATAGCATGTAAAGTAGTGCTGCATATTTAACAGTCAATTAATAAACTATTCGCCTCTGTATCAAACACACCCCACCACTTCTGCCCCACAATTTTACAAAAAAGGAGATTGTAAGATTTACCTGTTTGGTGGCAGGTGATTAAGAAGTTTAAACCATCAAAGTTTTCAGGGCATTCCCTCTCATGGCAATCAGCAACTGGAATTTAGCTTACATGAAAATAATGACATTCTTCCATCTCTTAACTGCCCCTGTAGGTGAAAGCTGTCGATGGATGCCAGCAGCCTTGTTAAAATAGCATTGTAATCCATTCAGGTTTCTGGAAATGGCTCAGAAAACCAAGTCCATAAATGTGCACTGTCTTTGGTGTCATGAAGAGCTCGGCATTTCTTTGAAGTGTGTCTCTTCCTTTTTCAGTACTGTATTTTAAGAATACTTCAAACTGGATGGAATGCAGGCTTTGCTCTCTATACAGTACTCTATGCTGCTTGATTTCAATAGAAAGGAGAGAGTAAATGAAAGTAAACTCAACAGAAATGAAAATGCTTTTACATGTTTAGACTCTTCCAGATGAAATGGTTATCATTTTAGAAGCAGAAGGCAGCCTCTAGGTTAAAAAAAGATTAAAATGGGTAGAGAAGCAGTAAGGCAGGAAGAAGATATAACTAGCAGCTCAGGAAGCAGCAGGCAGAGATGGGTGTCTTGTGATTGCTTTGAGTTAATACTCCTCAGGGGAAGATGAAAAAAGCACAAATACAGCAAAATCTGTCTTAGAGAGTGAAAATCTGGTGGATCAGCCAGGCTCTGGCAAAGTAAGACAGTATGTGTTCTTCCTCTGTTAATTTTTCTATCTTTAACTACAATGCAAACAATTCAATTAAATGAACAGCCTTATCCTTGGTATAAATATACAGGGGAAAAAAGGGAAAATTAAGACATTATATAACATATTGGGCTTGATCCTGTTTCCCTTCAAAATCAATGAATTGGTCACCAATATTGGTTGCAATATTGGGCGTATTTTTTTTATTTGGTAAAAACTACGGTATTCAAAGGTTTGAATGCATCTAATATGCATTCATGTAATTCTTTGTGGTGTTTGCAGTACATGGGGCTGATCTTGCCAGGTACCAAGCATACTCAACTCCCAGTACAGCAATGGTAGGTGGGAGAACACCTATTTGGGTCATTGATTTTGTCCTTTAATTAGAATGCACTCCTCAATCTAAATATAATGCCAGAGAAAGTCATAGGAAATGTACTAAGAGTATGGCCACTTTTTAATAACTCCGGTTTTGGAGCGTTATTAGGATTAAAATTACCTCTTGGGCTGATATGTCCCATGCCCCTTATCATGTCATATTTGCAGGCTGTGTTTATACTGGTGAGGTTTGCTCTCATTCTACTCGGTAAGTCATTCTAATTCAGCAGAAATCCTTTCATGCTTAAAAAACATTGTTTTGATGCCTGCTTGCCTGTGGATAGCTGAAAATAAATCAGTGTTTAAAATTCCACATTTCTGTTCACTCTTATTGTCCGGAGAGCAGCTCAGAGGTCAGATCTGCACACTGGACACAGGCAGAGATGGAAAAAGAACTTGCCTCAAAGATACTGGATTCTCCCCTTGCACTTAATTTCAGAATGGACAAAACAAGAAGAAACTTATTAGAAAGGCATGGAGTTGGTCATAGAGGTATTCTGGAACCAGAATATGCAATTGCTCACAGAACATTTTGTGAGGTCTACAGTCTTAGTTGGAGCATGAAGGAAGAACAGAGGTTCTTTCATTGGCACCCCCAGAGAGTATAGTAGAAGACTGGGATGGTAGCTGAAAAGCTTATTCCTGAAGTTGTCTTCAAATTATGCATCCTGGGTGCTGCTGAACATATGGCTATACAGGTCACAACCAGAATTATGGGTACCAAGCACTTTTTTATAATCTTGACCTGCCTGCTGATACTAAGCAGTTTAAACTGGCCCTAAGAACTTGATCCAACATGGCAGACATCTACTCTGAATACCTACCAAAGGTTTACTATTAATAATCCTATGAGGCCTAGAGTTTTCCATGAGATGTGGCCCATTTCAAACATCGACCTTATAAAATGGAATTTGTTCCAACTGTTGTTTTCTTACAGGAAAATGTAACTCCTCATGTAGAGGGTGTACTGCTGGGTATTACAGCACATTATCCTGTGAGGTACAGAATGCCTCCATAGAAGTACTGACTATCCTCAACTCCCACTGTAGTCAATAGGAGCTGACAGCATCCAGCACCGTGCAGAACTGGGCTCCTAGCAAACAAAACTTGATGCTCAGGATGTCATTTAGATTTTCACACATATTGTTCTAGCATGAAAATGGCTTTGACAGGCTGGGATCAATTCATTTTAGACATTACATGCATCTCCCTGGGCACCAGAGACATTCAAATATTTTTTTTCTTGGTGTCATCTTGAAAGTACTATAGACAATGCAATTTTTCCATATATACCTATTAGTGACTAACGCCCACGGTGAAGCATATTAAAATGGCAAAACAGTCAGTGAGCTAAATCCAGAAGCCTAAAAATGTAAAGACTACTAAAAGAAAGCGCTGTCCTGTATGTAACATAAGAGGAAACAATAAACAAGGAATACTAAAGAGGAAGGGAAGTGATAACTCCTGTCTGCATAACTATCGGTAACATGATTGTTAGCTATGAATAAAAAGCAGATGCAATGTGGCCTTTTCAAATCCAAATTAAACTTGATAGTTTAGTTTCCTGTGTATAAATCACTGTCTCTCATACCTAAGACTGTCTGTATTTCAGATACAAGAAACAGCTTGTATTCTGTTGGCTCAGACCTTCTACCATTCATGTATTTGGCCATGCAAGCCTGCATACATATATTTTTCTCTTTTGACCAAGATGTATCATGTTTCCTATAAAGCAGTAAAATACATACAGAGAATGTGTCTTAGCATACTAGCATATTCACCCCAGCTGGTAGTTATTATTTAATAAAGCAAAGTATTGTTTTATTAAAACTATTGCCATACTTTTAAATTGCAGGATGACACAAAGCAGAAGTAATGGAGCTGTCTTAGTACAACAGTGCACATGGACCAATAAGCTCTCTTGATCAGCCTCAGTAGAGCTGACTGGTGCACACTCAGCACCATGCTTTGGAAGGCAGTGAGCATAGTGTAAGCAGCATGGTACCCCTCGTGCATAGCAGTGAAACAGTATAGACAGGTATTTAAAGTATGAGCTTAAGACCCACCTCAGACAATGACCATGTTTCCATTTCTCCAGTGTGATTTGGATCAGGTCCTAAGTATCCTGTCTTATAAATATAAATCCACCAACCTGCTGATTATTTTGAATTCTGTGCTTCAGTCTTTCAGATCCTGAAATTAATGTACTGTTCCAAACCCCAAACCGTCTTTCTTTGTTTCTGTTTCTGCCATGTAGGGACCTGAAGAGCCTGACATTCAAAGAAGGACAACAGCTAAATAACTATAACTTATTACCATCACCATCAGATGTTTTTTTATTGCCCTAATACCCAGGCACACCTTAGGAAAGAGAATGGTGTAGAATCTAGTCTCTCTCTGTTTTCCAACAAAATCCAGTAGCTATACTAGTAACTTCCTTACAAAGGCTCCAGGCTGTAACAAGCTATTAGAAGTTAGGCTTATGGTGAAGAGGATGTATTAGAACAGATCAATCTGTTCAATTTCCTAAGTCTGGTCCCAATATTTTCTGATGCTTTTGTGAATTTGTGTATATGTAAGTGAGACATATCATAACTAGAACTGAGCACCTCTTCTCCAAAGATCAATCAAACAATTAAGAATCCTCACCTTTCTGAGTACGGGGCTTTCTGAGGTGCTTCATCAGTTTGTAAGTAAGTGTGAACAGGAGAAAAGGGTGAATAAAAAAGGAAAGGTAAAAAGTAAAAGTAAAAGGAAGAAAAGGAATGATCAAAGGCTAATGGGAAAAGATGTAGTTGGGGAAAGGTAGAGGGGGAAGCAAAGCAAAATGAGGAATAAAATAAGTCAAAAGAAGTGGACTAAAGAAGTAAAGAGGCTGCGCACAAGGAGGGTAGCACAGAATGAAATTTTCATACCTGGGGAAAAACAGAGGTTGATGTAAATGAAGTGGACAATGCAGAGTGGAGAAAATAAAAAGGAAAATATGATGTCAAAGATGATATGGGCTGATATCAAGATGATGTGGGCTGCAGAAAAGCACGGGAGAAGAAAAAAAATCATGATTAGGAAGAGAAGAAGGTGCAGTAAGAAACAGTAATTTCAGGAATTTCTTTCCAAATTTGATATGGCAGAATGATCAGCAAAATAACCTCAGAGTAAGCAACAGTTTAATATTTCTCATGTTTCTATGTATTGTCCTTCCTATCCATACTTACACGTACAAAAGTCAGTTTTGCCGATAGCATTTTGACCTTATTATATTTATTCGTGCCAATTTTTTGTAATAGGGAAAAATAATGTTTATCACTTTACAATAAACAAGATTGGTTAAGTGGAAATAAGAAGGGTATGCCTGCTCACAAAGTCACTGATGTCAAGTACGCACAGCTCTGCTAGCCACTGAGTCATCTGCTCACAGCTCTACTGATGCAGGGGATGGATATTAGAGTGATAGGAGTAGAGTAAGATCATATTGTGTGCCAGTGACTCCAGTCTCCTTTGTAATAGCTTGAATGGGACTACTAGCAATTAGCACAACTTAGAGCAACCTTGAGGACACTAAATACTGTCAGAAACCAGTAACAGTGAGACAGAAAGATGGAGTAATAACAGCATTTGCCTCTTCTTTTGGGCTGACCAGAATATCTCTTGTTGGACACAAGTATCACACAAATTTTCTTTATAAGAAAATAATCAATGTCATTCAAGATTAAAAATGACAAAATCTTTAACTTTCCTCACTTACAAAAAATTTCAGAATTATTTTTATTAATGCCTTCAATTTCAGATCCTACTGCACTCAGGTGATGAGCCCAGTTACAAGGAAAGGGCTAGACGTGAGGCCTGCTTCTGAGCTTTGCTCTCACAGCTGACACGACAGATCTAAGGCAGTTCCGAGTAGTCACTTCAGCAACTCTTGAAATATCCAAACTTCAGAATAGAAAGCAGGGTTGATTTATGGTTACAATGGAGATCAGAAGTGAAGAATACCATGCCCAGGTAAAATCCTAAAAGGACTATCTGGTAAGAAGGATGTGATACTCCTTCCTGGAATTTGGCTAGATTACTGAATCAGCCTCCCAGACCAAAATTCTTACCTGATTTATTACCCAGAAAAACAATGCATATAGTTTATGGGAGAAGACCCCATCTCTTTAAAAAAATGCAAATCCTGGGGGGGTCTTTGGAAGATCAGAAATTAATCATGAACTTGGCTGGAGGTTTCACATGAAAGGCAGCAATTTTATCTCCACAGTGGTCATATCACATTCAGCAGTGATTTAGAAGCAGTGATTTAGAAGCAAGCATGCCACTTACTGGATGCATCTACATGTGCTATTAATTCCCCTGGGACCCCAGATAAGGCTGCTAGGGCCAGCACATTGTATGGCAGGTTACCCTGGGTGTGGTAGGGAAGGCTGGAGCCAGCACTACCCCACCCTGGGTAACCTGCTGCACACCAAAGCATGCATGGCATGGGCATTCCCAGGGGACAAGTAGAGGCAGCACGAAGTGTGGTCTCAAACTGCTTTGGGGCACCGCAACAGGCACAGGGTCACTCATCTAGATGTGGCCAATGGGAGCCAATGGTCCAGGGATGCTCCCATCCTGCTCTGCCCACTACAGCAGCGCAGGTGCTAGCCCGATGGCTGGCAGAGAGCACAGGGGCAGTCCCCATGCACATGGGTCTAGGAGAGCTCTGGCAGCTGCAGCAGTTGCTGTCTTATGGCCCTGTACACATTGGGAGAGGTCATGATGTGCACAGGGCTGAGGAACAGCTGCTGCTGCAGAGCTCTCCCACCCCATGCACATGGGTGCCCAGCCAGGCTTCCTCACGCTGCCTTGAGCTGGCCAGGAATTGTCCAACTTCTGTCTGTGTAGGGAACTCGTCATGCACGGCGGGGCTGGCTGCGATGTGCCCCAAAACAGGACAGTTCCCAGCCAACCCTAGGCTGTGCAGGGAACTCCTCATGCAGCCTGGAGGCTGGGACCTGCCACAGAATGGGACAGTTCCTGGCCAGCTCCGGACTAGGCAGGGAAACAGAAAGCTCCCGAGTCCTGGCGCTACTTGGCTTCCAACCTCCTCGTGTAGACACACTCACTGAGGCCCCAACTTCACTCTCTACATTGTATTAGTTTTCCCTTAAGGGTCTTCCAGCAAGGACTGGCCATGTCCTACAATGTTTAGCTTATGAAATCTGAAGAGATCATATCTTTGGGCGTTATGGCAGGAATCACAATACAGTAATTTTGAAAAGAAATATTTCTGCATGTTTGGTGAAAGTCTCCAGCCATTTTCTCAGTATAAGCCTATATGAATAAGTTTTGCTCTATTTACATATGCATAGATCTTACACAAATATCTTGAGCAGAGGTAATAGTTTTTATTGCTTTTCTTCTCTTGATTTTTCTTTAATTTCATACCCTGAAGAAAAGAAAATACCTGAATATTATGAATATACAATAACAGGTCTTACCGTAAGCTTGGGAAACCATTGACAGCATTAGCTGCTATTACAATGCATACAGTGGATGGCAAAGATAGTGCATTTGTGTGAAAAACAGCACATAAAACCCTTTGTCAGTGAACCATTCATAACAGCATTCCTATTAGACATGGCTCTGAACCACAATCCTGAAATCAAACACTCCTATATGCAGCTCAGGTTACATATTTCAAACACAACAAAGTCATATTTGTGCCTGGTGCGATTCCACTGTACAAAATTGGTTTATACTGTGGAACAACATAACCCATCATACCTCAATCAAGCTGCAACTAAGGAGAACTATAATGTTACAACACATTTGCACTCCTGTTTCATATTAGGAATGGCTAAACAAATATACCATTTAGTGTGGGTAAGTGTTCTTTTATGCTTATGAAATGGAAAAATAATGCAAACAGAAAGAAAGGACTTCAAGTCCAGAAAACCTGTTTGTTTTTTTATCTGTTTGTTTTTGCTACTCTGGTTCCACCTCACCTTGCAGTTTTATATTAGAGATAGCATTCGTGGCTATTATCATTGGTCTCTTTTCAGTTTCCCACATGTAATATTTACTGCTCACAGTAGGGTCTGGTATAGCTTTGCATTAATTTGTGTAAAGTGCTTCAAGATCCACAGGTGCAAAGAGCCATATAAATTCAGAGAGTTATTATTAATTATGAAGTTATTACCTTTACAACTGCTTTAAAAACATATTCACTCTCACATAATAATACTGTGGTACTGTTTCTTATTCCTCTATAGCCTCTCTTCATTCTTCAGAAATGGATTATGTTGTGCCCGGCCTTATGTTTTGCATATTTTCCTACTGATTATTGAAGAGACTCACCAGTTAAGGGAGTCAGTAAAAAGCCAACTTTCAGTTTCCTAAAACATTAGCATCACTCCTATAATCAAATATCCTTCCATAGTATTGATTATACATTCAGTCACTATTACTTGCAATGTAGGAACAACACTGCATGATTTTAGTCTTCAAGGCTTCTTATTAAATTACTGTAGGCATTCTTTAATTTTTTTATTTTAATTTAAGGAGGCTATAGGAACTTCAGATACGTGCCATTGCTTGCATTGCATTGCCTTTGCCACTGTCCCCAGCACGGTGTACAAGAACTCATGATGCATAAGGCCATACCTGTGACTTAATTTCACATTAGCAATGTTTATGTTGGGTCTGCTTGTCTGGCTTAGGGGCAGTATCCTGACTGAGGCCACAAAGTTGCACGTTCAAGCCTGGGTATGTGCTTGGGACCCTGCATCCAGGATTTTGGAGGCTGGATGAATACCTTGCCGGAGTTGTTTGACCCCAGTACTCTTTCTTGCCATGGCAGGGGGTCGGACTTGATGATCTGCTCAGGTCCCTTCCGACCCTACAACTATGAACCCTCAGAATCTCACACTTGTAAAATTCAGCTGTTCACAATCATTTCTGAGGTAAATGTTCAAGCTGTTCGATGCTGCACAAAAATCACACAACATAGTTTAGGACAGGGAGTGAAAAAATGCAACTAATCCAAAAGATTACACAGCAGCCTTTGGGAGTAGATACTATATCTGGGGTTTGATCATGTGTGCTCATTTGTACAGGTTCCCGATGGTACTTTCCATGAGTTCTGGGTGGTGATTCCAGTGGCAAACTCTGCCTTGGGAAATTACCTTATAACTACCCACAATTAATTAGGTAGAGTCAGTTGGGTATTTTTTCACTCCCTGTCCTAAACTCTGGTTTAGGATCACTGTGCAGCACTGAACAGCTTGAACATTTACTCCAAAGAAGTGATTCAAAACAGCTTCATTTTACAAGCATGTGATTCCCTGTGTCGGAAGGAACTAGAGAAATATTAGTTGTTGCATTTCTCAGTTTTAACTGAAGAAATGGTGTGTTTGCATATATGCACTGAAATCCTCATCCTTTTTTTTTCCCTTGGCAAAGTTTCTTCAAGTGCAAACAGTGATTAAATACTTACCGTTTTGAGTGTTCCAGTTACAGCCTGCACATCAGTGTTCATTTCCCTTTTTTTTAAGATACAAAAGGTAAGAAAATGTGTTTATAGGAGATTACCAAAAACCTCAGGTATGTTAAAAAAGACTGCATCTAAAAGTTGATTTTTTTCCAGCCACTAGAAAAGTCTCTAAAATATGCTCCCTGCTGTCTTGCATTGCTGTTATGAAGAGCAATTTATGGAGGAAATTAGAAAAACTGTTCTGTAAATACATTGGCGCAGGATTCTGGGCACAGTCAACACAATAACACCAGTGAAGAGAGACATTTAGACTTGATGTTCCACAGCCATTTCATAATTATATAATATCTGCCTCTCCATATCAGCAGCATCTAGAAGGTGACCACTTCTGACTAGACACCTCAGCTCCTTTCCAGTAACTTGCACGGGGTGAGGCTTATTGTTAATGAAGGGACTTTTTCGTCTTCTTTCTTGGTGCATTGGGAATGTCACACTAGATTACCTTTAATGGACTTGTTTTGCAGACACATTGTGAGACCCATTGGAAATCTAAAATATTCAACTTAATTTGGTGTTCTACTTTTCTTCTGAAATACATGTGGTAGTTGCATAAATGCTTTTATGCTTTTTCCTACTTGAAGGTGTGTCTTTAGAAGTACTAGCAAGTTAAAATGACATCCTGTTTCCCATATTTTTACTGAGTTTTTCTGAGTCTTGTAAAACCTGGTGTTGTCAAATGCTAAAAAGATACCTTGTTAGAGGAGTCTTTTGAACAAGGCAGACACATTTCCAAGAGATTGCATACCTTTTTTCTTGTATTTACAGATGAGGTGGCAGTAATGTTCTCTGCTAACTGAGAGCTTTTAAATTATTATATTCTATCAAAAACTTACATTAAAATAACACGGAGGTTTGGAGGTTAAGAACTCAAAAGACATTAATACCAATTTTAAATTTGTGCCTGCAACCATAATTCTATCCTCTCAGGCATATGTAGACTTTAATTACATAATCATATACTCTACCCCAAATTATTACCCAGTTTTCTAATGTCCTGACAAAGGTACACAGAGTACTGTGCATTTAGCAGTAAATAAGATTTTGTGAATGCCAAACCAACCAAATCCATTAAAGTTATTTACATACACAATATGTAGAACATGAAGCAAAAGATTCTGCCTTATTCACTGCAATTTTGCAAGATGTAATTTTAAAATGACATGATACTATATTATTTGACAAATTACATGAAATCATTCATTTAAAGGAGTACCCTTTTATTATATTCTGGCCTGTTCTTATTGTAATTCATACACAGAGTCAACCTTGCATGTGTATTTTCTGACTCCTGAGAGTTTAAACAATGAAAAATCTTTGATTTTTTTAAATAGAATTTCCAAGTGTTTTTATATCTGGAGGGTGGGTCAGTCTGATGGAAATATAGTGTGTAATACAGAAAAAGTTATTCACTCAGGGACCCTCTAGATGCTCAAGTAAAGGCATTATGCAATGTGAGGTGCAATCTACACAGTCATGCTTCCTGCCATGCCATATCTGCATGGCAGGAGGGGTGACTGTGGGATCAGCATATCAGATCCTATCATACCTTATTGCTGGTGGAGGCTCTCCTAGCACCAACATGCTAGCAGCAAGCTCCTGAACCCATGCAGTGCTGACATGGCTGGGAGTCTCATCAGCAGACATGATATCTAGCCATGGCAGTGCATGGTGCCCCCATTTGCAGGGAGTCCCTTCAGTTGATGGGTCTCCCAGCCATGGGGGCAAAGACCTTGCTACCCCTGCAAATTAAAATTGGAGAGAAACCAACTATAACATTCTTACATGTGTTCCAGCTCTAACTTCATAACTGGTTGGACCTTCCTAAGTTGCGACTGATAGTTTGCATGTTTAGCCAGTCTAAATTAGTTGCACAATTACCCAGGTAATTGCATAATACATGTGATGTTTAGAGGGGCCTCAGACTAACCCTGCTATGATATGCTTAAAGCATATTAGAAACAGGAATGTTTCTTCTTGGCAGCCTTGAATTTTTCCTTTCCTAACTTTTGAGTGCTTGGTTTTGCAGCTGTAATGCTCCTATAACATTTGCTTTCTGTAGTAAAGCACATATGTGTCTACATATACTCAAACAGTAAAAAAAAAAGATCATAGGAAGTCAGGACAATTTTCACAAAGGGACATTTTGTATTAGAGTTGGCAGGTTCCTCTACCTTACTTAGTTCTATAGTTTACTTACCCTCATGTATATATTTCTTTTTTGTTAAAAGTCCGCTATAAAGATCAGATTCTATGCCAACATCCCCTACTAATTTATATAAAATACAACAGAACTGAATTGGTGTTCATCATAATGAGCTCTGTTTCTGCTATAACAGGTTCAAGCAGAAGAAATAGAGCAAATTCTGCTCTTTATACTTTGATTCTAATTTCATATAATAAATTGCATAGTGGAGCTGTCCAAAGCTTTCATAATAAAACCCAAAGCAAAAAGCTGTTTACCTCATTGCATTACATGCTCACAAATACACCCATATTTACAGACAGTTTTGTATAAAATGCTTACTATATAAATATTAATTATCTGACCATATGTTATACCCTCTCAATATCTGTCCCATATACAATTATAGCAGCATTAGTTGTTAAAGCCAACAAAAGAGAAAAACTTCATTTATTTTATTCTTTTATCATTAGCCTTGCTGCCCTTGATCTCTATCAAGCTTTTGGAACTTTAACTCTATCTCTTCCTAATACCTCGTTTATCCCTAGCTCCTCCCCACTAATACTGTAGGTTTGCTGCAAACATCCCACAAATCCTGTAAGGAGCTACTTAAATATTTATTTGTCTTTTTGTTCACTATGTGCAAGGGATTGGACCACACATTACCGTAAGTCTTAAAATAGCATATTAATTTATCCTCAGTAGTTTTAGCAAAATACAAATCTTTCATCTCTAAATAAATCACAAGAGAATACCTATTAGATAAGTGAAGAAGTGTATGGGAAAACTGAAAATGCTGATTTAACTTTACTATAGTCTTGCATGCTCTTACCTAGGCAAAAAATGACTTTGTGAAAACATAAAAGAATCCTTTCTATCAATTTAACAAACATAGAACAGATATTATGCATAGCCTAGCTCAATACATGAACCCATTTGCTTTGCTCATCAAAAACTTGAAGGCTGTGTGATGTTTCTCCAGAAGAAGTTGTAAAGAATCAGGAAGTAAGCAAATTTCATCTAGTAGCTTGCTGGCCTACCTGAAGAAAGTTATAACCGTTAATTGATATTTTTTCCTTAAGTCAGATATTTTTCATGGCCTTAGAAATCATTGTCTGACTTTTGCATTGAAGCTGCAGAAAAGACTGGGAAATATTAATTGGTTAATTTTAAAGAAATGTAAAATTCCTAGTAACTTTTTGTAAAGTTTGATTTTTTTGTCAAGTTTCAGTGGGATGCATTGTCCCTCTCTTTTCAAGTGGAAACACACCTTCATAAATGTCAGCTTTAAAAACTGTGGACCATATATGATTCCCAGTTTCTCTGTAAAGACTATTCACTTATATGGCAGTTAGTGCAGATTCACTGCAGAGTAACAGAATTAGACTGTGTCCCCATAAGGGCCAGTGACTCATTAAATTCCCTTATCCAATTAAATTATCTTCTGAATTGGATTTTCAGCATGCATTAGGAATAAGATGTGCTTCAGGTAAAGAGGATAGGGAAAATGACTTAAACATGCATGCAGGTCACATTCAAAGGGTAAAGGGTTGAATATTCAGACCAGCCTTACATCTCCATTTTTCCAGTCTACATTTTGCATTCATGATTTTTTGAACATCAACACCTGCATATGCAGGTGATGGCATTTTGACAACTGCCTGCATACAGAGGGATTGGTTCCTGAACTGGGAAAACTCAATAGGTTGAACTTCAGTGCATCTACGTATGCATTTACTCTGGCCTAAATTTACTCTGGTGTAGGCTAAGCTGGAGTAAGGCTCTTTGGGCAGGCGTCTACACATGGGAGGATTAGGGAGCAGATTTGCACCCAGTTCCCTGCAGCCCTGGGGGTGAGCTCTGGGCTCCAGCTGCAGCTCCAGCGCTTGGCAGCCCTCTTTAACAGGCAGCCCCACATGCTGCTCTCTGGACAGTTTCTTCCTTGCCCAGGAGCAACGAGCCAAGAGCAGGGACAGCATGTGGCAGGTTTCCCCTTGCCCACTCTGCCACCACTGACTCTGGCAGTGATGATCAGTGCCCTGCACACCTGCTGGCCACCGCAATTGCTCTGCTGGCCTGCTGTGATGACTGCCTGGCCCACAGCTCTCGTCCCACTTGGATCCCCCATAATCAGCAACCACCTGCCCAGCTGCAGCGCATTGTCCTAGGCCCGCTGCCATTGCCCCACTTCTACCACTGCCTGGGATGCTGACATGGGGATCCACAATGCCATTGCCAGGCAGTGTTCTCTCTAAGCTGTGCAGTATGTGTGGCCACACTGCCCACCCCATGGAGACTGGCCCTGCTACAGCTGCAGGGGATTTCACTCTGTGGTTCTGCAGGCTGTCCTGGACCACTGTGGCACATTCACATGTGGGAGTACCGGCTGGGCAGACAGCATTGATGCCCACGTTTCCCATCTCCAGCCTAGTAGGACTAGTGGAGAGTGGGAGCCACTGGCAGAGAGTGCAGGACCTGCATCTGGGTGCCATCATGGTCCTGCCCGTGCTTATCGGTGACCCTGCCTAGCCACTTCTGCCTGGGCTCGTGTGGCCCTACACTGGCTCTCTGGACCTCTGTTAAGCCTTCACCCTGGTGGATTGCATCTTTGGCTGCCTCAAGGGCCACTGGCATGCCTTCACCACTTGCCTCAAGGCAGGGCCATCCCTAGGAGGGGCAAATTGAGGTGACCGCCCTGGGTTCCATACTTTGGGGGGACCCTGTGGAGCTGGGTGGAGCAGCAGTGGTGCAGAGCTGGGCAGAGTGTTAACTCCATGTCCAGCCTCTTGCTACTGCCACCTGCCCCTGGCGCTGCCACCAACAGTGGTGGCAGCTTCTTTGGGTCCAGGGCCCATGAGATCAGAGCAGGGGTGGGGCCCCGCATGGGCTGATTCACCCCAGGCTCCACACCCTGCTCAGGTTGGCTCTGCCTCAAAGTGACCAAAGACAACCTTCCCTGGGTCATTGTTGCATCCTGTGTGCTGCATACCATCTGCAAGGCCTGGGGGGAGCTATTCCCCTCCCCACCTCCACTCCCTGCAAGCACTGTGGTTATTCCACACACTTGTCAGAATAAAGTCTTTATACCCCTTACATGAAAAAGACACCCCTCCCCTCCCTTCACAACACACTGATTCCCCTCCTCCCTCCCTCCCCAAATACATAGCTACTCCACCACCTGCCCCACCCACCAACAATAAAAAATCCTCTTCCCTTTGCAAACTATTTACAAAGTCATTTTTATGGTGTCTCAGAGTGGGGAGCCATGGGGTGGGGGAACTTAGGGGGAAGATCCTAGGGGCAGGTAGCCATCACCTTGGCCTCTAGCTGTTTCCCCATGAGTCCAGATGCTACAGTAAGTATGGCAGGCAGGGGCTCACCCAGGGGTGATCATGGTCAGTGCTCTTTCAGTGTGGGTGACTCCCCCACTGGCTGGTGGAGTCTAGGATCAGTGTGGCTGGTATATGGTCCTGGTGTTGCTCCAGACAGCTCTAGCTCTGTGTTCACATGGAGCCAGGGTGAGTAGTAGGGCTGGGTGGCAGTGAACATGGGGCAGAGGCCAGGCCAGGGGCTCCTGCTGGCTGGAAGCACCTCAGGAACTCCTCTCAGGCCCAAGCCAGGACCTACTCCAGGGTGAATCAAGTCTGCCAAGGGGCCTGAGGGGCTAGGGACAGGGGCTGGGCAGGGATAGGTGCAAAGGAGACCTTCAGGTCCAGAATGGTGTCCAGCACCTGATGGTCATCATTCATGGCCTCCACTGCCTGGCCCAGGATGCTGTTTTGCTCCAGCAGGACCTGGATCTGCTCATGCTCCAGATGCAGGAGCTCAGCTGGGAACTCCTGGTTGGTCTGGTCCTGTGCCTTCTCCCAGGCAACATCCTCCACCTACCACCTGTCCTTGTGGGCTATGTCCTCTGCCTTTCAGTCCTGTGCATTCTCCTACTCCATCACCACCACCACCAGCCACTGGAGGAGGAGGGTCTGGTCAACTGTGTGTCTATCCAGAAAGCCCCATCTGTGGGTGGTGAACACCCTGAGCTGGCATTCCCACTGCCAACTGTGGTTTCTCTCCTGCATCCACATGCAGGCCCTGTAGTGGCATGAGACAGAAACTTTTTTGTGAGAGTTTGCAACATTTCACAGATAAGATACTTTGTACCAGGGGCCGTAAGCTGCTCAGCCTCAGATTGCAGATCAGGCATGCAAGGCATGTGCCCAGGGACCATGGTAAATTGGACCAGGCAGGCCCAGGCCCAGGTGGCCACTGGACAAGCCCTCTGTCCCACCCAGGGTGGGTGGGACAGGCTAGACTCCTTGTAGGACCTGCTGCCGTGGCTCAAGACCCTGCTGCCCTCCCTCTCCCCTGCAGGCCAACTGCTCTGCTGTGCTGCTGCCCATCCCAGGGCACCTGGGCAGGGGGTAGCAAGGGGCTCCCAAACAACTGGGACAAGGATCTGGATGTGCCCCTATCCTCCCTACAGGGGCCTCACCTGCACTGCTGCTGGATCCCAAGCATACCCCTACTACACATACCCCAGGCAGTGTGTCATAAGCTGTTTGCATGGGCTAAGGGATGTCCAACCACTACACCCTGCTGATGATGATCCTCATGGTTCTCCAGGTGCACCTGAGCTCCTAGTTTGGGACACTGAGCTTTGATGGCATTGGGACATGGACAGGCCACCACAACTGCTGCTGCAGGCTGGAGAACTACCTGTGGCAGCACTACACATCCCTGTTCCCTGCTACTGAGGAAGACATCACCATTGGCATTGACACATTTCTTGGCATGTGGGAAGCCCATGGCCACCTACTTCTAGGGGCACAGGCTACTCAATAAAACTTGGCACTGTCTCCTACATCTCCACATGCTGTGGTGGAGAATATGGCACCAGGGGAGTTTGGGTGTGCCAGGCAGGAAGGGGCAGGGGCAAAAGCAGGGGCTAGGACCAGGGTGGGTAGGACCCTCCCCGCAGTATGGGGCTTACCATTTATCCAGGGCTGGCAAGTTTGATGGCTGGATGCGGTCCTTTGCTTTGACAATGCTGTGCAGTTGTGCCAGGTGTCCTCAGCCTGTGGGGCACAGTATGCAGGTGCCCAGTCAAGAGCCCCCTCCCAGAAGAATCTGGCATGCTGGTGGCCAGTGTTGTCATGGCCGGCCATGCCTTGTATCTGGCCCTGGGGCTGCACAGCTGGTGAGACTGGTGCTGGCCATGGCTCCCCAAGCTGCTGATGGAAACTGCAGTCAGAGAGCTGAGTGGGATGAGGCACCGCACGCCTGAGGGTCCCTCCTCTGGTGATGTGTTACCAGAGGTGCCAGGCTGGGAAAGGGGCTCAGGAAGGCCGCTCATGCTGGTATAATCCACATGGCTGCAGCCTGGGTTCCAGGGCAACAGAACATTAATCAGCTGCCACATAAATGGCATGGTCTTGTGAGCTCAGCCAGACCAGTGACTGTGGCTGATCACAGCAACTCATTGTGGCTTTGACCTTTATGCAGCACTGCTGTGCCAACTGGTGGTGCCTGCACTCCCACATCCAGCCTGACAGGGCCTCATAAATGTGAGAGTTGGAGCACCTACTCTGCTCAAACTGACACAACATGTCTGCTTCACCCCACAGTGCCATGAAATCACCAGTCTTCTCCTGGCTCCAGTTGGGACCCTAGGTGGACAGCACAGACATGTGGACATGTATGGTCCTAGGCCTGGCAGAGGAGGACAAGGCCATGCTGGGTTCTGCACTGGCTCTATGGGCCCCCACACAGCTTTTCCAGTGTTGCTGGCCCTGGGCAGCTGCCAGCAGTGGCCAGTACAGGGGCACAGCACAAGACTGGCAGCACACGACAGAGGCAATGCCCCACAGCACCTGTAGGTGCAGGGCAGGCTGCTAGGGACATGCTGCAGGGAGGTGGTGCTGGCCATGCTGTCCAGAAGCTGCCTGCAGGCAGCCCCAGGGTGCTGACAGGTTGGCCAGGGGTTACAGCAGCCTGCAGCATCCACCTGGCTCTGACGGCCCTGCCCTGGCAGCTATGTAGCAGTGCAGTGCCAGTCAGTAGTTCAGGGGTCCAGGCAGTCAAGTACAGCTCAGCTGTGGCCTGCCCAGGGGAACACACAGGGCCTACAGTGCCCTCAGGCTGCCTATGGTGTGTGCCCCAGAGCATAATATGTCTGCAGGCTTTTATAACCTGCAGACAGGGGTTGCCATAGAGGCAGCCCACCCCTGGAGCAGGAGAGGCTCCTAACATGCAGCCATGGTGCTGGCCTCAGGCAGGGCCCCTAGTGCCTGGGCAGACCTGGGAGCAAATTTGCTTCCAGGTCACATCTACCTGCATGTTGCTGTGCATGAACTAATGCCAGTTAAATTTGCTACTTACAAATGCAAGTGGCAAATTTAAGCTGGATTAAAGGTTTTTACTGGGCAATAAGTGAGAGCACATACGTATGCTTACTGCTCACTAAATTGTACTAATGTGCAGTAATGTGTCTTGTGTAGCCATGTCCCTTAAAATCCAAGTTTTGACAATATAAGGGCATGTTTTGCTCTTCGCTGAGAATTTAGTTCAAGTTTTATAATCTCAAAGAGCATGTGCAAATGTTTCTAGCCCTAACCCTAATTAGGTCACTTCAAGTGTAACATCTGCACATACCCTAATATCGTGCCCCTAATAGTACCCTAATGAATGAATAGAATCTTTAATTGTTAGGAATTTGTACATCAGAAACAAAGTAATAAGCTGACAGGCAGCTCAATACAAAACATTCCCATGGCTTTAGTATCCAAAAAGATAAAATATAGACCACAGTATACAAGAAACCCACAGACCAACATACAGCTGCACCTCTAGAAATCTATGAAAGAGTAGTAGGTGTGGATGTGCTTTTTATTTATTTTTTTTTTTAAGAATATGTAGCAAGTGCCATTTCTGAATATAGCCTCTGCCTGCCTTTGTAGTCTGTAGCTCTAATGCCTCTGGACATTCTGGTTTGGATGCTACTCCATCAGCCATGTGCATCTCAGGCCAAAAAAAGGCATAAATTTAGCCCTTACCCCTATCACTAGGATGTCTAGGTAATGTATTTGAACCTAGCATGAATATGTTTACACTCCAGAGCTAGCTCACACATTCCTTACAGCCCAATCCAACTTAGCAGCAATGAAAACTCTGGATGAAGCTTTAATGGCAATTGCAGCATTGGCAATGCTTAAACCATCTTATAATGTAATAAAACTTCATTAATCTTAGCAACCTGACTGGTAAGTAATGCAGAGAGCTTTACACATATACACACTTGCATACCTCTTGCAAGTATTTTACCCAAATGTTATCCTGACATAAAAATTATAACGGGTATTTAACTAAAGAACCTTTAGTAACAAACTTATACCATTTCTTTATTCCTGAGATACTTCCTTTTAGTTCATATAATTGCATTTTTCATTACACCCTAGGGAATTTGTAGGTTATCTAAAATTTTTAGACATATGGAGCACATCCCCACATTCATGGGCATGCAGTTGCTGAAGCAAAAACAGCAGTGGCACAAATTTGTGCTGCCACTGCCTTTTGCCACTGCACACGGCCCTGCATTTGGGGTTGGTGCAAAGTAAATTGTCCTGAGTGGGATAGGGGAAGCTGGGGGTAGTACTTGCGCTGGCCTCAGCAGTCTTACCTGGGGCTCTGTGGGCCTCCCAAGGCAGCAGCAGCATCAATCCAGCTGCCCAGAGTCTGGCCAGCAGCCAGGCTCTGGCTGGTCAGGCTCCATTTCTTGTGGTGCACACTGCTGTTGTTTGTGTTGCCTTTTGCAACGTATTTGTTGTTGTTGTTTATTTTATTGGGGGGGGAGTGGCATACACCGGGATCTCCCGGGATAAAATTCTGGTGCCATGCTGCAAGTCTGCAGCATGGTGAATGGGTGCACATGGTCACATGTGGTTTGTGGAGCTTCAAACAGGTTTGAGATGCTGCAAACTTCATGTGCATGCTCATCGGCACGTGCCCATGAGGTGTGTTTAAATGATTCAAGGATGCAACTACATCATTTTTTACTGCTCCATTCACCTGAACAAGGAAAGTTTTGCTTGAACTTTTACAGTGGCAAATAATTTAGTTTTATGGAATAACAGCAGACCAGTTATTTGAAAAATGAGTTATGCATAAAACAGGAATATATTCATTGGTTCTTAATATTATATTTACAAAAGCTTATAACCAATTCCTTTTAGTGCAGTTTTTCTCTTTCCTCAACAATCACTGTTTTTTCCTGAGTTATTACCATTAATGTGAACTCTTCCAAATATAAAACATAATAATTATATAGGGAAGAGAAATGTTACAAATACATTTTATGAGTTTTTAAATTAAAAATCAAAATTCAACCTTGTGCTTCAAGAAAAATTTGCATATTTTTTCTCATTCCAGGGGCAAGAAGTAGGTCAGTATCGGCTGAAATAATTCTATGAAGTCAATGGAGTCATATCAGTGGAGAATTTGATTCAGAAAGTATCACTTTTTATAAAGCTACAAGTACTGTCCAATTTAAATATTACAGCTATATACTTTATCCAACTTTCTTTAAAACCAGTAACCTGCAAATTTAAGTATGAGGAAAATTAACCATTAAGTATAAGGATAATTACCCAAGGAATGGGGAGAGGTAGGGGGGAATGACAATTTTAGATACTTTTAAAAAAGAATTACTCCAGTTTATGCAGGAATTACTGTGTGTGTTTACATGAGATGTGTTACCATGTATTAGCATAGCTTACTGCACAGTGAGCATACATGTCTATGTGTGTGTACTTATGTGCAGTAGTGCACATGCAGATGCAACCCAGGAGCCAGGTTGCTCCTGGGTCTGCCCAGCCCCTAGAGGACCAGCGTGAGGCCAGCTCCAGGGTTGCAACCTAGAAGCCCCTCCTGCTTCCAGCCTGAGCTGTTTTGATGGCAGCCCCTGTCTGCAGGCTATAAAGGCTGGCAGACAGTTTGTGCCTAGAGGCACACAACATAGGCAGCCTGTGGACACTGCAGGCCCTCTGTCCTGGGCAGGCCTCAGCCCTGCTGTGTCTGCTTGCCAGCACCCCGGCACAATGCCTGGCATTGCACTGTCACATGGCTGCCACGGCAGTGCCATTGGGGCCAGCTGGGCACTGCACTAGGGCAGTAAAATAGGGAAAGGAAAATAGGGCAGGAAAATAGGAAAAGGAGAAAATAGGGAAGGGGAGAGGGAATAGGGAAAAAGAAGAAAGTAAAAGGTCAGGTCAGGCAGGTACCTGCTGAATCAGACGTCAGGCAGGTTGGAATGTGCCATAAAACCAATGTCTATATTGAGTCTATGATTTTTGTATTCAGTAGATTTATGAAGTGAAGTTTGTAGGCTTGTCTACAAAAGGTGTTTTGTAAGTTGTTTTTGAGGAGTAGAACAGAGATCAGAGAGGGAGTGATTGTCCTGTGAGAAGTGCGCACCTACAGGTAGTTGGGTATTCTTGTCTGTGGCTGGTTCCTGATCACCCCTGGCTACTGCTGCCACCAGCGCCTGTGGGTGGTCGCTGATCCATGGTCGGTGCTCCCCACACCCCCAGCCCCCACTGCCAACAGTGCCAGCGGCATCTGTGGGAGCTCCCCGCTCACAGCCTCCAGGCTCCCGCTACCGTGCTTCTGCTGCCGCCAGCACAGCCATGCCACCCTCAGCCGCCAGGGGCATACGCCATTCATGTATGTCATAAGTAATAGTGTGCAATTTATGGGGACTTTCTTTTTGTACTGCAGCAAATCTTCACATGCCATCTGGGTGGCTCTTTTAAAAGTGTGATCTAGCTCTCTGGAGGAGTGTCCTTGTTGGTTATATATGAATTTAGTGTTATCCTGAGGTCTGTACTCTGCGCTGTAATCTTGTTCTTGTAGATATTTGAGGCAGGATTGGATGCCATCCTGGGTTAGGATGTTGTTGTATAGGCTAGTGACATCCATTGTGGCTAGAAGGATATTGCTGGGAAGGTGGTCTATGTTTTTGAGTTTTTGCAGGAAGTCTGTTGTGTCTTGAATAAAATTCAGTCTTTGGGTGTTGAGTGGTTTTAAGATGGATCTGATTAAACCTGATATTTCCTCCGTTAGGGTTCCATGGTTTGAAATGATAGGTCTGCCAGGGTTTCCTTGTTTGTGGACTTTAGGGAGCAGGCTTTCTTCCCTCTCCCCTCCCTACTTTAGCTTTTGTCTTTCTAATTTCTACCTATTTATATTCTCACTGACATCCTGCCACACTTTTAGTTTCTTTCATTTCTTGGAGTCTCAGAGCAGCAGAGACTCCCTATGCTTGAAGAAGGGTGATTGTGCCCAACAGCTTGCCAAGAACTTTTTTCCAACTACTCAGTTGGTCTAATAAAAGATATTGCATCTACTCAAAGAACCTTGCCCACCTTGATGTAGAACAAACACTCGGTGGCAGACTACAGGTGCTACTGAACTCTTTCTTTGCAAATATTACACCATGACTTGCTACATCAGGTTTTGAATCCTGGACTTAACTACATTAAATGCATTTATTACAGCTCAGCCAAGTGAAAACTCTGGAGTACTCAAGAATGAAAGCAAAAAAAGTGTGATGAGCATTTTCTTTCATGTTGCAGTCCACATGGATTTTTGTTGCCATATTGTAATTATTTTTGTTCCAATTGGATGAGTTTTCTAATGAAAATTAGGCTGTTTTCTCCTCTCAGAAGATGGCAAATGTTTCAAATGAAAGCAAAGTTGGTGGTTTAGTTGTATACCACTACCTACTTATAACATAAGCTAAGAAGCCATGAGAAACAATAAAGATTTGGTAAAAGTGGACGCATGATAAGACCCTTCTTTTAATAGAAAGGTATGAACACCAGTTACAGCAAAGAACTACTCAGGTTGGTGCAGTGCACAGGAGATCATTAGGAATAGTAGGAAGGCATCGAGAAAGAGAATTAACACAGCATATCTTGCAGACTCCTTGACCAGGATGTATATGAGACAGTGAGATAAATTGCACTGCTTTGGGCATTAGAATTAGACTGTACTAAATGCAAGAGAATGTTCAATACAATACGTATTGATCATATATTTTTGTTTCTTAGATGTTAAGATGTAATGTAAGAGCTGAAACACATTGTACCTTAATTTGCCATCAGAAATATCCCTAAACCAAAGAGCAAAATACTACCAGGATATAAGACTTTACTGAATTTGATTAAGGAGAAATATATAAAAAGTAATCTATATGTGAATGGCCCATTCCTTTACCGAGGAAAAATGCATTCATTTCACTCTAAGGATGGATGAGATCCCCTACTGTTAAGTGAAACTAATAGGGAAATAATTGTTTGATAAATATGAGCAATTAAATTTTACTCATGTCAAGGCACCTGCATCTCCTCTATAATGTACCTATATGAAGAAGCAAAGCGAGTACTCTAGAGACAACATTATCTACAGCTACAGTTTAATCTCTCACATCTAGAAACAGCTTGCTAAGCCATTGGCTTCTTGGTTTCACAACAAATAGCAGTGGAGGAAGCAGACTACTCAGTGGGCAAAAAGTCAAAACTACTGGAACCAAAGTAAATGACACTCTGGTGATTGCTGTATCATGTTAGTCCCAACACCATTTACTACAGCATGTGATCAACTGCTTCTTTTAGACAACAGAGATTTGCTTCTTGTAGGAGACTACCTAATAGAGCTTACTTTCAAGAACTATGACCTCATATTCAACATATGTTTTCATATTTAAAGTTACTTCGCATTACTCGTTGTTATACCTCCTATGTGCAACCCTAAACTTGTCTTATCCATGGGTGTTTAAGCACTGCAGACAATTAATATCTTTATGCTGGTGCTGGGTGAATAAAGCAAGATAATTTCCTTGACTAATCTTTTGAATTAAAAAAGAAAAAGGATCATGTTTTGACTGTGTTCAAACCCCTTTGGTGTTCACTTATGAAGATAAGAGAATTCAGTTTTCTAGGACACACACTACTGGAGTAAGTGATGAGCATACATGCTCAAATACTTGTGGAAACTAATCTGCAAATTCACATTTTGGGACCATTCACCCCAGAAAACTTGTGCCCATTATGATGCTATCTCTGTGCTTCTATGAGTTATACCCATCCTGGCACAGAACAGAAACATAACTGCGATTTATGACACCAGTTACCAGTACCATAACTAAGTGGAGATGAGTGGGACATCAGTCCCCAGTGCTGACTTAGAAGAGATGCAAAAATTGCAGCTGCCACCACTGCCGGCTCAGTGCCTTCACTACCACTGCCCATATACCAGATTTCAGATTTTCAGGGGTTGAATTGTAGATTTGGAATGACCAGTATTAGTGTTTTTAAAAACACCTTAACAATAGACTCATGGGCCTGAAAAGGGCTAATTCAACCTCCTGTTTGGGAATCAAAGACACATTTTTAAAAGAAACTTAAACCTTGTTTAGATGACAGACTCAGTGTGTCTAGCAGCACTGAGCACAAACACTGTAAATCTGTGTGTTCAAGCTCCCTTGCAGGACTACAAATTAACCTGTTCTCAGTGTGCAAAGACATGGCTATGCAACTTCTGACCCAGAAGCTGGTGTGGACAGAGCCACATGGAATGTGCAGGAGATGTTGTGATGGGCACGCTAAGTTTGAAGTTTAGACGTGGCTTTATCTGTCATTGCAATCACAGAAAACAGGAACTTAAAGCACAAGTCCTACGAGGCCTGGAAGGGGGACATAGCCAAATAAAAACATTTCAGCTCACGGATATTTGGTTTTCCAATGAAATAAAAAATAATTCCATGGAAATAAAAAATAATTCCATGGAAACCAGAGATGGTTTGGAAAGCACTTTTCAAAAACCCAATTTTCCATCAAAAATAGTTTAAGTAGAAAATACTCAGCCAGCTCTAGACTTAAGCACATTACTCATTTATGAGCTTTTGGAAATTTTATCTTCAGCCATGTATTCATTTTTTTCACATAGCATCTTAATAAGATTTGAATATACTAGTCACTGCACTATAGTGATTATGAATAGACAAGACATGTGTTTGTATAATCCTTATCAACCACAGTAATGGCATTTTACCAACAACTGAACAAGGCCTTTGAACTTTTTCCCATCCTTCCAGCCACTGATGTGCTATGTCTGACAAAGACTGTAGTGTCCATCGAGAGATGAAATGCAGCAGATGCTTGGCTGCATCATTTTCTTGCTTGACTGCAGTGGCTGTTCTGTGTGGTAAACAATCTACTAACTAAAATAAAATGTTGCAACTGCTCGTTGTAGATTGCATTGTTCTATCATTACCTTACTTATTCATGATTCTCTTCAGCTAAGTAGCTCCATTAAAATTCCTCAGCCAACCCATATACTTCTGAATTCTTTATTGTCTTCTCTGATGGCAGGGAACACACTTCTGTTTTGTTCCGAGATTGTCTTCCCTGTATTCCTAAACAGACCTCAGCATGTGAATATATTATAAGACTATCCTTTTGTTTTGTAAAGCAATCTTATTCATGCAAATAATTCCTGCTTTTCATTTTAAGGATGAAATACTCTTTACATTATTCCATTTCTAAATCAGTCACCATGGGGGAAACTGACATTTTCCATCCCTGCTAAAAGTTGCTTGAAGACTAAAGAAGGGTGTCTTAGCAATCCCATAAAAAATCCTTAGTTTACTATGACACTGATGTTTAGGGTCAACGTCCAATTTATCTTCTAGTGCACATGCAGGATGCAAACTGCAAAGTGAGACTAACAAGCACAAGCAGCAACATACATAGTAATTCATCATCATAACAAAGCATAGCAAAATTATCAGGAATGTTATATGTCTGTACCCTTAACAATTCCATGGAAACAAATTGTTTGGTCTGCTCTGTTAGAAGCCAAAAAACATGGCACAGACAAATAGACAATGCTTGCTGCTGGCCATAAACTCAAATTATCCCCTTGTAGCATGACAAATTTACAATATGCCTATCTTTTCAGGTTTTGAATTACACATAGGGCTTATCAGGTAGCTCTCAGAGGAAGTCTCATTGCATTACAGGGACCAGATTTTCAACAGAACCTCTCCCAAAAGAGGAGGCAGTCAGTTGCAGGCACCAGTGGGTTAACTTATGTTGTAAAATATTATGTTTTAAAATGCTTAATCTGTTTCTGCTTGCCAATCACTTTAAAATGGCAGTACCTATCCAGCAGGAAGGCAGAGTGGGCAACCTTTAATTAGCCAGGGCTTACTTGGTTCCAAAAAATTGTATCCGCTTTGTGTTTCGTACTGAGAAAAGACTAACCTCAGCATCATCTTGAATAATAGTGTTTGGTCCTGTTCTTGCTTTTCAGTTATCTAGAGTGTAGTTTAGACTGGTGTTTATTTGAGTATCTTCCCTAAGGACCACTTTTGTTCAGGAAAATGAAGGCTGCATGATGCTTACGCAGACATTTCCTTCTCTGGTACTGAAGTGCAGAGGACCCATTCTGAGTAAGCACTAATAATAGACAGTGCTGTAACCTACCGCTAGAGACTCACATGCCAAGTGACATAAGACCAAAGGCCAAGTCACTGCTGAGAAGAGCAGATAGATGGTGTTTGGTGTCACCAATCTCCACTGTGTTCCACTGACCATGTGTTTTTCTGCTAAAGTGGGACTTTGAGAACACAAGTCTAATTAAAATAAGTGAGGTTTATATAATCATGCTTGCAGGGCAAGTTTTCTGCAAGGTCCCTTAGGTACAGGGAGCTGTCATTCTTTACTGTGCTTAGAGAATTTGGCCATAACAATTTATGGATGGGAAATAATGGTAAGAGAATAAATTAACCCCTGGTATAATTATACTGTAGTCAGTAGACTTATGCCAGGGAGGAATCTAGTTCCTCATGTTCTTCATTCTGTAATGTCCAACTGGACCTGGATGAAAACCAGTCTCCTGATTTGGTTCAAGAAAAGTTAGAAAATATTGCTCATTGATGATACATGAGCAGCATTGCTGCTTTTTAATGGACTTTTCTTATTGCTAGTAACACTATGTAATCAAAATTGTTCCTTGCCCGGTCTTGTGTTCTGCACCATGTTACCACCTTCTATCACACTGTTGGTATTTGTTCCTCTATTTCTGTAATTTATTTAGTCTCCTTACATCATTCTTTTGCAGGATTTCCAGTAAGGGCAGCCTTAAAATAAGGATGTGTTTGTCTAAGCTGCTAATGTCACTTCTATGTGATCTTCACCCACCCAACATAATTGGATCCATATTGATCAGCATTTAGCCTGGCAGTCCAAAGTACTTCTTTGTAGCTGCAGAGTGTAAATGGTCTCCTACTTCAGAAGTGTCTCCATATTTCAGTTCAGTAATATGTATCAGGAAATATTAGCTCTGCATAGCACCCCAACTTTCATAGCATATTCTTCAAGAGATTGATCTAGCCAGTGCAAAGGGGAGGTTTATGAACAGGACATGTTGAAATATGGAGACATGCTTAAGGGAGAAGGACTTCAGAGGGAGCTGAACAGATTGCTAAACTAAGGATGCAGAGACATGGAAGCAAGGAGTCAGAAAATGATGGTAGCACTGTACACAGGGCTTCAACTTTGTTCTCTCTCTCTCTGCATGTTGCTTCATTAACATCTGTAGGAGGTACAGCACAGAATCTCATCCAGATTGCAGCAGGGCAGTACCCACAGCAAGTACTAAAGCACATTTCTGGGTAAAATTACACAATCCTTTAAAAAAAAAAAAGGAGGGGATGGGGTTCAAATTCATTTTGCTGGCTGATTGGACACTACTTTCTTCCAAATCACTTCCCTCATCCCTAATATACTGGTCTTATTTTTGTACATGAAAATGGTTTTCAAAGAAGCCCCCATTTGGCATCTAGATGCCCTGCCTGCCTTATTCATTAGGTTCCTATTTACTTTTGCTGGGCTTTGTATTTCTTAATTCAAGCACTATGAAGTACTGTGTATACAGGCCCCAATTGCCTCTGAACAGTTGTTTTATGACAATGTCTCTCCTTTTTATCAGATGTACCTAGAAAAGCTACAGTTTGACTGACATGAACTTGAACATGTTTAAGAGATAATTTCTGACTTGTTTTGCCAAGTAACTCTAGTCAGCTTGTTTAGCAGAACACACTGTGACAATGACTAAGTGTAGCTATTCGTCTACCAGTGTTTCAATCCCAGGTGCGACAGAGTTCACGTCTCAGAATTTGGAGGCACATTCATGCACAGAATTTGAGCATTCATCAAAATTCAGCAAAAGTAGTTCATGAACAAACTCCTTAAACAGTTTCTCTTGAGTTTTGTTCCTGAACTTTTGATGGGCATCAGTGAACTGTACACAAACTTACAAACTATTGATGAGTCAGCTTGGTCTGAGCCAATCATCCACTCCAAACAAAATGAAAGCTAATGTTCTTACAAACTCAGCATACACTTTTTGGATCGTTAGTGCAATCTGGTGGCAGACTAAGCCAACTGATTACTAAACTTCAATAATACCCTGCAAAAGAAGCTTCAGCCCATTAAAACTTTCACTGAAGATATGAAATGGCCATAAGGTCAAGAACTCCAATCAGTAATTGAACAGGGAGGAAAGAGGGATTACTTGTGAGAGTTAATTCTTGCACTCAGAAAGTGAGCAAAGGAACTATTTTATGTTAATATTTAGTATAACAAATAGCAAAGAAGTACTCAGATAGTATGGTGATGAGGGCAGTATAAAAATCAAGAAAAAGAGAACACAAAAACTTCAACAAAGGGAAGAACAGAAAAGTCTAAGAATGAAAAGAAAAATAGCAAAGCTGTGCAAATAATTCTATTCAATAACAGAAGTATGAACATCTGTGATGGTTGTGCTTTTTCATATTGATAACATCATATTGTTGCTGTTCACTAACTAGATAAGCAAATATATCAGGCTTTTGGCAGGATAACTCCTGGAAAGCAAATTTACAATTTCTATCTGAGTGAACAAGCTTAAGACTGACTTTCCACAAAGTGTTCTTGTTCATGGCATAAGTATTCACAGAAGGCACAAATACAGGTGGCAATAATGTGGCCAAAATAAATTAGGATACATATTCACAAAGAAAATACTGACTGAGCTCTAGCTCAGTGAAAATAATTTAAAAATCTTATCATATAATGAAAGCAAGATGTACTGAAAACATCTTAGATTATTCATCATGGTATCATAGTACTTAGGGTCGGAAGGGACCTACACAGATCATCAGGTTCCCCTGGCCTGGGAAGGAATGGGTGCCATGACCATATCACCCCATCCAAATATCTGTCCAGCCTCCTCTTGAAAACCCCCAAGGTAGAAGAGAGCATCACCTCCCTTGGGAGCCCACTGCAGAGCCTAGCAGCCCTAAGTGTAAAGTAACATCTCCTGATGTCCTGCCTGAACCTTCTCTCTAACAATTTGTGGCCATTATTCCTAGTAACCCCGGGTGGTGCCCCAGGGGAACAGAGCCTCCTCCAATTCCTGCTGGTCCCCCCTGTTGAGTTTGTAAACAGCCACCAGATCCCCTCTCAGCCTTCTCTTGTGGAGGCTGAATAGGTTCAGCCTGAAATGGTCAGTAAGGTTTAGCCTTACTGACCATTTCCTCACATTAGCAGCTCATGTTCACCCTGGAGTCAACAATGACTCCAAAATCCCTTTCATGTTCATCTCCTAGCTAAAAATTGTAGCAGGATTTTCTTTGTTGTGCATCTTCCAATATTTTGTCTGCAGCTTCCATGGCTCTCCTTTAAACATACATATTTTGGGATTAGTTGGGATTCACCAATCAAGGACTTTTGAAGTTCCACCACTGTAAACCTTAAATATAGACCCTGAAAGCAGAACTGGGATCTGTATTGTCTGAACCTGAATCAGAATAAACTCAGTCGGTGAAGACCCTTATATAGGTGCTGTAGCAAAACCATGGGTGTATCTCACTACACTTTTGTAGGTGTGAATTCAAGTCCTGATCTAAAGGTGGCTGCCAATCAACCCATATATAAATGGGTATTAGGTGGTACCTGGTTATCTAGACTGAGGAGTCAACAGGATACAATGCTAGCCATATTATTCCCTTGAGTACGGTTGATTAGGGCTGTGCTAAACATCATTTTTCTGTTTCATCGTCCATATCGCTGTTTTGAAGGGACAGTGTTTCCTTTCATCATTTCATTTTCTTTTGAGGCACTGTCCCATTTCATTCTGTTAAATCTGTTTCACTGTTTTGACTCGTCTTGATGTTTTGCCCATAGGCTATAGTGGAGAATCATGAAAATGTCTGAAATGTTGTTACTTGTTGCCTGATTCAGATGCAAATTGCAGGGATGGTAGCCCCTTCTGAGAGCATGAAACCTGCTAAATGTCAAGGAGATAGATGTAGAGGTTTCTCAGAAACTTGTCCTCGAAGTCTTGAAAGCAAAATTTGCTGGCAGAGACAGCCTCCTGTCATCTGGCACACAGATCCAGGGGCTCATACCACTGGAAGTGCTTCTGGACTGTGCCGGACTCCTCCTTGAGGGTGTAACACCCTGAACCTGCATGCCAGATGAGGGGAGGTGGCTGCTGCAACCTGGGACTGCTGGCCACAGGCAGCAGTGACAGCCTCCTGTCATCTGGGTGCAGATCTGGGGGCCTGCTCTCCTGGGAGGGCTGCAGGGTTGTGCTGGATTCCTCCCAGGGGTGCAGGCCCCCAGATGTGTGCCCTAGGTTAGAGGAGGCTGCCCTGTCACTTGGGATCGGTTCTGGGTGTAGGCTGTGCACAGCACTTGAGAAAATCGTGGCTGCCACCTGTCCCAGGCAGCAGCAGCAGCCTCCCCTCATTCAGCCCGCAGATCCGGGGGCTTGCATCCCCAAGAAGAGTCTGGCACAGCCTGGCAGCCCTTCTTGGGGTGTGAGCCCCTGAATCTGTGTGCCAGATGAAAGAAGGCTCAGGCTGCAGCAGCAGCAGCAATCTTTTCCAGTGCTGAGTGCAGCTCATGCTCAGCACCATTGGGAGAGGCAGCCTGAGCCTCCTGTCATCTGGGACACAGATCCAGGGATTCACACCCCTGAGAGGGCTGCCGAGCTGTACCAGACTCCTCCCAGGGGTGTGGGTCCCTGGATCTGCATCAGATGACAGGAGGCTTCTGCTGCTGCCTGGGACCAGTGCTGGACACAGCCCACACCCAGCTCCTGGGAAGATAGATGCTGCTACTGGCCCCAGGCAGCAGTGATAACCTCCTGTCATCAGGGTGCAGATCCAAGGGTCCACACAGGAGGACTGTGGGGCTGTGCTGGGCTCCTTCCGGGGATGCCATCCCCTGGATCTGTACTGGATGATAGGAGGCTGCTACTGCTGGCTGAGACTAGAGCTGGGCACAGCCCATGCCTGGTGCTGGGCTCCATGGAGCTCAGCCCAGCAGCAGGAAGCAGAGCGCAGCCCCAGCTCTGCCTGCCTCTCACCACTGGGCTGTGCTCTGATCAGCTCTGCCAGCCCCATGAAGCTCAGTCTGGCAGCAAGAGGCGGAGTGCAGCGCTAGCTCTGCCTGCCTTCCTCCCGCTACTAGGCTGTGCTCCATGGAGCTGGCAGAGCCAATCAGAGCACAGCACCAGCTCTGCCCGCCTCCCACCACTGGGCTCCACTCTGATCATCTCTTCCAGCCCCATGTAGCGCAGCCCAGCAGCAGGAGGCAGGCAGAGCTGGCGCTGCACTCCACAGGGCTGCTGGAGTCAACTGGAGTGCAGCCCAGCGGCAGGAGGCAGAAGGAGCCGGCACTGTGCTCTGCCTCCTGCTGCCAAGCTGAGCTCCATGGGGCTAGCAGAGCCAGAGTACAGTTCAGTGGTGGGAGGTGGGCAGAGCCAGCTCTGCTCTCTGATCAGCTATGCCAGCCCCATGGAGTGCAGCCTGGAGACAGGAAGTGGGGAGAGCCAGGGCTGTGCTCCCCACCAGGCTGAGCTACATGGGACTGTGAAGCCCCTTGGAGTACAGCCCTGGTTCTCCCCTGCTTTCCAGCACCCAGCTGCTTTGAAACTCAAAACGTTTTGAAACTTTCAGAATGTTTCAAGTGACCTCACTTTGTTTCGAAGCTGTTTGATGCTTTTTGTTTCATTTCAATGTCACTGTTTCGAGCTTGTAACATGCCAAAACAGCTTTGAAATGAAACACTTGGTGAAATTTCACACAGCCCTACTGTTGACTACAGGACCTGGTGTGCTTTAAGTATGTTAGCTCTTTAGGCTGCTAGGCTCTGAATAATCTTTTATAATGATTTAGGATATTTAATAATGTTGTAATAGGGGTTGTAATAGGATCATAGGAAAGTACTGCTGGAAAGGACATCACAAAGTCATCTAGTGCAGCCCCTGCTCAAGGCAGAATTATCCCTGACTGAACCATCTTAGCCAATAAGCTGTCTAAACTGCTCTTGAAAACTTCCAAGGATGGAGATTTCACAACTTTTCTAGGTAGCCTGTTGTAATGCTTGACCATTGTGATAGTCAACAAGTTCCTCCTAATCTCCAACCTACATTTCCTGTGCTGAAACTTGAGGCCATTGCTCCTAGGCCTGTCCCCTGTGGCCACAAAGAAAAGTCCATCTCCATCTTCTCTGTAACCACCCTTCAGGTATTTGAAGAGTGTTATCAAATCCAGTCTAAAGTTAGTCCTAAGGGGACTAATCCAGTCTAAAGTTAGTCCTAAGTCAGTCTGCACACACAGTGCTACTGCTCAGTAATTCATCTATATGTGCATTGCTACACATTAATTAACTGGGCATAAATTTGATACCTGCACAATACAGGTGTGCATGTATAGATGTGCGCCCATACTGTACAGTAATTTTGGTTACTGCACAGTAAATTAGCATGTGTAGATGTGTCCACTGTCAAGGAGATTTTCCCACTATTCAGCCTGAATACTCCTACTGTTGTTTTTATAGGTTTTTTTAACCCCATTACTTCTATAACATGACTCATTCGTCTACCCACTGTAGAGGTCTTTTCCCTGTGGTGTTCATGTTGTTTGGTACTCAATCAATGAGAGACATATCCTCAGTCAACTGCTTAGTTAAAATGCACACAGCTACTTCTTTTAATGTTTCCTTATTTAAGTAAGTCTTAATTAAGTTCTGCTTTGAACTCCTTCCAATTTACTGCATTATTAAATAGTTACTGTTGCTGAAATTAATGCATTTCAGCAGTGACTGAAATGATTTCTCTACAACTTGCATTCTAGTTTCTGTTTTTAAGGCACATTGGGATACTTCAGAATGAAAGGTGCTATATGAGTGCAAGATCGTTACATTGAATTAGACATTTGGAATAATATAGGTCAATGAGGATTATAAAATGAGATAGCAACTGAAATATTCAAGAATTCAAACACTGAATTTCATTCCTGTCTATTAGACTTGAAGCGGTCAAAATCACGCAGTAATTTTTTTAACATGTTTGGCATAGCAATCTTTCCTATGTACTATATTGAATTGTTAAGCAAATAAAATTCAGCTATATGTTAAACCTTAAAAATGAGTGCCTTCCAGCATAGTAACTACAAACTTTTCCAGCAATTTGTCTATACCAAGTCAGTAATACCAGCATCACAATTATATAGCATTAGGACCTGGAAGACTTAGACAGATTGTGTAAATAGCATGCAGTTTCCATGTACAATTCAAGCAAGGCTTTATAGCTCACATGACTCTCAAATTTTTATTACCTAATTAAAAAAGGCAAAGAACAGGCAACGTTCACAAGTGACTGTTTCTAAATATATCTATATGTTTGTACTGTGTCAGTTAGGCTCTGGGAACAGCAAGAGACGCACGGGTGAAAGCCTGTTGTGCCCCTGCTACCCCAAAGCCCCCCAGAGACCCCACAGCAGCTGTGGAGCCCCCATTGACCCCCAGCACAACTGGAGGTAAGCAGGGCCCATGGTTGAGAAGGAGTTAACTCCTAGAGAGTGGGAGGTGGCGGCTGAGTGGGAGCCGAGCTGGATCTCGCCCTGCCTAGGCCCCTACTTCACCCAAGCCCACAAGGAGCCATGTGACCAGAGCTGCATGAACAGGCTGTGCAAACAGGCATGCTTGTCTGCTGGCATGTGAGTTACCACGGAGTTTGCATGTGAGGGCCCGAGGCCCAGCCTGCGAGCTTCCTAGGGTAGGTAGATTCAGGCCCAGTGGCATGCCATGGATGGGCACTTGCTACACCCCAAGGGTCTGCGGCCCCTGCTCTGGCACCTCAGAGATGGCCACCCAGACAAAGCCCATGGTTCCGGGCTCCATGCAAACAGAGCCCCTGGCTCTCCACTATGGGGGCTGCCTGTCCCTTTTTCAGGCTCTGGGGCCTGGGAGCATGGTTACCTCCCCTTGTGGGATCTGCTCCTTTTTGGTGTCTCTGGCGTGCCAGCTGGAGGAGCTCCAGGTCACAGTCCAAAGACTGCGTGCCATCAGGAACTGAAAGCAGGAGATAGACTCCTACTGCTAGGCCCTTCTTCCCCTGGAGCCCAAGGGAACACTTACCTGCCTGTACACAAATGCAAGGAGCTTGGGGAATAAGTAGCAGGAACGTGTCCTCCTGCTTAACACCAATAATTACAATGTCATAGAGATTACAGAGACCTGGTCGGATACCACCCATGACTGGACCATGGGTATAGAGAGCTATACACTGTACAGGAGAGATCAAATAGATAAAAGAGGCGGGAGTGTAGCTCTCTATGTTAAGGAAAGCTGCCAGCTGATACTGGTGACCAGAATGGATGACTGGAGACCCTCTGGATTAAAATCCATGGGGAACATGGCATAGGGGACACAAAGGTGGGAGACTTCCCCCCTCAAAGTCAAGAACTTGACTAGGAGTTCATCCAGGAACTGACTGAGGCTGCATGCTCCAGGACCATGGTTGTCATGGGTGACTTCAACTACCCAGACATCTCATGGCAGGATCACTCAGCAAAATCCAAGTGGTTGCAAAGCTTCCTTTCATGCATGGATGACCTCTACCTGACTCAAGAAGTCTATGGGCCAACTAGAGGTAAAGCCCTGCTTGACCTGGTACTGGCTACTGGGGGTGACCTAATCAGCGACCTAGTGATCGATGGGAAGCTGGGTGACAGTGACCATGAGCTGATCACCTTCACTATCTGCCATAAAGCTGGCAATAAAGCAACACTGAAGTCCTTGACTTTAGGAAAGCTGACTTTGACAAGCTCAGGAGGCTCATCTGTGAGGCCCTAAGGGACCATGACCCCAAAGGAAGCGTAGTTCAGGAAGTGGTTGCTCCTCAAGGGAGCAATCCTCGATGCACAAGCTAATTCTATTCCATCTCGGAGGAAAGACAATAAGAGGGCACAGCAGCCCCCCCCCCCCCCCCGTGGCTCTCCAGGGATCTAGCAGACCTCCTGAGGCTAAAAAGAAAGGCCTACAAAGGATGGAGGATGGGATTCACCTCCAAGGAGGAATATTCTGCACTGGTC
>JAGPOW010000304.1:24534489-24581863 GCA_030014935.1 Caiman crocodilus
CTAGCAGACCTCCTGAGGCTAAAAAGAAAGGCCTACAAAGGATGGAGGATGGGATTCACCTCCAAGGAGGAATATTCTGCACTGGTCTGGTCCTGCAGGAAGCAAACTAGGAAAGCCAAGGCTGCAACTGAACTCCAAGTAGCTTCAAGTATCAAAGACAATAAAAAGTCCTTTCTCAGCTATGTGGGGAACTGGAGGAAAAGCAAGGGCAACATTGGACCTCTGCTAACCAGATGGGGCAACTGACAACTGTTGCCCAGGAAAAAGCCAACCTATTAAATGGGTACTTTGCATCAGTCTTTTATCAGACCCATGGGACGCCCATGCCTACTATGGGACAGGGAGGTGCAGGTGATGGAGATCCCCTGGCCTCCATCAATGCTGATCTCGTGAATGAACATCTTGAGACACTAGACACCTTCAAGTCAGCCGGCCCTGACAATCTACGCCCCAGGGTACTCAAGGAGCTGGTGAGAATCACAGCCCAGCCCCTGGCATGGATCTTTGATAACTCCTGATGCTCTGGTATACTGCCCAAAGACTGGAAGAACGCCAATGTGGTACCTATCTTCAAGGAAGAGAGGAAAGTCGATCCAGCAAACTACAGGCCCTTCAGCCTGACCTCTATCCTGGGGAAGGTCTTAGAAAAGTTTATTAAAGAGGCCATCCTTAATGGACTGGCCAGTGCCAACATCCTGAGGGATAGCCAGCATGGGTTTCTTGCAGGTAGGTCTTTCTTGACCAATCTCATTTCCTTTTAAGTCCAGGTGACCTATCACCTGGACAAGGGAGAAGAGATTGATGTCATATATCTTGACTTCAAAAAAGCCTTCGACCTGGTATCCCATGATCATCTCTTGGCAAAACTGGCCAGTTGTGGTCTTGGGTCCACCATGATCCTCTGGCTGGGAAATTGGCTCCATGGTCGGACCCAGAGGGTAGTAATTGATGGGAGTCAATCATCATGGTGCCTTGTGACCAGTGGGGTCCCCCAAGGCTCTGTCCTTGGACCCATACTGTTCAACATCTTCATTAATGATGTGCACATTAGAGTCAGAAGCAGAGTGGCCAAGTTCGCCGATGACACCAAACTTTGGGACAAAGCATCCACACATGAAGACAGGAGGACAATCCAGGCTGACCTAGATAGGCTCAGCAAATGGGCGATGAGAACCTGATGGTGTTTAACACTGAAAAATACAAGGTTCTCCAACTTGGGAGGAAAAATCTGCAGCATCCTTATAGTCTTGGCAGTGCCACACTGGCTAGCGCTACAGAAGAAAGAGACTTGGGGGTCATCATTGACCACAAGATGAATGTAAGCCTTCAGTGTGATGCTGTAGGTAGTAAAGTGACCAAAACACTGGCTTGCATCCATAGATGCTGCTCAAGCAAATCCCAGGATGTCATTCCCCCCTTGTACTTGGCCTTGGTGAGGCCACAGCTGGAGTACTGCATCCAGTTTTGGGCAGCACAATTCAAAAAGGATATGGAGAAGCTTGAGAGAGTCCAGAGAAGAGCTATGCGCATGATCAGAGGTCAGGAAAAAAGACTTTATGATGACAGACTGAGAGCCATGGGGCTCTTTAGCCTGGAAAAGCACAGGCTCATGGGTGATCTGATGGCCACCTATAAGTTTATCAGGGGTGTTTACCAGGATCTGGGGGAACGTTTGTTCACCAGAGCACCCCAAGAGATGACGACTAGGTTGAACAGTTATAAACTACTGCAAGACTGTTTCAGGCTGGACATAAGGAAGAATTTTTTTACTGTCCAACCCACCAAGGTCTGGAATAGCCTGCCATCAGAGGTGGTTCAAGCACCTACATTGAACACCTTCAAGAGAAAATTGGATGCTTATCTTGCTGGGATCATGTGACCCCAGCTGACTTCCTACCCTTCAGGTGTGGTGCTGGACTCGATGAACTTCTGAGATCCATTCCAGCCCTAATATCTATGAAACCTATGAAATTTATGAGGCCTCCAAGTGCTACTGCAATACAAAGAAAGTAATAAAACTCACTAGCATGATATTCACAACTCTGAGCAATTCTGCTAACTGACACAGAAGTTGAAGTCATTTGCAGCCTCAACCAGACGTCTCTCAAGCTGATGGTCTGCGGATCATTTGTTGCTGGTCTAAGTGACTGGTTACTTGGTAGTCATTGCCCTCTTTGTCTAGGGAGAAGATAATAAATGAGGAGAAAGAGTAGGCAGTGTAATTAACATATTTTCTAAAAGGACATAATTTTTATGTCATGTTAACAGCAGAAAATTGTTGTCATCAAGTCTTACTTTGCATTTCCCTTTAAAATAATTTTTTTCAGTTTTTATAAACTTTGCCAAACATCATTTGGGCTGAAATTTTCCATGCCAGGTTTCTGCCTCCGGCTGAAATGTTTGGAAAAGTTTCAGCTCAAATAGTCCAAACATTTCAGAGAACAAGATGAGAGGAAAATGTGTTATTTGCACATGCTAAAAACCATCTTTCACACAGTTTATTGAGCACTGCATCAGACTGAATCCTCTGAGAGCAATACATTTGTTGTCTTATAGGTGGGTGTCTAGCCAAGTCAAGGTGGTGGGAAGCTGATTTCAAGGGCAGATCAGGGCCAGACATCATTTTCATGGGCTTATCATGGCTGCCCCCCCCACTACCCCGATTGGCTGAGAGGCCCCAGTGGCCCCACCCTCTTCTACTGATTTGTGGAGAGGGCTGTCCATCATATGACCTTGCCCCTTGCTGGTGAAGCAGGGCAGGGCTGCATTACAGTCAGCCCTCTCAACCAATTAGGGGCAGGGATGGCATCCATCTTGCCTGCTTGCTTTCATGCTGGCAGCCCCCCACATGCTGGGCTGCATGATCAGGAGGACTGTTGGCTCCCCTGGGAGAGCCAGCATCTTATTTTTCATCACAGATTTTACAGAGGTCACCTGATTTCATGATTTTTGGAAAATCTTGGTTTGAGTAGGTCCCTAATCATGAGTACTAATCTCCCTAATTAGGGACCTAGGTAGGCTAGGTAGGCTTTTCCACTCTGGCTGCTGAAACAAAAAGAAAGGGAGGGAAAATGGTTAAATCCAGTTTCTGCCCAAATTACACCAAAATTTGAACTGTTTCTCTTTCTTCTCTGCTGCATTCCCCTACCACCATGTTACAGGAGGCAGGTCTCACTTGATCTCTTCTATATATGCGTGTCCATTGTGTAGGGAATACTGAAATATATGTTCAACCAAAGAGCAAGAGTGCCTGTTTAGCATTGTGGTTATGATTTTCATCTAGAAGAAATCCAGCCACTGCTCCAGTTATGTTTCTATGAAGTGAAGCAATATCAACTGAAGATCAATAGCATGGTTATTGTACTTCTCAGGGAAGCGGAAAGATACAGGTTCTTTAACTCTCAAGCAGAGGAGAGAATTGAATCTGTGCTCCCCACATTTTGAGATCTACCATATACAGGGACTTGGAATAAAAGCAGGATGACACCACCACAACATTAGGCACAAATCTTTTCTTCAGCAGAATTTAATCCAAATCCATGAACACTTTTGTGATAACTGAAATAACATTTTACATATAAAATATCCACACAAAATCTATCCAACAATAATTTTAGATAGCTAATACAGCTACTACTTTCATAATGTTAGTATTTCTTGAAAATGGTTGCTGAGTTTGTTATGTGATCATACATATGGCAGTACTACAGGATCAGAGACTTCAACTCTATCTTTGGCTATGCAGCAGACTTCCCCTGTAATTTTGTACAAGCAATCTGATCTCCCTGCTATTTTGTTTCCTTATCTCCAAAATGTGGATTTCAGATACTTCACTGCCTCAAGAAAGTGTTAGCAATCTAAGCAAACTGTTGAGACTTCCTTATGAGAAAAAAACCTATAGAAATAAAAGTATGGTTAGAAAGAAGAAAACACATTGTGGGCACTAGGTCTCTGCAAAGCAGCTAGTATTCACTTTGGATTCAGCCGATTCGGGGACAGTTATTCGGTTTGGTGATTCGAATCACTGTCCTTGAATCGATTCAGCTGAATCTGATTTGGAGATTCAGCCACCACCAAATTGGCCAAATCTCCAAATCGGACAGGCCCCATCCCCTGCCCACTCTCCCAGCCCAGTCAATGGCTGCTCCACCTAGCCCCAGCCTCCTGGCTCTTTAAATAAAAAAGCCTCACATTCACTGGCTGCTGCCAGGTCGGCGGGGTGATCCCCACTTCCCTCCACTGCCCCATGCTGTGTGTGGTGGGGTCTTTCATGATTCCCCATTCCCTGCCCACTCTCCCAGCCCCCACCCCTCATGGCTGCCCCACCAGGCCCTAGCTCCCAGTTCTTTAAAAAATAAATAAATAAAAACCCCATATTCACTGGCCCATGCCAGGTGTGGGACAAACCCTGCTGCCCCCACTGCCCCACGCTGCATGATGAGGGCTCTGCCATGAGCCCCCTGAAGCTCCAACAGCTGATGCAGCAGCTGGTGAGTGCAGGGTCTTTTTTTAAATGAACGGGGAGCTGGTGCCAGGCAGGGCAGCCATGTAGGGGGCTGGGAGAACAGGCAGGGGTTGGGGGGTGCTCAAAGGGGCTGGAGGTACAGGGGATGGGGCCTGACAGGGGTCCCCCCATGATCCCTTCCCCACTCCCCTAGCTCCCCTTACCCCAGCACCTACTTACCAGCATGGAGTCCAGGTCCAGCTCCCTGCTGCAGCGGGCAGTGACTGCCCGAATCTCTGAAGCTCTCTGAATCTTTTCTGAATTGATTTAGAGAGCTTCAAATCAATTCAGAGCTTTTTATTGGTCTCCTGATTTGATTTGGGTTTGGAAATTCAGCCACCAAATTGGACCGAATCTCCTCTGAATTGGATCACCTGAAGCTTCACACAGCCCTAGTGGGCATGTCTACAAGTTCATTAATACACCAGAATTACTGTGCATTAAGTTTAGTACTTGTATAATCAAGTACTAAATCAATGGACAGTAATGGGTGTTACAGTGCAGTAGCATCTGTACATGCCTTTGTAGTGACACTACTGCACAGTAGCCTAATAATACTGTGCAGTAGCATATTAGCACTGTTTCTGCTGTGACGCATTACTGCATTAGTATTATTAAGCTACTGTGCATTTAGTGTCTCATGTAGACACACCCCATGAGTTGCAGTGCATAATTCCAATAGCTTTCAACAAGGAAAATGCGTGTGTGTTAGGTTCAAGTTTGCATTCAGGAATAAATATACATATTGTTATGCATTTATTAAAAATTAAATTTTAAAAATCCATACACATAAAATGGCAATGCAAACACTAAAAAACTATGTGCATTTCCAGTCTTCCACCAGTCTAGTGAAAACCTGGCTTAACTGTATTAGTTATCCAAGTATTACAACTTACACTGCAGGACATAAAAGATTCATGTCAGTAGAGATTTAAACTCACAAGAGTAGAGCGATATTTAATGGCTACCGAACTGTACTGGAATGTTCCTTCAAGCAATTTCTCTGGTTCTGTGACTGTGCTATAATGCACTTTATATGACCTAGCCCACAAAAGCCCAAATACCAAAAAACATTAAGATATTTAATCTAATCTTTCCAATTCCAGTAAATCTTTGGCTGTCCTACAGCAGTAAGTATTTAAGGAATATGGAAACGAAGAGTCTGTCAACATATTTTCCTCTTGAATGTAGGAATCTTGCTACTTTTTGTAGTCTTGCATATTATACCTGAAACAATGTGAAAGAACATTATGCTTGCAACTATTACATTGACTCTTAATAAAAAATACTATTGAGAGAGCTGCTGCAGGTGCACCTAACATTCTCATCACATGTACACAGACATGATCTCCAGTTCCATTTCAGAATTCTTCCCTGCAATCTGCGTTGCTCTGTACAACTTTCATTCAAGCTGCTGCATCTTTCTTCTGAATAATGTCTGTCATTGCTTCTTTTGTATAAGTGTTTACTGACTAAGTGGGGCCAACAGTTGCTGCAATAAAGGATGCTGCCATCACCGTCATCTTAGAACCCTCTTATACCTTACACTTTGAGATGCACAAATGTTGATCAGTGTTAGTGCAAGCTCAAGGTTGGAGCAGTCATACATTCAGGCCATCAGGGACATAGAAGACTCAAAGGTAAGAATCCCCCTGCCTCTCATTCTGGGCTTCCCCCACATTCCCCTGGCTCTTATTCCCTACACCCAGTGCTCTCCCCCACCATTGGTTCCCCTTTCTTCCACACCCCGTTTACTTGTAGCTGCCCACGCTGTCTGTCTCAAGGGAGCCAGCAGGGAAGGTTAATCTGCAAGCCTGATCCCTATCACCCTCGCTACTGAGCTGCTGCTTTTCTCAGAGCTGAGCCCACCCAGAGAGCAGCATTATTGGTGGGTGCCACGCAGGCACAATAACCCTTCCCTGTCTGGTCCCTGGAACAGACAGCATGGGCAACCACAAGGAAGCAGGTGGCAGAGGAGGCAGTGAGTGGGAATCTGGTGTAAAGGGAGGGGGTAGGGGAAGGATAGAGAGTGACTATACCTTAGTGGGATCTTGCATTGGTGACTGCGTGATCCAAAGCTGGGGCAGAGCCACAATCTGCAGCCTGCATGCTCCAGGCAGGGGCTTACAGGCACTGGATCATGGCTCTGTCCCGGATCCTTGCTGTGGTGACAGCATGGTTCAGAGCTGGGGCAGAGCTGCGATCTGCTGCCTGCACACACCTGTCTGGAGCATGCAGGCTGTAGACTGTGGGTCTGCCCTGGCTCCAAACCTTGCTGCAAGATCCTAGCCCAGCCTCAGAGCAGCTCTCCACCCTGCTGCACACCCTGACAGCACTGCTGGAGCTGATCTCCATGGAAACCCTAGTCCTGAGCTATCACAATGTAGCTGCTGCTGGGGTCTCCATGGAAACTGGCCCCAGCCATACAGGCAGGGACCTCTGGGAAATGGAATCTGGCCACTGGCCAGATCTGCCATTTTCCCACCTCTGGCTTAGTGTAATACAAGCTGGTAACAGGGATCAGAAATAATCCTGACCTGGAGTGGTATAATTTTGAACCACACAACAAACACTTGAAATGAGTTTCAGGTGTTAATGTGTAGACAATCTATGGTTTAGGACAGGGGTGGGCAAAATGTGGCCCGTGGGCCAGATGCGGCCTGCCAGGCCATTGTATCCGACCTGTGGGACTCCTAAAAAATTTAGAAAATTTATATTTATCTGCCCCTGGCTGCTTGTCACGTGGCCCTCAATGGCTTCCCAAAACACAGTAAGCAGCCCTCCTCCCAAAATAATTGCCCATCCCTGGTTTAGTAGCTCCAAGAGCTGCTAAAAGTTCCTATGTGACAAGGCCCTTATTGGACTTTGCAAGGCCTCAGTCTCAGATCTGCCAGTTTTTAAACCAGTCTCCAGATTCTTGTTTGTTACTGACATGGGTGCTGGCGGGGGGGGCGGTGCTGCTTATATCCCTTGACTATCTTTGTTTAGTTAGGTGGGGCCATGTGGGTCTTCTGTATTCTTCTGACTCTCCTGATTTATAAATCAGGCCAGTTAATTTAAGGCCAAAACCTCTTTGGTTTCCTTGTTCAGGCCATAGTCTCACCTGTCTGGATATTATGGCTGCCTTCCATTATTCTACTTGTCTGCAGTTTCATCATTTTCACTATTGTCCTAAGCCTAAAAGAACATCATATGGTCTATGTTCCATTTCATCTTGAATTCATCTTTTGCCATTGCCTTGCATGATGGATGAACCCAGGCTGGCCAGATTATGCCTAGCAGTTTCAGTTTTTTTATTCCTTTCTTTTGGCAGGCTTAGTATGGCATTCACTTAACTATAACAGTACGTCCATCACTCCTTGCCCAGGCTGTAGAAGACAAGCTGTCACTGGAAATGGTCTTAGTTCTCTGACCCATTGAGCTCTGTGCCTCCAATCTTTTCCTTGAGAGAATATAGGCAAGGATCACTCTTGTTTGCTTTGCCTCTTCATCAACCCTCACAGTTGTGTTTACTATGGACTCAGACTTCCTGTTGTTTTGTGGATACCCAAGGGATGATGTCTTGTACTTGAATTCCCACTTGGTGTTAAGTCATCTGCAGCATATTATACTCAATCACTGCGCTCTTTGCATATTTCAGATTAGGCTGAATGTCTACACATAAAATCAATAAGACACAATAAACTCCAATATATATTGCCCAGGATCACAGCATGTTGATCTGGGTTGGAGCAGCCTCAACTGGAAGTGGACCCAGGTGGTAGGCCTGCCAGCCAAGGGCTTCTCTGACCCAGATCAACATGCTGAGGAGGGGCTGGCTGGGGCATGAGGGTGCTTCAGTGCAGGGCTAGCCAGCAGGCACCCCACACTGAAGCACCCTTGTGTCCCAGGCATACCAGTCAGCATCTACATGTGCATTGCTGCACACTAAATAATGCCATCTTAGGATAGTACTAGTGTTTACAAGTACTAATCTACAGTGGAGTTAATTACTTTACTGCAGTCTAATAGGACCACTTGTGGAGAGGCTGAGACTTGACTGTGAAGCTAATTAGGCAGCTCTGTCATAAACATCTTGTGTAGATGCACTGTTTCATGAATCATCTTAATACCATCTCTTCAATTAAGGAGGGAATAGCTCCCTATGGCACTTACCTCTTGTGATTTGCCCAGCCCTGGAATACGAATTGTTTTACTGCCTTGAAGTGGCCTACTTTGTTTCATGATATCTGGGACGTCCCATCAGAGAAGCAAAAGCAGTGTGGTATGTTGACAGACTTCATATTCTGAAAGGTAGTTTGCATATCTGCCACCAGTAAAGACTTTTTTGGCTAATACCTTATTCCAGTGCTTCCCAAACTTTTCTTCAGCATGACCCCATTTATGGCCCCATTTCCTCAGCATGGCCCCTCACTCCCAACCAACAGCCTCACACCCCCATGATGCCATCCGCTAATGTTGTGACCCCATTTGGGGTCGCAACTCACAGTTTGGGAACCACTGCCTTATTCCCACATCATAATGCTCCAGTCTCAGCAACATGCTTCCTAGGCACTTAGGTGCACTCAGAGGTCATTTCTTTATGATGTTCCTTATACTAGCCTGTGATCTTCATGAATGTCCACTTTTATGCCCAAAGGTGAACTGATAGAAAATGAGCTACTGGAGTGATTCCATCTGAGCATATTTCTATCATATTTCCTTGCTATATCAGATATCTATTAGCAAATGTCATCTGCTGCACCCTGCCCCTCTTTCTGAGGCATCACAGCTCCAGCTTTTATGAAAAGTTATAATACTATAAGCCTGGTGCTTCAGTTATGACTCTTCCAAATACCTGTGAGATATGTGAATGTATTGAGATATGTGAAGTATGAGATATGTGAATGTATTGAATGTGTACATGAGAATCTGAATTTAGGTTTGTTGAATCTGCTGATGGCAATTAATGCATAGCTTTACCTTATGCACACAATCTATTTAAAACTGGCCAGCCTAGCAGCACTCTTACCCAGATGTGTGGCTGATATCATTTTATCTCTGATTCTGAATGCCCTTGGACAACACAACATCAAGTATCTCAACAGTCCACACTGCTGTTACTGTGTTAATTCTCAAAGGATTACAGGCTTATGAAGCATGCAAGCCAAGTTAGGAGAGACAGCTGCCCCTCCTTTTATATTATTGGTCTCCCTTCATATCATTTGATTTGGGTATATCTCCTTAAAAACCCTCAGTTTAGAGTCTAGCTAGGGTCTTTCAGAAGTCTGATGTCCAATATAAACCTCAGGTTCAGCTTTGCTGTCAGTCTAGTTTACCATTTCCAGTGCCTTTTCAGAGGTTGTCATAGCCTGAAAGCAGAAAGTTGTCATAGCCGCTTGCTCTTCCTTAAAATCCCCTTCTTTCACATAAGACTCAGCCACAGCTCTGGTGCACGAAAACCCTTTAGCATTTGGTCCCATTTACACGCAACACTTCTGGGACTAGGTTGATACATTATCAATTGATCAATGTAAAGTACTTAAGTATGGACAATTTCCATGCATGAAAAATGAAGAACCATTTTCTTCTGAGTGCTCAGTACAAACTGTTAGTGTGTATGGATATATATAGAGAGACAGAGAGAGATATATAGAGAGATATATAGTGAGAAGAGAGCACTCTGTAATACAAACTTTACTTTTGTTCTTTTTTGTTTTGTTCTCAGTCTATAATAAAGGTAATTTAGACTAGAAGCATCTGTTTACTTTTGCCTAAAGAAAAAAAAAATCAACATAAGTATTCTATTCAGAGACAGGACTTAAATATAGAAAGGGTTATGTTTCCTAAAAGTTAATTAACAGATATAGGCCATTTCAATATGTCTTCTTTTAAAGGTTACTGCAATAACATTTCCTGAATATCCCTTAACAATTTAATGGCAGCCTGGCAGTGGTATCATGGCAAATAAATTTAAGTGATATATAGATTGCAGTAGCAGAATACAAAGTATAATGAAGCAATGTATTTCTTATGAAGATGTGACATGAAAAAGATTGACCTATGTGCCTGAGTCATATTCATAAGACAAAAGCTTTCTTGGTGATAAAAACTAATCAGTCAGTGTTCTGAAAGCCTAATATAATAAACCATCAGGGAAGCCATACAGCTGTCTTAACCCCATTTAGTGAGGCAGGAGACATTATTATTCCACCTTCACACTTAAAATTTGGTGATAACATTAGCTCCACTATCTGACAAAGTAGCCTCCTTGATTAATGTGAGATACCTCTTGAAATGACAGTGGGACTCAATTTAGAAACACATGATACCTTGCTGGTCAGAGAAAACAAAGCCTGCCTGACATTGGGAACACAATGCTGAGCTTAAATGACAGAATATTAATGGTTAAGAAGCTGCACATGGCCTCTGTGGCCAAATATGAAATGAAGCTGACTCAAAGAAAGCTTTTATTAGGGACTATGGATCACGGCAGATAGAAAACATTTCACATGACAAAGGCCTTGTAACCGGAGGGAAATGAAAAACTGTACCCCATTTCACAGGTGAAAAAACTGAGGAACTAAGATGATGTGACAACCTATCTGTGATGCACGTGGGAATAGAAACCCTGTCCTGAATACTAGCCTTGTGCTTTAGCCACAGCAATAGCCGTCCTTCTAACAAACTACCTGCACACACTGCCCGAGTAATTTGTAAGGGACTGAAATATCTGACTGATTCTCTCGCAGTCCACACTCCCATTTGCAGATTTCTCTGTACCTCTGGTTTCTGAATATGCCAAAGTACTGCAGAAGGTACTAAAGTATTTTATGAACTGTCTAATTTTTAAAACATTACAGATGATTTTCTTTTTAATTGTTATTTTCCATTTGTAAAAGTGTGCCCTCCCCCCAAAATTATTATGTGTTTCAGTATTCCACTGGTAGACCAGAAAGAAGGAGCACAGGGTGCTGAGGTAAGTGAAAGCAGTGGATCAATGGACAGGGTCAAGGTTGTAAAGGGGCTCAAAATGTGAGGCCATACACTACATCTCTGAATAATTAGTAAAATATATCAAATTACAACTTAGAAGGTTATGATAAAAGTATTTGAAGGTTATACCCAAGTAAGCAGAATTGCTCAGGATGGTGCCACATGGAATGATAATTGTTGCTTATTGGTATTGCAGTAGCATCCAAAGGCACCATTCCAGATCAGGTCCTCATTGTGCTAAGCAGTACACAAGAAAATTGGTAGACAAAATCTGTGCCCAAACCAGCTCACAATGTAATTTGATCAGTATACACAATGAGAGGACATTGAACACAGGGAAAATTAGTACTTGTTTTTGCTATTAGACCTCATAGTAAGGTTATTAGCCTGTGATACTTTTACAAAACGCAATTGGAATTTTTGCACGTACTCCAGGACTTGGGGGCGGGGGAGCACTCAAACCGCCCAGAGCATCTCGTGTATCAGCATCCCCACACTGAAAAATAGCAGCGGGGTGGCGGGGGCACTTTAACTAAAGCTCATTAAACAAAGCTTTAGTTAAAGCACCTCCGCTACTATTTTTCAGCACAGGAATGTTGATAAACGAGACGCTGGAGTCTACTGGAGCACAGTAATTATCACACTCACGCATACTTGTTTAATCAAGTCTGCTCCAGTAAGTTGTAGTTCCAGCACATCAGAGCAGCCTCACTGCTCATGTATAGGTACCCAATGACTTCAGAAGCCTGGAATTCACTCCTACACCTACAAGATCTTCAGGTATATACTCTACAGGAGGGAACACCACATTGACAAAATCCATCCATTTTTAAGTACTATGAACTGAAGTTACCTCCTAAGAGTCATTTCCTGCATGGACAACATCCTTACATTTTTTAGGGAATGCCATTCTTTGGCTCCTTGTAGGGTTTCTAGCAGTCTCCCAATATGGAAATTAGAAATCCTATAGCATTTTTTTTACTAAACAAGCTTCTTCTTCAAATAAAAAAAGAAGAACTTTTTAGTACAAAACTGAATATGCAGAACCTAGACAAAGATCACAGTTCCTCAGACAAAAAGAATTGCCAAGAAACATACCATAATCCCAACAGCAGTTTGTTCTAAATGCTTGTTGGCTAGTTCATTACTTAGACTTCTACTAATAAATTACTACCAGGCTGGATTTAACTGAAATCATCTTTGGCCATTACTTGCACTTAACGTTTTCTAAAGCATGTAAGGCACTTAAGAGATTACAGGCCCACAGGTTTTCAAATGGATTTACACTCTGAAGTTACATGTCAAAAATTTACCCATCACCTTTTTTAAGCCACAACATAGTGAATATTACATTACATAACAGTACATGAAATTATATTATGTGTGGTATTTTGTCTAATCTTTTAAGAACCTCATCAAATATTTTGTCTTTTCTATTGACATCTTAGTATCAACAGAATACTTTAAGTGGTTCCATCTATTATAGACTTTGAAGCTACCACTTCACTGGAGTTAGCTACAGTGGTGGAAGAGGAACCTTGCCCATAGAAATACTGTGCTGCATTCATTCAGCTAGATCCTATGTTGTACCTTTTGAGTAAGAACAGTACAGAAGCTGGTGCTAATTCAAATGCAGAGGGTGTGCAAAGACACCTATCCTCTTCTGGATTCTGTATGCTACAGGGGTTTATATAGCTATCAGCCTCAATTAGAACAGCCATTGGGAAATTATGGTAGTCTTCCCCACTTTTAGACTGCTATGCAGCCTAAAAGAGTTGTATCAGATAGAACTACAGTTGCTCTCCCTCCATCCCACAAATAAGCTTCAAAAAAAGTATCTGTACCATACCAACTCTGGTGTGGATATTATGGGGTCTTTGGAAGGCATTAACAAGCATCAAAACATCCGGTATTTCCTTTAGAAATAGAGAGAAGATCAGTCCCTGCTCCTATTATCAGGTAAGTATATATACCATTCCAAGTGACGCAAGCTGGGCATCCTTGCCTTACCAGCTAAAGCATTTATAAATGTTAAATGTTCTTTCTTCTCCTAAATTAGTGCTTTTCACTATATGAATCTCTAAAAGGGGCCAAAGAAAATGTAGCATCAGCCATGTTCCTCCTGTAGTCACAAAGTGCAAGAAGTGTGTGTTCTTCATTGCACCTCATGTCAGAGGCCAATACTGAGGGTGTCTTTGGACTCTGCCTCCCTTAAGGGTGGTGTCAAAGGACGGCCACAGCCCTGGCCCTCTCCAGTCCAGTCATCCAAGCTGCATGTGCACACTCACTGCAAGAATGGTGATACTACTGTACAGAAATACACTCTCCGGTAGGGATATCTGGCCACACAAACCAAAATTCCTCATGGGTTGATGGGCACTGCAATCCCCCTCAACTCCTCTGATTATGAGAGGCAAAAAACTCACCCACAGACAGAATGAATGAATATATCAAAATTCTAAGAAAGGCAGTCAGGGGAATGTGCAGCTCCCTTCTCTACCTGGCCTAGAGCAGAGCACCATCTTTCCCAGACTGAGAAAGCAGCTGTCTTCACCCTCCCTTCTCAATCTACTTTAATCCCAGCATCCAATACAGTAGCACCCTATGCTTTAATCTGAAAGACATGCCAGAGATGTCATTTTTTGGTATCAAGTATTGTACATATTCATAAATCAGCCTAATAATGAGCTCCCATTTTGAGGAGCATTTGCGTCACTGCAATGACCTGAATCTCACAAAATATTTTAAAGGGCATGACTATATATAAAATATACTGCATAGGAGCAACTTTCCTGATAGAGTCTATCTTTGAGAAGCTGACATTGCCCTAAGGCATAGCCCAAGGCATGAAGTGAGATACATATTTTAAATCTTCTTTGTTAATTGAACCTAAACTGTTTCCCTATTCATTGTCAATTTTAGCCTAACTTAAGAACAAATTAGTGCTAAAATGCTCTGAGGGTGCGATGCTGCCAGGTTCTGAGCAGCTCAGAGAACAGCTAAATGTTCTTAGTTTCCATTGACTTCTATGGGAGTTGAGGTCACCCAGCACTGTCAAGGGTTTGCTCAGCTTCTTGCAATATTGAGCTTTACATGGAAGTCTGCGTATGAATATCTCAATGGCACACTGCTGTAAAGGAAGGAAAAAAACAGCAATGCATTGAAACTAACCTACGTGACAACAGGGGATGTATTACTTCAGCCTGTTTAATAGGCTCTGGGCATCTCTCTTAAAAAAAAAAAAAAAAAGTGACCCTAAATTTTTTTAACTGCCCACTACCCTCACCCCCCTAGGAACAAGGACAGATGCAAAATAGACCTGGCTATCTATGGTTCTACTGCTCCCTTGGTTTTAGACCAGAAACTTGTGTAGAAGGAATGTTAATGTTAATCTCTGGGACACCAGGTCTGAAATTCCTCTACTTCTTCTAGCCTCCTGGGCTAAATTTGGAAGAACAGAAGCTCCCCATTTTGGAAGGAGAAGGCTGCACCTGGTTGCAGAAGCAGAAGAAGAAATGAAGGAGGATGAAGCTGAGTCCCACACAGCTCCACTCCCCTCTCACATTCAGATCTGAATTCATGTTGGCTTAGACGATGAAGAGTAGGACTTCTCAGGGACAGAGCCAGCTCCCAGAAGCAGAGGCTCCCTCGGCCATGGTCTTTGAGCATGTCATTTTCCCTGCAGGAAACTATTCCACTGTCTAGGTCAGAGATAAAATTCAGATTTTCTTATGAGAAGTAAGGCAATGGCTTTTAGCAAGATGAACCTCATCTGTTACTAACATCACACATTTTGCTCTTTGGTGGCCATACTGACAGAGTGATTGGCTGCTCATATCATCCCCCTTGAAACATGGTCTCAAGAGGACTGCGTTCTGCCTTTACATATTTATTATGTGCTGGTTTTTTAATCTTTACCCATTAATTTGGGGTGCCAAGTTAGCCTCTTCCCTTCTTTTATGTAAGTTTTAAACAGCTGTGCTCATGATATGCCATTTCTTTCTTTGTAAATTTTTTCAGTCCATCCACATTCTGAATTCCAACAGTATAATTAAATGTCAGCAGCTTCCATCTGAATAAGTTTGAAAGCTACCACCAAGCTGGGGACAATGAAGGATGATGCTTTTCATTCCTACCAACTAACGCTTGCATCAGAAACCTAGTCTTGATGGCATAAGTATTATTAAAACTATCATTTGGTGGTAATATGGTACTGTAAGGGATGAGAACAAATCTCAAAAGATATATATGCCTTTCTTGAGGGTTACCATCAGCTTATCTTCTCTTCCCACACACAAGCTTCACAAAAGTATGATAAATGTGAAGGTACCCTCAAATCACGTCAGAAAAACTAGAAGGCCCTGGGGTTTCCTCCAATTCTCCTATATAGAACTTGTCCCTTTCCACAGAATTAGGCTTGAACACAAACTCCCATTCAAGGACAGACAGAGTAAATCCATTTTCTAGCTCTAACAGACATGAACTTGAATCAAGCATAGACAGATACAAAAGCAGCCTCTGAACTGACAGACAAGCAAAATAACACCCCTGTAGCCATGTGAACAACCACCATTCTGCTTGGCAGTTTGTTAGCTCTAAAACCCAGCTTCAGCAGTTCAAATGTCAATGCTTGAAATGTTGCTACTGAATATTTTGTCAGAAACACAAAGGCATCTCAGACAGGGCCAAAAAGATGGTCCCAGGTAGAGCAAAGGATAAATCTGTATCCTATCCCCAGCATCCTAAGAAAGGTTCTCTTTCAGGCCTCCCCATCCACCTATTCCTGCTTCCATGCACCAATTCCAGAAATGAGACTGTGAAAGTGCTCTAGGGGCACTTCCCACAACTGCAGCAAATGCCCTCAAATCTATTTCACCCCAAGCATCCTGCCAAAGGGTATTGGAGATGGCTTATAGACTCACTCCAACTCATCCAGAGTTGTAAACCCACCACAGCTCCTTTATTGAGAATTGGAAGATGAAGGAAAAAGACAAAAAGCAAAGTATGATATGCCTGACGTAAAATTCAAAGCTAAGTTGAAGGATGATAATGGGAAGCCTCTAACAAGATCTGAACCTGCATCAGTGCTGGGCACAGGGGCTCTGCCCTGCTGCCACTTGCCAGGCAGCGTGGAGGGCGCGGGATGCAGGCAGGGCAGCACTGGGAGCAGGGGCTATGCCCTGCTGCCTTTTGTCCCCTTCCACCTGGAGCGAGCTGCACCCACATCTTGCCCCACCCTCTGCTGCAGCTGAGCAAGAGGCAGCAGGGCAGAGCCCCTGCTTCCAGCACTGCTGCGCCCCCCACTGTGGCTGGGCAGTGTGTCCCAGCCCCAACCCCAACCCCAACCCCAACCCCTCCCTCCTTCCCCAACCCCAACAGATTTACCAGCTGTAGGCAGCTGTCAGCTGCCTGTTTAGTCTATGGCTGAATCTCCAAATCACCAGATCTTTTCCAAATCCTTTTCTGAATCAATTTGGATGCTTCGAATTGATTCAGAGCTTTTACTTGGTGTCCTGATTTGATTCAGATTCAGAGATTCGGTCACTGAAACAGGCCAAAACTCCTCTAAATTGAATCAGCTACTGAAGCTTTGCACAGGCCTAAAACAAGCATCTGGTTGCTCTTAGAATCACCATATTTTCCCCACATACCATACGCCTCTAAGATATATGCCTTATTTTAAGAGGACAGAATGGAGAAAAAAAATGGTTTTTCCCATCATGGCTGAACGATGATTATATGGGATCCTGACTGCAGTGGATGTGGCTGTAAGGGGGTTAACGCTATCTCTGACCCTGACGGGTGAACTCTTTCCTCTCCTTAAGGCTGGCACAGGAAGAAAACTGGCAGCTGCCCAACAACACTACCTTCATTTTTACTTCTATTCCAGTAAAGAAAAATCAACTTCCCTGCTTAATACACACATCCCAATGCTGGGGGTCTGATTTCAGGGGAAAAGGTACAATGTGGTATGTGAGTAAATATAGTATGTATATTTTGAATTTAAAAAGAATACCCAACAAGGTGAATGGAAATAAATCTGTTTAGCATTTTTTTCTTCATAAATGTCACTATGCTGTTTTGACAAACAAATGGAGAAAAGTTTATTTATAACAGTGATTACCAAAATGGGCTCCATTGGAATTGAGCCCATGGACCAGTGAATGAAGTGTGGCACCAATTATAATCCAGAAAAAAGTACACCTCAGGTATCAAAAGTTTAGGAAACACTGGGCATGTCTACATGTGCATTTATGTCAGTTTAAAATTATTGAGCAATAATTGGGAATAGGCTGGCATCTACATGAGCAGGCATTAAAGTACATTAACACCGTGTGGTTCACTAAAGTTAGTCCCAAGTCAGTCCACACACACAATGTTACTGCTCAGTAAGGCATCTATATGTACATTACTGTGCAGTAACTAATCAGATGTAAATTTGAGACCAGCATGATGCAGGTCTCAAATTTTCACTCAAGTCAGCATAAGTCACCATATTTATTGTGCATTATGGATGTGCATGTGTAGATGTGCACCAGGCTGGAGGGCCGCACCCAAACAGTGGTGATGGATGGGTCATTTTTGGCCTGGAGGGATGTTGGCAGTGGGGTCCACCAGGGCTCAGTCCTCGAACCCGTGCTGTTCAACATCTTCATCGGTGATTTGGACGAGGGGGTAAAAAGCACCCTATTCAAATTTGCTGATGACACTAATATGTGTGGGGGGGGATGTGGGCATGTAGAAGGGAGGAATAGGCTACAATTGGACCTAGACAGGTTACAGAGGTGGCCAGACAAGAACAGGATGGGTTTCAACACTGACAAGGGCAAGGTGCTGCACCTGGGGACAAAGAACCAGCAGCATATCTATAGGCTGGGGAACTCCCTTCTCGTCAGTGCAGAGGCAGAAAAGGATCTTGGAATCATTATCGATGCCAAAATGAACATGGGCCAACAATGTGGGGACGCAGTCAGGAAGGCCAACCGCACCTTGTCATGCATCCACAGATGCATCTCAAGCAGGTCCAAGGAGGTGATCCTCCCCCTCTATGCAGCACTGGTTAGGCCACAATTGAAGTACTGCATCCAGTTCTGGGCGGTGCACTTCAGGAGGGACATGGATAACATTGAGAGGTTCCAGAGGAGGGCCACCCACATGATTAGTGATCATCAGGGCAGGCCTTATGAGGAGAGGCTAAGGGACCTAAACCTGTTCAGCCTCCACAAGAGAAGGTTGAGGGGGGATCTAGTGGCCTGTTACAAACTAGTCAGAGGGGACCAGCAGACATTGGAGGAGTCCCTGTTCCCCTGAGCACTACCAGGAGTGACAAGAAACAATGGTTACAAGCTGGCAGAGGGTAGATTCAGGCTAGACATCAGGAGGTGCTACTTCACTGTTGGTGGCTAGGACCTGGAACCAACTTCCAAGAGAAGTAGTGCTGGCTCCTACCCTGGGAGTCTTTAAGAGGAGGGTAGATGAACACCTTGCTGGGGTCGTTTGACTCCATGGCAGGGGTTTGGACTTGATGATCTGTCAAGGTCCCTTCTGACCCGACCAACTATGAAAGTACTGTGCAGTAATTTTGGTTACTGAACAGTAAATGCGCACATGTAGACACATCTGCTGACTTAAAGTGCCAATAAATATGTAAATAAACATATCCAACCCAAGCTTTTAATAACAACTGTAATTATTAAGCAAAAAGAAAGGATAAGTCAAAGTATGAGTGAGGAGACAGTTTCTATAGAGGGCTTGCCTACTAGAAAGATAGTTTGTAAATTTTATTTATCAATTTATAATGGCCAAAACCATATTAGCCAGAAGTGGAAAAGTGTGTCCTTTATCTTCTAACTGAAACATTTTAATCAGCTTATGGGGAAGTCTTTCAGTCTAGGAGAATTCCTGGGTGACCTAGCAGTGCCATAACAGTACCCATACCCCTCCTTCCTGGTTTCCATTGATGGAAGTATTTGACAGAGACGTGGTCCTGATTGAAGTGTTTCTACATTCTTCTTTTTCCTGATTTTTTTTCTCTTTTTGTGATCCCAGTCACCTTCTCCAGGTACATACTCTCTCTACCCCAAGGATACAGATACAATGAATGCATGTGGGACATGGCTCAGGACCAGTGACTAAATCCTAGATATGACACAATTAGGGCTGACAGTAAACAAAATGGAAGAGATGGAACAAGGAATTATGATTGTTACAGAAACATGATTAAAAAACAATTGAGCCAAATTTAACCATGGAGTAATCAATTTAATTTTTGTGCAGGACATTCGGTTTCCACGGAGGGACTTCAATTCCCTCCTATTTTTGTGTAGGCAACAGTATTGCAGGTGTCATTTATGCAAGTGGTTATGCACAAATCGGGAAGCTGGACTATGCTTAAATGAAAATATGGCCTATGAAACTAAACAAAGAAAACCTGGCCTTAAATACAAAACAGAGAAGCAGAGATTTGAGTTCCCTCCAGATCTTTCCTTCCTTGTCAAACTTAGGTTTACGTTCTCTATATTCATCAGTATCATGACAAATACCTATCCCAGACAAGTTTCTTTATGTCTAAAGATCTAACTTGTCAATACTGTATTCAACAACCTGGTATCTGGTTGGCCTCAGTACCAACATCTGTCATCTTCTAACAATGTAAATCTTCCTTTTCTCATTCCTTGGATTGTTTTTATTGAACCACTGTAAGATCTCCCTGTGTGGGATCTTCTAAAGAAATGACATCACAAATAGGAGCTTACAATGGAACACACAGCTTTTATTTCCCAACTAGCAAAAGGTTTAGCAGCTTCAAAGTGTTTAGGAGCAGGGCTGAGGGAATGAAATCACCCCTTGCAGGTTCCTCCTCTTTTTATCTTGTGCAAATACACCCCTTTCTCCCAAGACCTAGTTTAAAAAACAGGGGGAAGTAAAACCACATAACAGCTGCTGCAAACACAAAATATCAGCCAGATTTTGCCCAAAACACTACTTTGTCAGAGGCTTTTGTGACTACAAAACTGTGTTTTTGAGTAACATTTTTTTAGTTGTCAAGATCCCAGATGGCATGGCAGTATTTAATTGGGCCTTCAGTAGCATGCAAGATAAAGCCTTTAAAACCTTAAAGGGTTTGGGGTTTTTTTAAGACTATGTATAATAATGATAGTCCTGACATGAATACATGGCTGAATTCACTCTCAGGGCTCTGTCCTTAGGATGCCAGCCCAGATCCCCTGAGTAACTTATATCCTTTATTTTCATTCTGGGATCATCAGTTATTCTATGCATGATTCACATGGCTGCAATATCTACCGACATCAATAATCTAAAATCATCTGGTACAGTAATAGTAGACACATAACATATCAGCATCCCTAAACCCTTGCAATTCTCACTCAAAGAGGTTTATCCCTCTTGGAGCAACATAAATTTGAAACCTAGATAAACAGTAGGCAATAGCACTCTTCAGTTTGGTGACTGAAGAGTGCAGGAAGGTCTTATCTATACTTAACTTTGCAGCCACCACTCAGGTAGCAAAGCACACATGTATCTGCATCTTCTGGCAGCTCTATGCACTAATAGCAGCAGCTGGGTCACAACAATGTGAAATGGGCCCTAGAAAGGTACCAGATGCTAAAAAGACCACAGCAGCTATCAGAAGGTGCTGAAGTATCTACAGCTGCTTGGCTGCCACAAGGCAGCAGAAGACTGAAAAACATCTCGGCAGAGGCACTATCACTCTATCAGCAAGAAAGGAGGGTTCTGCCACAGCAGAGGAGCTTTGGAGTAGCATACCCACATTGTCACCAGCAGATCTAGAGTTCTGTCAGCAAACTTTGTAGTGTGAGCTACACCAGGCAGAGCATCTGAATGCCAAAGAGAATGTAATTAGTCCACAAGTGGCTCTTCCCATATACTTTTTCAGTGCATCACCTGTAGATTATTGTGGATGAGATTTGGCAGGGAATGTATCATATTAACTACAGGTGAATGCTGATATTGTAATGGCAACCATTGGCCTTAAAACTAGGGTTCATTGTAAAGCATCTGAAGTCAAAACATGCTAAATATATTAACTACTGGAAGGCTAAGACAACTATAGCATGAAGCCCATTACACTGGCAAGTTGAGACTTTGGTTTAGATTGCAGTCAGGGCAGATGCAGGGGAGTGCAGCGGCACTGTCACGCCCCTCTTCCACAGTGAAGGCTGCATGCCAGTGGCGCCACTTCCCTGCAGCCCCGGACGCAGTACTGTAGCAACAGGGGGGTGAGCAGGGCAACCGCCCCAGCTGCCAAAGCAAAGAGGCACCAACAGGCTCTGCCTAGCTGGGGCAGGGCATGGGACAGAGGCAAAAGCAGCTCATTTGGGGAGACGAGAACTAGGGGGCAGAGGGGCAGCTCATGCCACTGTGTGCACTCCTGGGCAAGCACTGCGGGGTGTATCCACCAAACCTGTGCGCAGGGCGAGGGCAGGCTGCTGATGTGGGCTTGCCCTGGGTACCAAATTGCCTTGCTACAGTACTGCCTGGATGTCTAGGTCCCCTGCGGTGTCTAAGGAATGGCTTAAAACCTTGGCTGGAGCAGGACACCCAGGCTGACCAAATGCAGAGCAGGTGAGGAAGGGGAGTGCTGCTGTCTCCAGCTGGGGGAAGCCCCAGGACACTCCTGCCTTGCTGTGGTCAGGGGCTGCTGGGAGCAGCTGTATGGGATGCCATGTCTCTGTTTCCTCCCCATAAACCATTTTCCCCACTGGCCCAAGAGCTGCAGCTGCAGGGAGAAGCTGCATGGAGCGGTGGGCAGAGCTGGCAGCATCCATGGCTGGTCCCTCCCTTCCACTACTTGCTCCTGGACTACCTGGGGGAATATACCTTAGGGGGTGGGCAGACAGCTGGAGCACCTGGAAGCAAGGGAATCACTGACTAATGCTGCTGTTCCCTGCTCTGCCCTCTGTGCAGCTGTTCCCTGATGCTGGAGCCCCCAGATCAGTGGGAGAAACTCAATGGAAGGAAAGGGAGCAGGGACCTGCCCCTACCATTGCTGCTGACCCACCATCCTGTGCAGCTGTTCCCTGCAGCCCCCAGCTGAACTGGAGCAGAAGTGATCCTGGAGCTTCCCCTGCCCCTTGCTTAGCTGGAGAACATTGTAGAACACAATATATGCTGGTATTTGAACTGAAGCCTGATAGGCACTTCTTCCCTCCAATTTTAAAGTAACTTATTTATTTAATTCCATCTGGCGTTTATTTTGATACTGCTGTTGGCTTCCAAGAAGTCCAGGATCTTCAATGTATCATTTTAGTTCTTCATTATGAACACTGGAACCTAAAGCTCTTAACTGTCAGCTGAAATCTGTTTCCGAGATGAGTTAACTGACAATATTCCATTTTTAACAGGTCACATGTTGGTGATCAACATCCTAGTTAATGAACTGTGACTTCACCAGGTCCAGAGGAACCAAGTCCCTAAAACCCACAAAAACAACAGTCTGAATGCAATTAAAATAGAAGTACCTGGGAGGGGTTGTACCACATTAATGCCAGTTCCTCTGCAATACAATAAAATTAAGTTCAATAATCTTGGGAAGGGAACTCTAGCAAGCACTACTGCTGTGACAATGAATTTTAGAGAAGGGATTTAAGGCAAAAAAAAGAAGTTGCTGATCCAAAAAGCTCCTGCAGTCAAAAGGGAGGCCATTCAAATCCTGGGACTCCACACGGAGGCCAATTAGGCAGAGTAACAACATGGCAAAACATGCAAACCCCCAAGCCACCACCTCCCAGAATTCTCCAAAGAAAACTAGATCAATTTTCTCACATGTGATTTTATAAAATGTGCACAGATTTACAAAGAAAAAGTTGTGAGAGAGACCGATTGAGAATGAACTGGTCTATGGAAGTCTAGAAGGAGTAGGACTCCCTTTAACATCCTGCAGAAGAGGAGATGGGACTAGTTCCCCAAACATTTTCTACTGCCTATTTATTTCAGTTCTAATCTTTAGCATAATCCATTTTTCATGCCTTAGGTCGTTCCCACTCAATCCAATTAGTACTTGGCTCTTCTTCCTGTAAAGTACACCCAACTCTTTTGTAATGCACCCATATCTTAACACAATGTGACCTTATTCAAGAGCCTCGGAGACTTCTGTCCCCAACACATTCCCAACTGAGTTTTTATAATCTAATGCTCCAACCATTCCTTACATTTAATCTTCATCCTCTCCCAAATGTAGCTGTTTTTATATCCACCATCTAATCACCTTTCACCACTATCACCATAACCACCCTGTTTTCAGCATTTTGTTTTCCCTTAATCCATCCACAACCTCCATTACATCTACACTCTTGCTCCTCTACCTGGAAAAGTAGTCTTCTCTTATGCTATCCCATTAGGCTGAGGTTCACGGTGACTATTGAGGTCTTTGCTTTTTGGTCCACTTCTATATTGTTTTGCATGTTCATGTAAGGTGTCAGTTAGTGCTAGAGACTGGAGCAAAAAGCAGCTGCAGTACAGGGGAGCATTTCAGCTCTATTGCATGGGATTGGTGATGGGGCACAGGCTGCTTCAGAACCAGGCTGAGGGGTCATCCTATCAACTCAGCTAGTTCAGGGGCTCCAATAACCCATCTTTCTCCAGAGGTTGAGGGAAGGCCTAAGTGCAGCCAGTCAGGTGGGTTTTACATTCAGCTATGCAGAAGCCTCAAAACTCGTAGTTTCAAGAGTCAGCAGGTCTGACAGGCTGCTCCCTGTTCAGCATGTGGGGTTTTTAGAATGCCATTCTGCTGTCTATAGCTGAATCCTGGATTCCACTCAAGGGCCAGTGTCTAACATGTAGACTTTTAACTCCTTTGCTGGATCTGCCCCAGAGGTACTAAGATTCAGGATCCCCCATGTTTCAATGGGCAATAGGCACCTAAATACCTTTGAAGATCTGGGGCTCTATGACTTACCCAAACCTGTGGAGCAAGACTTGATGCCAGGTACCTGAGGCTCCAGATTGGCTGCTTAACCACAAGACAATCCTTCCTTTCTCATACATGAAAGGGATTATATGATGTAGTTGCTTGTAGTAGCAGAGGATTGGGCTCAGTATCTTAAGAAGTTCAGTCCAGACTCAGCTCCAGCGTAGGATCATGCAAGTCTGACCACAGCATCATGTCAGCATTCAATGGAATTCCTAGGAATTGATAATATAGTCAAGCTACCTGCTGAGCTTCTTTTGAGAGTATTTATTTGCACTTAGCCTTTTCATTTTTCCCCATACATCCCTAAACCAGCATCATGTTGATATATGCCCATACTTGGCATAGCCGAATATTACTCTTGTGACGTATTAGACTTCTATTTCAGGAGTCAGAGAACAGCCTAAGGAGAATGAATTTGAAACATCTCAATAAACTGCATGTATCAGAAGAATTTAATAACCAATTTGCTTGGTTTTGCAAGACAACAGGTACATAAATGACCGTGATTTAAGGCAGTACCATTCTATCTGCACTGTAATACCAAAGACAGGCATTCCTAGGAGACATATCAGCACATGACATGCCAATCCAATGTTTAACTGAACATATGGTACAATGCACAAAGGACTCACTATCTACAACATACCTGAGTACAAAGAACTATCCCGAGAATTATCAGGATGCCTCATTTGCTCAGCTATGACATAGGATAATAGTGTTCTTCACATAAGTGAAGCTACCCTAGCTTTTACTAATATTTCTAACATGCTAAAATTTGCATTTGGAAGATGTTAGACAAGTGGAAAGCATTATTATTAAATTTATAGACATGTAATGCATTTTATCCTATCTGTCTGTTTATCCTATCTTCAGTGAGGCCTGAAGATATCAGTACTAAAAAATGTAAAGACACATTGGGGAAAAGTACAAATTGTGAAGATAAAAAATAATTCCCAAAAAGCATTTGTTATTGATGACATCACAAGCTCCCATGCATCAGTAATGTGCCAATGTGACATAAGACTATAAGAACTGTTACACTGCATTAGATGAAAGGGGTCTGCCCAAAACACCATCCTACCTGTAACAGTAGCAATTAGCAAGCAGATGCTTTAGAGGAAAAGTATAAGAACTGCTTCACCCCAGTCATATCTTCCAGGTACCCCCCAGGGAGTGAGTACCTGTGAAAGCACACCTAGGCACACTATGTCTTTTGACAATAACTCAAATTCAAGTAGCTACCTAGAATTTCGTTGGTGCCATATTCTGCCACTTTCCATTCCGAGCCACTTGGACCCTTATGGTGGCAGTAGGGACAGGACATGGTACATCACACACGTCTACATTATGTCAAATGAAAATATCTATCTGTCCATAGTATTTTAGAAGCAAATAAGCAGTTCTGCTTCCAGCTAGTGGAGAACAGTGATAAACACTTTTACCAGACTGTTTACTAAAATAACCCTTTTAGAAGTTTGATACTGCTACACTTCATTCCAAACACAGCAGTATTGCATAGACACTACCGTCTAAAATAAAACAATCTTATGTCAGTAAGTTACTAAACCACCAATGTTATTCACATTTTTATCATTCTCTTTATTTACAAAAAAGAAGAACAAACAAACTTGAGGTGTTTCCTGGAGCCTGTTATTAGATAAACAGTGAAGTAATGATTTCTAATAATGATGAGTGATGAGAGCAAACTCCACTGACAGGTATATAATTGAACGTAATTACTCAACAGAAAACATCCAGAATCTGCTTTTCAGATTCCAATATTCAAAAGCTATCAATTAAATTTCTTTTAGTTAAAAAAATGACTTGCTTTTGTCCAAATTATTAAACAGCAAATTATCTAGATGAATATTTGCTGTCTCCTAATTAGCAGGTAATTAAATTGCAAATCACATACAACACTATGCCCATTTTAATAAATGCCTACACTGTTTTACAGGTGCTGAGTGACAAAAATACTCAAATATCTAACTTGGCTTACAACCCTGATGCTTTTAATAGTGTTTTCAATGCATCCTAAAATGTCATGTAATACTCATCTATCTAAAACTGTGAGTGATATTACAGATTCTGGTTTCCTAGAAAGATTCACAAATCTTTGGGGCAAACCTGGGCCAGATTCTCATCTGGCGTTGAAATCCTGCCACTGGCATTGTGTTCAAGCAAAGCCAGCTGAAAGCAATCCATTTCAAGTGAGTCTAGTTATCTGTGTGTCTGTTAATGAGGTACTTATATGGTCCTCATCAGAGTGTTTGAATACTTTTTACTTCTAATTAATCCTACTCTGCTAACTCACCTTTTTTACATCTGTTTGATATGTAAGGGACAGGGACATTGGGCTCAACTGTCAAATCTAATACAATTATTCAATTCACAACAAGAAGTGTGGAATCCTTCACTCTGATTTCAAGGGAGCTACACACATTTATACCAATTGAGAATCAGACCTTGAGTGTTTAAATGCTAGATTTGCCCTACCAGAAACCACCACAGAAGGTGCACAGCAAGAGAGAATCTGGTCTCCTATCTGTTGCTTAGATGCACACTCTAGGTCCTGTATAAATAAAGTGCATAATTTATACTAATAATGCATAGCCTTAATATGTGTGAATCTAACATGACTCAAAAACACATACCCTTAGAAATGGTGGAATTGCTGATTGGATGTTGTCACTACTATAAAACACTGCTTTTGGTTAATTAATAGTGGGAAACTTATGAAAGGGTCCCAGGTCCTAATTGTCAATAAGGGAAAATAACCATGTATAAAATGATACCTAGGAAAAGGAGCGCTAAGGCTGTTATGAATGGCTTCCTTCATGCATCTCAGAAAATGTTCACTTGATCAAAGACTGCAGTGAATATACTTCCAGAGCATGTTTCAGCACCATTTCATGTACGGTTGTTTTTTTAATTGCCAACTCAAGTAGAAGAATGAGAGTAAACAATATGAGCATTCTGCATTTCAATAATAAATATGTTCTAATTTTAATTAGCAAGAATGTGAATTGAGTTAATATAAAATCTGATAAACCACCTGTAGCACAATATGTAGGGGCTGTCAAAGCCTTTTTCATTCAAGGCAATGCACAGAGCAATACACCAATTTTCATTTCTTGCTCCCCTCCCCTCCCTAGCTTTCCAGGTATCTCAGCAGTGAATGTAGTTTGCACCTCTCTCTCTCCTCAGTCATATAGCTGTAGGTGTGCCTACATGTTCATTAATGCACTTTAGATAATGTACATTAAATCTAGTACCTCTGGACACCTATACACAAGTGTGGAGGATGCTCTGATGCACTGGATTCCAGCACATTGGAGCAGACTCAATTACTTGAATCTCCTGGAGTGTGGTAGTTAATGTGCTCCAGCAGCCTCCTTTGTCTTGTGTATCAGCATTTCTTCTCCTCACTTAAAAATGGTGGCAGGGGCGCTTAACTAAAACTTGTTTGATAAGCTTTAATTCAAGCACCCCCACAGCCATTGTTAAGCATGGGGATGCTGGTATGAAATGTGGTGGTTCTTTAATTAGAGTGGCTCTTGGAGCTGTTCTAATGAAAGCATGCCCCCCACCCCCACCCCCAGAGCATATGCAAAAGTCCCCTCCATTGTAAGGTACTAGAAAAAATGCACATTATCCAATTTAATGTGCATTAGCTAAAGAGCACAGTTTTTGTGATGCTTTGATGTGCGTTAAAATAGGCAAATGCATATTAAAGTACATATATAGACATGCCCTGTATGAACTTTCCACCCTGCTCTCTGCCTCCATCTACATGTTGCAGCAATCCCAATAAGGGCAGTTAGTGGATTTCAAGCTATAAGCTTCTGAGGCTGTCTTCTTCCTAAAGTCTGTCTGACAGTTAAAAATGTAGTGCAAGGCCCATGCAAGTAGGACTTAAAGGATATCTAGACCTACTGTGATACACTATGAAGTGGTGAATATTACCCTGGTTGGATTATCTGATATGGAATTTTCTTGCAATAATATTTGGGTATATCTATCCAGCAACAATAAACTAACATTAACCTGGTATTTAGTGCATCTTTCTTCTGAGCACTTATTTCTCAAAATGTTATTCAGACATAGTTTAATTTGTGACAGACTGATTCATCACAAGAGGTTAAATGAGCTCTCTGAAATTACATAGTAAGTCAATAATAGAACTGCAAACAGAACGCACAGTTCAACCGCCCAATTTCAATCATCAGCCACTCAACAATATTGACTGGTTTCATCCAATATAACGCAACCTAAATTAGTAGAACCAGAATGCAATTTACATCTGAATTCCCTGCTCTTACCTGTGCCCTAAAGTCCATATTTTCACTCAAGAGAAAATTTCTGATGAATCAAATTAGAAAAAAATCTGAGGTCATACCCTTAGCGTGTATAAATTGGTATAGCTCCATTAAATCACAGCTCAATGTACTTCAAGAAATGCTTTTTAGGAACAAACATATTTTCTCACATACAACACACCCTGAAATAAAACAGGTGCCTTGTCTGTGAAAGACAGAATGAAGAAAAAATAATGAACTTTCCTTGAAAATACTGGTAAAGTAGCAGTAGATTAATGAGTAGCAGCCTCTGCAGAATGCTGAGGGGGGAGATAAAGTGTCCATAACCAGCAGCTAGGGAGCCCCAGGTGAAGCACTATAGCATGACTTTTGCTTTCTCTCAGCAGAAGCAGAAACCGCTGGCTTATAATGTGCACCCCAATTTCTGCAGCTGAATATTGGGAAAAAGGTGTGTTGCATGTGAGTAAAATGGTATTTTATCTAACCAAGTCCCTGCCATTGCAAGGGCTCAGACACTGATGGCACACTTGGTCTTGCCTAATCTCTTCCTGTGGCACACTGTAGTGTTTGAGACTTCCTCTGTGTGGCCATTGAATCATAGAAAAATAGGGTTGGAAAGGACCTCTGGAGGTCATTTAGTCCAACCCCCTGGTCCTGAGGGTTGACTTTATTATAAATCATTGTTAGGTATATCGTGATTTGGATATGTGCCTGAGGTGCTAGAGCAGATATCCTTGCGGACCCTCTGGACTTGCTGTGTCTTAAATGGTAGCCAGATGAGTGATGTGAGGTCAGTCTGTGAGCCAGAATCCACACAAGGTCTGCATGTGGAGTCATTTACCAGAACTAGCTGGCACATGCTGGCCTGACCCTATATGTTGTATTTGGCTATGGAGAAACCCTGCATAACAGTGTGATCTGATACATAAAAGCACATTATCTGAGTTGTGGGGCTCCCCATGAATCCAGAAATTTGGCAGCAGGAGAGCAATAATTAACGCTACCACCACTCCCCCACACCAAATTTGGAGATCCCCAGGGGCCAGAGGTTGAGGATCATTCACTTAGCTTATCCCTTCCAAAACTATGTGCAGTCAATGGCACAAAGCCAAACTATACCAGCAGATGTGGGCCATAGTCTTTACAGAGAAGTGTGTGGGGGGGTCTTTTTAATTTAAAATGTCAGGTCTATAATAGCACTAAGATCATTTGTAGGGATCCTTCATTTATTAGTCTGTTCATTAAGTCTCCTTGACTGCATCTTGGGCTCTTTAGCATCACAGGCAGACCTTATCTGACTGATAAAAAACTGAAAGATTGCTCTTTTTGCTTAACTAACCCATTTTTATTCATATGTTAAATACTCTCTCAGTGATCATTTATCTAGCATACAGTGGAACCATTATTTATATTATCAGCTTATACTCTTCCATTAGTACATTACTATATTGTAGATTCTGGAGTGGTATGTCGGATAACCTTCAGGTCACAGCATAAGCTTAACTATCTCTAGTGAGCATTCATAAAGCATTTACATAGATGTGCAGGTAGAATGCCTCAGCCTTACAGTCTCCATCCAACTGCAATCTTGTTGAAATAATGATAGCACCAATATTTCATCAAAATGTAAATTATATGGAAAACACAGCTGTGATACATGACACGAGACAAACAAGAGAACCGATAATGAAACTGAGCTACAGGAACTTGAATTTCTATTTTATGTACATTATCAGCTTCCCTGTGAGGTGAGAAAGGTATTATTAGTCCTATTCGATAGACTGAATAACTGATGCAAAGAGGTTACGTAGTTCCCCCAAGACTGTACAGAGAAGGAGAGGAAATGAGACTTTTATATAGGACTTGGTGGATCCTGTGTTCATACAATACTTTTTTCTCTACTTAGTAACAAATATTAATTAAAGCTTCTCTGCTATTTGGATGATCACAGAACTTTGCCTATTCTGTTTTAAACTCTTAGTTATTGCATGCAATTGTGATGGCAAACAGAAGGCACTCTCATCTTTTCTACATAGATCCTCATTATTAATTCCAATCAACTAAACTTAAATTTAACTAGTTTCCCTCTAGAGCAGAACACTAGTAACTGAGGATCTACCAATGGGCTATAAACTAAAGCGTAAACAGATAATAGAAAATCAGAACAAATTTAGAGAATGGAATTTGTTCTTGTACAGGTATCTTTCTCAGAAATGAAGCCCCAAACATTTATTCTTCACAAGAAATACAAATGAAGAAGTAACTCTATTCATTTAGGTTATTTTAGTCTTTTTCTGTATGCATTTCTTTAAACTAACAACACATAAAAATTGATCAAGAGTAACACTACAGATCTGTACACTCCATACATGGAGAAAGCAAGGATTTGAGCCAGATCTTAGGGTCTTGTATTACAGGTTTATTTACTTATTGGATCAGTGTTAGAATGGCAGGAGGTCTCAAGTGGGACTCAAAAGAGGTTGTTCTGGGTCTGGTGTTAATGATTAATTTGACAAACAGGTGCTGGAATTAATATCTCCCTGATCAAGTTTGCAAAGAACGCATACTTTTAGAGGACTTTGCTAACGTTTGGAAGAAAGATTAGGGTTAGAATTCAAAAGGATCCTGATAGATTGGAGAGCCAGGGATAGAACAACAGAATGGAAGTGAGCAAGGGTGAATTTAAAGTACTCCACCAGGGAGAAAAACCTAATGCACTCCTACTGAATGTGATATGTCAGGCTGGGAAGTAGCATTACTGAGGAGGTACTAGAGGTTTTGGTGCATCACAGATTAAACATGACCCAGCAATATGATAGTCACAAAAGAGCAAATGTAATTTGAGGTTATATATTAACAGGAGTATACATAAAACCCATAGTCTTTGTACAGTTAAGGGTTGCAAACTGGCAGGGGATATATGCAGCTGTGAAAAATAGCTACAGACAACCACTGAGGTACTCCGGCTGCTTGCAGTGACATTTATTTCGAAGGGAACTGCATCTCTAATCAGCAGCACAGGACTGCTGATGGGTTCCAGTACTTCAGAGGAGCATTACTCTTCAAAGTAGAAACCACAAACAAGTGAGCTGCTCATCTTTAAGTTGGCAACCCCTGTGAACAAAGTGTGTTATGGATCCTTTCACATGGAAGACACAGGAACTAAGTATGGTCACATATTGCATTTAGACCATACTAAGTCAGCAGAATGTTAAGTGGTGTTAAAGTCAGACTTTAACTGCCATGAGCAGTTGCACATTACAGGTTAATACCATTCCTTACCTGCACAACTCTGACTTCCCACTGGAGGGATGGCAAGAGGGGTGACAAAGGGGCTGGACTGGAATACAATCTTTGGGAGAAAAGGTTACAAGAACTAGGTATGTTGTGTTTGACAAAACGAAGATTTCCGTGGGGAGAGATGCAGGAATGGAGAGCTTGCAGATCAAGTTTACAGATAACATAAAACAAGATCATAGTTTTCAGCTATCTGAAAAGCTGCCATAAAGGAGAGAGAAGACAACTGTTTTCTTTTGCCAGAGAGGTCAGGATGTGAAGCAAATTGCAGCAGAGAAGATTTAGAGTCAATATCAAAAAGAACTTATTTACTGTCAGAACAGCCAGACACAGGAGTCAATTTTCACAGAGAAGTTATAGCATTGCTTTCATTGGACATTTTGAGGAAGAGGCTGGATATGCATTTGTCTGGGATGGTTTAGCAATCACGCATCCTGGATTTGTACAGGAGCTTAGTCGGGATGACTCTGGAAGTAATTTCTGGCCCTGTGATTCTATGATTGTTCCTGCTACATTAAGTGTCCGATGGCGTTTTTCACATAACAATGTTCTACTGACATGGATCAGTATAATGCTTCACTAGTTTTGTATGGTCCTTAGTGCACTATTGGTTCCATATAATTAAATAAAGTAAATGGGATCTTGGTAAGAAGTGTGCTTTCTAAGAAGTGTGCATACTTGAGGGCTTGCAAGTGAGCAAAGTGGGCATTAGAAAACATTTATTATCATATCAACAAACGTTGATAGGATAAAGACATTTATCAAAAAGCCCCATGGGCCAATTCCAAAAATTTATGATGATGATCTGGTAAATTTTGACTTCCCCGCTGTTCTCTTTTTAAGGTTTTTTTTTTTTTTATAAATGCTAAATCAGAGTATCCACTGAAGTATGGGAAAATATGTGTATAAAACTATAATACCTATACTTGTGGGTACATGCATGCGCATGTACATGCATGTGTGTGCATACATGCACATACACACATATATGTATGCATATGAGTGTATATATGTATGGGTATAGGTATGTGTGAAGGTGTATATATAACACAACTTTCAGAATCTTGGAGCAAGATAAAATATATATAGACATAACTACATTAATAAATTCTCTCTTCTTAATAATGCACTAAAATTCCACTTTTTAAACATAATGCATTTGTCCAAATGTTCAGTAAATTTGACATCATGTCAGGAAATAGTTGGCACAGCCTTTGGCTGTACTAGAAAGGTAGATCAAGTGATCAGTGAGGAAAAATGCTATTCAATATCAAGAGTGACCTATGCATATACCCTCTTGGTCTTAAATGTTAAAATTTAACATTTGCACTGGCAAATTTGTGTTATAATTATTATAATTATAGGAAAAGTGTACTGACCTTACATGGAAATTACTTTAATATTAGTCAGCCACACTCTAAGACAGCAGGTAGAGTCACCTTTAAAAAACATACACAAGTACTAAATGACTGTATAACCAGCATTACCGTGCAGTAGCATCCCCAAAGCTTTTTGGTGCTACTAATGGTACTGCACAGTAATAACAAGCTACTGTGCGGTAGAATCACATCTTGCTTCATGCCATGCAATGTAGTAACGCCAGCTCAGTAATGAGCTACTGCTTGGTCAGCATCTCATGTAGATGCAGACAGTGAAATTAAATTTCAGTTTTTACACTGCCAAGTTGTTGTACTTTGCAAATCAGAAAGATGCCACAACATCTCTCTCTCTGCAAGTTGAGGCATGACTTCAGCAGTGGTGCTGGCACCAGCCTGGTCTCTCCTACCACAGGTGGGACCTGGTCATCAACAACCTAGCAGCTGCTATTCTATGGCACAGGTGTACTATCCTGGACCTGCCGATGACCATCCTCAAAAGGCTCCAAAAGCTCTTTGTGGACTTCTTCTGGAATAAGCATCATTGGCACCAGCAAGAGAAGTCAAGGCCCAATCGACCTGGTGAAAAACTCTTTCAATGCCTGCTCTTTGCTGATGAACTCCTCCCCTGACAACAGCTAGCCTTTGCTTTCTTGTGTCAGGTAGGGTATATCAACCTTGATCAGGAACTGTTCCTGTTGGAATCCAATCACCTTGGGTGGGATGCCCTTCAACTATATAGCACCGCAGCCCTGCCCAGACCTAGCTCAGACAGACCCCAGGACAGGTATCTATGATTTCCTGAGCTGTTGCAGGATCTCATGGTCTATAATTTGGCCTTGCAGCAGGGGTCACTGAGTCTTGCCTCTGGCAGCATCACTGCTTCCTTGGCCCAGTCCCACACCATTCAGCTGCACACCTCTCTGACTCAGCTTAGTCTGCCTGGTTCTCAGCCAGAGCCCTGGCCAACTAGCTGGGCCAGCACTCTATCTCTTTTGCTTGAGCCAAGAGGCATGCCCTCTCCAAAGATGCTTTTGCCACCCTAGAAGATCATCTCTTCATGTGACAAGCCTTCCCTATACAGTCCCCTCTTTATCATGGCCTATTTCTCTGCCTATGGGCACTGGTAAGAGTGGTGGGCCTGGCATTCTGCTGCTGTCCCCCTACTCAATGAGAACAGTGGTGAGATCTGCTTTGAGATCATGTCTGGGAAGGCAGCTCACCATCCACCCTGCCATGACTTGGAGGTGGCACCTGGAATGTCACCCTGTAAAAGCTACCCATCACCAAGAGAACTGATAACCTTTGGTGGCAGCTGCTACATAAGGCTATAGTTATGGGCATGTTTGTCCACCACTTACACCAAGTGCCACTGCTGGCCTGCCCTTCCTGTGAGGAGGAGGTAAAGAAGACTCTTCCACACCTTCCTGGACTGCCCCTGACTGCAGCTGCTTGTTGCTGCCTCGAACACCTTTTTTGGTGCACTGGACTTGGACTTATCCAAGACTGTGTACATCTTCTGTATCCCATACCTAGCAGCCAAAGGGAACATGATCTGCCTGGCCAGACCAAGATAGTGACTTTGGAAAGCCTCATAAATTGGCTCACAGGGTCTAGTTCCAATGACATCCTCCGGCTCATCAGCTTCTCAGTCTAAGCATGTAACACATTTGTATTTGGACACTTCAGCTTGCAACAAAACAGGGACCAATCTGTGTCGTGCTGGGCTGCTGAGGGAGCACCCTGCAAGGTGGAATACAGACTTGGTCCTACATGTCTAACCTATCAGGGGCATGGGGGAAGCAGTTTCAATCTCCAGTGACATTGTAAAACACTTGTCAGGGACAAGTGATATTCTTGACCCTGGAGAATGCCACATACCATATTTACTCAAATACAAAATGAAATTTATTTTCCCCACAACTAGCATGGGGAAAAAAGGCCCTCATCTTATAATTGCAGACAAGGAAATCTTACTAAATACATTATCTATCATTAAGCTGCTACCAAAAGCAACATGTACTTAGCAATGGAAACCAACTACAAAAGTTGATTAAACGTAGCCAACACTGAGCATGACAATAAAACGCATGACCCACACTGGGCAAATATGCTGATGGAAACCTATCCACAAGGATTTTTTATTATTATTATTATTAGTAGTACAGTTCATGTTCCAGGTCAAATTACCAAAATCATATTGATTGGGCACAACTCAATTGTTTCAAAAACTGCATTGATTGAGCAGCAGAACTCAATCATTCTAAATACCAGGTATGGTGCGACAACTGGTGAGTATCCAGATACTTCCAAATCTATTGGCAGGTATCCTACATGCAGGCCCAAACCGAGAGGTCTTGGGATTCAGATGCCCCCACTTGATCTTAGCCCATAACAGGCCAAGAAACTTGATCTAAACCAAAAGGCTGACAAACCTGCCCCAAGGATAGGTTAATGCAGCCCATCTGAATAAGACATTTAGCAGTGCCCATTAACTACAGTCCCCCTCACCACTGACTCTTTTTTAAATCATGGTGTACCACAACACTGCTTATCCAGAATCCTTCTGTTGGCCCCTTTCTCTGCCTTGGGCATGTGATTAGTATGACCCTGTCCTCCATGAGGTGAAGCCAGACCAGTTTGCTCTGCACCTCATTCGAGTGTAAAATTTGGAGCATTCCAGGATTTGTGATGAGAACACCCAATTCCAGGCATAAGTCGGGACTAATTAGTACATGAATCCTTTGTGGGGAGCCCCCTGGAGTACACACGTGTACCAAGTAGTGCTGAGTAATGGGTTCCCCATGGCTTGAAATGCTGTTGACTCCAGTGGGGCCCAGCTCAATGAACGCGATGGTAAATCTTGAACCTTTGACTTTGAATTAATATCACTGCTTCAACCCTGAGGTCTATCCTTGGGGTTTGTACACAGGATTTGGGGAGTATCCAAAGCCCTGGACTGATGGGTTTGGAAAGACAGATACTTGTCCAGTAGGCCTGTGTGAGTCAGCAGTGATATGATCCGGCTTCGGATCCAGCCGCTTCGGATGGCCACAATCCAATATGGAGCTCCGGACCAGGTTTCCGGCCAAAGCTTCAGAGCCGCCTCAGAGATCCGGCCATAGGGTATAACAGGGGAATCAACGAAATATCTATAACTTTGTTGTTTTTTGTCCAATTTGGGTGGAACTTGCAAGGATTGTAGTTTCTACTGAGAGCATGAAACCTGCCAAGTTTCAAGAAGATCAGTGCAGGTTTGGGGTGAACTGTACCCCAAATTCTTGAAAGCCAAACTCACATCACAGCTGTGTGCTACACCACAAGGGGGTCAAAACTGCAGGCCTAGTAGCTCTTACTGGGGCCACAAAGCCTGCCAAGTTTCAAGGAGATTGACACAGGGGTTTGAGGGGAACTGTACCTCAAGCTGCTGACAAGGAAAACTCATGCCATGGGTGACATGGCGTGTGTTAAGGCGCAGGGGGGGTGACAGCTGCAGGGGTGGTGGCCCCTGCTGTGACGCCTGCCAGCTGTCGAGGAGATTGGTGCAGGGGGTCCTAGGGCCCTGCACCCCCAGCTGCTGACAGACAAAACTCCTGCCAAGACTGTGTCTGTCTTGGGGCAGTCTGTCTCGAGTCTTTCCTCTCCTTAGCCTGGTTTTGTAGGTGCTAACTGATGCTCGTTCAGTTGTTCTGTAGTAGCTAGGTCCTATGTATTGAGCTGGTCCCTGAGTCCTTGGTCCTTGAGTGAATCATGATTGATTGATTGGTAACTGGGAACACAGCAGCTGCCCTCCTCGCCCCAAGACAGACAGAGTCAGTCCCATAAGCACCCATGGCACCAGTTTTGCTTGTCTGCAGCTTGAGGGACAGTTCCCCCTAAGCCCCTACACTGATCTTCTTGAAACTTGGCAGGCTTTGTGGTCTTAGCATAGGCTACCACCCCTGCAGTTTTGACCGCCCTGTGTTGTAACACATAGACATGACAGGAGTTTTGCTTTCAAGAATTTGGGGTATGGTTGCTCCCAAACCCCTATACCAATCTTCTTGAAACTTAGCAGGCTTCATCCTCTCTGCAGTCTACCATCCCTGAAAATTTCATCTAAATTGGACAAAAAACAACAACGTTTTTTATTGTTTCCTATGGCCGGATCTCAGAGGTGCCTCAGAGCCGGTTCCAAACCACTTTGGGAAGCCGAACAAGGCAGCACTTCGATCTGGCCATGCTGCTTCTGACCCCGAAGTGTCCAAAGCTTCTCTGGATCCGAATCCCTGTCCAAACCCTCACGCAGCCCTAGTGTTCAGGGTTGGCACCATACAGACTTGGTGACTGAACTCTGCTCAGTGGGACTTTTGAATTTGACTATTGGGCTCTGCCCAACTGAATCTGGAACTGATTGTTGAAATGAAAAAAAAAGTTTGTGCTACATACAAGTAGGTGTCAAAGTAATGTTCAAAAGTGTTTTTATAGAATACCTGTGCTAAAACTTTCAGCAGTTTATAAAAAAAAAAGTAACATGCATGAATCCAGGATAAACTAAATGCATGGATACTATATCCAGACTCTATAGCCATGCTTAATTTCAAGGTCATTGTGTTCAAATTTTCTCCTTACTTCCATGTGCTCAGGGAGAGCAGGGTCTGACAGTAAGGAGAGGGAGAAGGAGCTGCCAAGAGAAAAAGTGGAAGGGAAGCAGACAGAAAAAGGGGCTAGCTGACCTTTTAGATTTATTTTCCCTGCTATAGCTGTGGAAACAGGAAAAATTCAAGGCAAATCTCCAGTAATTAGATTCTATACTTGTATACATTTGATATTGTTTCCATTTTCCAAATATTGACTCTAATTATTGTGGGGGTGTCTTATAATCAAGGTCATCTATTCAAGTAACATGGTACATTTGAGCTTTCACCATTTGTTTTTAATATTTGTATAATAGTTTTTAAAGGAATAAAAAAAAAATCTCTCTCTGAAAGAAACATGCAAAAGTGTATTTGAACCAGGGATCCAGCAAAGCACAGACCATTTTCTTAATTAAATATAAAAACTAACAAAAATAAACAAAGAAGAAAAGTAAACTCAAATGCAGAAGTTAAATCTCAGGAATCAAAAGGAAGAAGAAATCAGTAATTAGCAAATTAGATGTGTATTGTTAATATGATTTCAGTGACTATTGTCCTTGAAAGGTCAGCCCAAGAGTGGATGTGGATGTGAAAACTACCAGGCAGACTGTTTATACCCCCTCTGTGGTGAGACAGAAAATGCCACTGAAAAAGTACACCCCATCCATTCCCAGGAATTGTAGTATGTTTAGTATGTGTCCTAAAACATACCTGGCACAGAGTGTGGCTCTGGACACATGTTCAAGGTCTCACTGAACTGAACATGGCATTATGTTAGGTTCTCATACACGTGTTCAGTGGGAGAACGTGGGTATGGAGTTGGTGAGCTGTGCTGCCAGAGATGCAGCATTAACAGGCTGTTACCCTTCAGCTCCTGCAAGATCCCTCTAGACAGACTATACACACATACAATATATGCACACACATACATATACATATATATACATACACATGCATACATACACACATACACACACACTGCTACTGCATGGTAATGCTAGTTACTACACAGTCATTTAGTACTTGTGCATGCATTCAGCATTTGTGTATGTTTATATGTTTGTGTATATATGCAATGCTTATGTGCATTTAGACTTGGGTCTGAATGGGGGCAGGTATCTCTCTTGCAGACCAATGCTTAGAGTGAGACAGCCAACAGACTAGGATTACATCATCCATGCTGTTTAATGAGATCTGTCTGGTTTTACAAAAGGCAACTCTCACAAGAAAACACAAACAGCAATTAGGTTCATCAGTAAGAGCCAGGGGATGCTCCCAGATGCCCTTTACCCTTTGTCAGCCTCCGGGGACCAGCAAGAACTGATCAAATCCTTCAGTATTTCTATAAACTCCCCATCCCCCACCCCCACTGTAGCTGATACAAAGACAGACAAACATTTGAAACTGGGACATTGTCAGATGGACATATTGTGCATATATACACTAGAGACAAAGACAGCTCTGCAGTAGTAAAGAGAGGGGGGAAATGAGAGAGAGAAATGTCCCCTTCTACCGTACCTCACAGTATTAGCTGTATCTAAGGGTAATGTCAGATGTTACCATTCCCACATGTTAAATGCTCCCAAGATGGAAGCATCCATGAACTAAGGTAGGAAAAGAGGAGCTAAGTGACCTCTGAGTCTTTCAAAGCTATGCCTCTTCAGTCGGCCTGTGTGAAGAGGAAACAATTCACTTTGGATTCAGGTAAGGTGATTCAGAGGGACAGTGATTCGATTTGGTGATTTGAATCACTGTCCTGATTTGATTGGGTTGAATCCGAAGATATTCGGCCATAGCCTATACAGGCAGTGAGCAGCTGGGGGAGCAGCCAGATGAGCCCCAGCTTGAGCCAGCAGCCCCGGGGAGAAGCCACAGCTTGACCAGCTGCTCCCCCCCGCACCGGGGCGAGATAGGTAGTGCTGGCAGGCACAGGAGAAGCTGGGGGAGAATGATTAAGAAGCTAGGGAATTGGACCACAAGCTGGGAGGAAGCCCCTGTTTGTTCCCCAAGCTCCCGATCATTCCCCCCCAGTCCCCACAGCTTCTCCTGGGGCTGCCAGCACCGCCTGCCTCACCCCGATGGGAGCGCAGCTGCGGGAGCAGCCAGACGAGCCATGGCTTCTCCCAGGGCTGCTAGCTCAAGCCAGAGCTTGTCTGGCTGCTCCCCCAGCTGTTCCCGTCAGCACTGCCTAGTGCCTGCCTGTACAGTCTATGGTCAAATCTCCAAACCTCTCTGAATCGATGTGGAGGTTTCTGATTTGATTCAGAGAGATTAATGGGTCTCCTGATTTGATTTGGATTCAGCTGCCAAATCAGGCCAAATCTCCTCCAAATCAAATCAGCTACCAAAGCTTCACACAGCCCTGCTCTTCAGGTGAAGATCATCTCCAGCTGGTGTCAGACAGATCGTATTGCAGTAAAATCAGGCTGCCCCACAGAGCCAATACCAGCAATTTGAGTCTTCCAATATCCCAGCATGCACCACCCCAAGCACTCCACCCCCATGTGGATGATCTGTCATCCAGAACTCTACTGCTCCAGACTTACAGAGACCCTGGGGATTGCTGAACAGCCATGAAGCTGCAAAGGGCAAGAAGAGGCAGGTAAGTGGGGAGTTATCAGGGAGCTATGGTAAGGGGCACAGGTGGGCAGGGAGCTACTGGAGAACCAGGTAGCCATGGGATAGATTTGGCAGCTCCTCACATACCTCTGTGCACCAACTCTCTAGCAGAGAGAGCTGTGCGCATGAGATAAGGATTAAATCTTAACATGCAATTGTGCCTATCACTGCTAACTTCAATACAGCCTAACATTCCTTAGTTAGCGGTATGAACTGTAACATGTAACAACACCCTAACTTACCAGCACCCTGAACGGTAAAAAGCTGCTTTAATCCCATTTTTTCATGTCAGAAACAAACTCAGAGAGTCTTTGTGACTTGCCCAAGGTCACACAGGAAATCCAAGTCCTTGCTCTGCCATATACCCATGTCTCCCAAATCCTATGGTAATCCCTTTACCCACACGACCTAAATATTTGCAGATCAAGTCCTTGTGGTACAACCAGATGGGACACAAATGTTCATATCCATTATTTTTTTCCAAGTTTGTTAACATTTAAAAGTACAAAAGAAGTCATTCAACTACTAGTTACCAATTTTAAAATATTTATAGAAAAGCAGCCAAGTAATGAGTTTCTGCAGAGAGACAATATCTGAAAGACATCCAACATTTATGAAGCAACAGTCTCTATAAATATCAAGAGGTGGCAATTATCACTGAAAACCTGTTATTTCAGATCTGCCAGGACAAGATTTGTAAACAATAAGCAAAGCCATTCCTGAAGGAAAAGAAAGATAACAGTTGGGAGATGAGCACAGCATAAATGGCTAGTGGGAAAAGACGGACCTCCACTGAAATATGAGAGATTCTGGAAAGGCAGGGTGGAAACAGGACTAACTATATTTTGCTTATCTCTGCTTATGTATCTGTTGATAGGAAATGTATTCATTAAGCAAGTGGCAAGCCCATCTTACTCCTAAGCCCACTGCACAACACTAGCTTCCTGCCTGAAATCTGCCTCTGCTTTTCACTTGTACAAAAATAAAAGCTATATCACCAGACAGCTTCCCCATCCAGGGTTCCATCTCCCACATCACCCTCTGGCTGGTAGGGATCTGATAAACAAGATCTCTTTTCCATTCTTGTTTTACTGGTGGAAGAAATAAAAAAGCACTCTCTTTCCTTCCCTTCTTACCTTCCATAACTTTATGACTTGAAAAGTGAATAGAGAGTTCCCTGCTACTCGACCCCCACCTCTCCACCCTCCTACACATTTTTTTTGGCAACAGAAACAGAGCCCATTCCAGCTCCTGTCTTCCAGACTCACTTAAATTATCTTTCCTGACTACTGGGGTCTGCGTAGTAGCAGACTGACCAGGTTGGCCAATTGTCATTCTACTGAAGCTTAAGAAAGCTCTGAGAAGAGGCATTCTAAAGATAGCCCCCAGGTACATGGGAAGAGCAACCTGAGAGCAAGGCCTGCTGGGAAAGAGCTGTATAAAGACAGGACCAGTATTCACTGGGTGCATCTACACAAGACATTATGTCACCGTAATAATGAGGTACAGCAATGTAGCTCATTGCTACAGTGATATAGTGTTGGCAGACACTTAACCATGATGCCGCTGCTACTGCACAGCATCTCATTGCTACTGTGCAGTGAGGTCAGAAATGACCTGTGCATCGCCAGCACTGCAGTCATTTACCAGTGGGTACTACTAAAGTAAGTACTAAATAACTGTGCGATACCAAATGCACAGTGGGGTGTATGTGTAGATGCACCCAGGGGGAGAGATCAGGGAGGTATTTCTTCATGCTAGGAGAACATGGAAAGGGGTAGGCTAGGAAAGGGCATCTAGGAAGAAATGGCCAGTGGGCATCTATACAGCAGGGGAAATGGGAACAAGACGTGCAAGGTAGTTTTCTGGAGTCCTCTTATAAGGGGCAGAATTCAGGGGAAAAGTGATGATGTTATGGAGTGATGTTAGAAAAGGAAACTACTCTTTCATACAGTGCTCCCAAATTGAGGATTATAGAAGAGGGAGTGTGTGAGTTCACTTCTGTCACCAAGGAGCTGCCTAGAGAAGGTGAGATTAATCCAAAAAAGTGAATCCTAATGGAAGAGAAGATCATAGAAGTCCTGGTGAGACTGGTTGCTGGGGAAAGACTCTTTTTGGCAGAGCTTTCCTTTCATATGGCCATACCAATGACTAAAGAAAAGGAAAATCCGAAGACCAAATTGAAGAAAGAGCCATACCAACTCGATATGTAGTATCCCCCCCACCAAATGAATTCTCTCATTTGGAAAATAGGACAAGGTATATAAGAACTGTAGTCCCTGAAGAAATTCTGGAGAGAAAAAGTGAATGAGAAAAATAACAGAGAGAAGCTATAAAGAGTGATTTCACAAAATTTGTAACAACTACCAAGTAAGTAAATGCTAACAAACTACCTAAGGAACAGACATACGGAACAGAAATGATTTAGGCTATTTCAATCCCAAACTGCCCAAAATGTATTTAAATTACTACAAATTGCTCTTACGTGATATCAGGATATCACCCCTGAAATGCACCTATTCAGTTGAAATAATCTTGATCGTGCCATGTAGAAACAAAGTCATAATACCATTAAGATCTGAACTCTAAAGACAACAGTCTCCTAAGTTGAATTTGAACAGTTTTAAAGTTCCAATGAAAACAACGTCATGTTTGGAGTTACAAACACCCTCCTGCAGTGTTTGCACCGCAGAGAATACAGCATGGTGCTGACACATTTGAAACAGGACTGAACAGGAGTAGCTATTTTTGGTTATTCAAGGAGAATGAAACGTAAGCACTACCACAGATAAGCAGGAAAAGAACGAGCAGTGAAGATTCCTTTTTAAAAATTCTTTCACTTTAAATAATATCAGCAATTACCAGTTACACAGATAAGAGAAGCTCTACAGTACGTGATCATGCATGTGCAGGTTGTATTATGTCCCCATACCTAGTGTGCTCAGTCTGTGCTGGTAGCTGACAGTTCGCTGACCCTGAGACTGGAGTAATGTCAGCCCAGGCATAGTGTAAAGCAACCTGTAGACTGTTCTAAACTCTACAAACTGGTAAGCTAATTGCTTGCACAAGGTGGTTGGAGTATAGCATCCTCCTGTCATACCCCAGTCACAGAAATTTCAGGAGTGGAGTTGGGATAAGACTCAACTACTGAGCCTTATTACTTTGAGAATTCAATTATTCCTCTTAGATAATGCAGGACTACAGCAGGGGTAGAATGGTTTTAATTTGCCTGTGTCCTCTTAAAGATATGAATAAGAGAAAACTGCTGTGTGGTATGTGAGGAAATACAATAGTTCTGCCCTGTAATAAAGCGGATTGTTACACTCCTGGTACAGTTACCCCAGATGGGCTCTCACTAGGGCTATCTATGCATTGAAGTCCAGTTACACTGGGTCTGCATGCTCCTAGGTGTATCAAAACGAGCACCACACTAAGCTGAGACATACCACGCCTGTTCTGCTCACGCTAGCTCCCAAGCCAGAAGTAGCATAATTAGTGCAGAGCCATATATAAAACAATAAACTCTGTGTCTATGCTACTGGCTCAAAACATTTCAAAACTTTTAATTCTTGACCAACCTTCAAAACAGGCCAGGGAATAATTCCCTTCCCACACTGCCTCCCCCACAAAACTGGGGGGGGGCAGGGGGGCTGTTTGTTCTATCATATGTAATCCAGATTCAATCCTGTGCCTTAGCTATGCAACCCCCTGCTTCTCAGAGTTGAGGAGTCCATATTTATATTCAAATTAATCTAATCCTCAGAGCCGATTGATGTGGGGGAGTAAACTGATAGCTCCCCATTTGTAGTTACTGAGTAAAGACAACAAGAGAGGGAGTGCCATACCTCAGAACCATGCTAAAATTCCCAAGCGCGAATAACTGTTGCCCTCCATCCTGCACCCACAGCAATGACAAGAGAAGCCTGCATCCAAAAAGCTCCACTTACAGAAGTCCTTTCCCACAGCTGTGGGACTGGACTTCCAACAACGTTTGCAGCAAAGCAAAGAGTGTGTTAACTTTAAAATTGGACTTTGGCCAAATAAGGAAGTCTGTCCTATAGAGATGCAGCTTGTTCTAATTACTACACTTAACTGTAAAATATGTTAGGTCACATTTTCCTTAGCCTTCCTCCACGTCTTGAATTACAGTTAAATTAATTACATTTGATATTAAGGAGCAAACACAACAAACAAGTGGGTTTAACACATGATAGATGTGCCAGTTCTAAATTGGTTGTTTTATCTAATGTTTTGAAATAAAAAATTCCATGATGGAGACTTTGTTACAATATCTGCCTAAGGCACTAGAAGCTTTACATCCATCTCAGCGTATTAAAGATGCAATGATTGCTACAACATGCTTAAGGAAGCCTTTCACATAGTAACTGCTATACATTCCTGGCAGCAGATATAAAATACTAATTGCTTTATAGCTAATTTTGTTCTGATTCATATATTGCTTAATTAGGATTTTACTCAGCAGCAGATGGCTGTCTTCATTAAATCATGATATATTCCACTAAAATGGAAGCAGTTGGTTTCTGAATACACTGTAATTTATTTCCTGACTGCCAAAAAAGAGATAAAAAAAATATCACTCTGAGGGGAATCCAAACTGCCATCATTCAGTGTGTTTCAATGGTGTTTGTTTATTAAAAACTTTGAAAGTTTTTCTTAAGTTTTTCAGCAGCGAGCAGTCACCCATAAGTAACAATCATCAATGAAAAGGGAATCTTGTTGTTTAGCTTGGCATCTGTATTATTGTATCAAGGTACTATTGTAGAATAATAAAATCATAGAAAACTCAGGTTGGAAGGGACCTCAGGAGCTCATCTAGTCCAACCTGCTGCCCAAAGCAGGACCATCCCCAACCAGATCATCCCAGCCAAAGCTTTCTCTAGTTGGGTCTTAAAAATATCCAAGGATGGAGTTTCCACCAACTCTCTAGGTAACCTGTTCCAGTGTTTTACTACCCTCCTTGGGAAAAAACTTTTTCCTAATATTCAACCTAAACTTTGCTTGCTGAACTTGAGACCATTGCTCCTTATCTTGTCATCTGTCACCACTGAGAACAGTCCAGCTCCATCCTCTTTCGAACCCTGCTTCGAATAGTTGAAGGCTGCTATTAAATCCCCTCTCAGTCTTCAATTCTCTAGACTAAATAAGCTCAGTTCCTTCAGACTCTCCTCATAAATCATATCCCCCAGTCTACTCACTATTTTTGTCACCCTCCACTGAACTCTCTTCAATTTCTCCACATCCTTTCTGTAATGGGAGCCCAAAACTGAACACCGTACTGCAGATGTGACCTCAGCAGTGCTGAATACAGGGCAGAAGGGTTTTTGAACCCGAAAATTTGCTTAATAACTATTCTCCAACCACTTGGGTTGGTCTAATAAAAGATATCAAATTCACCCAAGGAACCTTGTCTGAATACAGGGCAACACACCTACCAATGCAACCCACATGCTGTTAGCTTTCTTGGCAACAAGGCACACTGCTGGCTCATCTTCAGCTTATTGTCTACTGCAGTGCTTCCCAAACTTTTCCTCAGTGTGACACCATTTCTTCAGCATGGCCCCTCACTCCCCACCCACAGCCCCTCACCCCCTTTAGTGCCCCAGGACCAGAGGCCACAATGCTAGTGTCCCCAGCGGTATAAAAAGCTGCACTGTCCTGGCCCCATCGATACAAAAAGCTGCCCTAGCAAGTAGCTCAGGGCTACTTGCTCTCAGGAGCTTCAGCCACTTGGTACCTGGGGACACTACCCCTTGTGCCAGCCTGACTGCTGCAGCAGCATCCATTTTTAAAAATCCATTGTTAAAAATACCCCCAAATCCATGTTTTTGCACAATTAAAACAAAAGACCACTCTATACACACACACCTATAGACAGAGAGAAAAAGTAATCAGCTGCACAATGCTTCATTAGTAAATTGACAATGTTAAAGCAATTTGGAAGCCTACCAGTGTCTCTATCATCATAATAAAATAAATTCTAAACACCTATGTATTGATATGTGCTTTTGGTTTTCTTTGCACATGATGGGTGTGTGATGGGGGAATGTGGTGTTTCCAGGAAGGGGGTGAGAAGTGGTGTGGGGGAAGGTAGGTGGATGTGTGGGTGGGTGTGGAGGGATGTGGGCAGGTGTAGGGAAATTGCTGGGGGGACTATGGGTGTGGGGGACCTTGTGGGGGGGCTGCTCAGGAGGGGTGGGTCCCCTAGCCCCCACAGGGTACAGCCCCGCCACCCCGACAGCACATGGAATACCCCTCCACCACAGGGCCCCAGCTTCCCCCTGTAGGGACACAGCCCCTTTCCCCAACACAGCCCCAGCCCCCTGCCCAGAGTCCCAGGCACCCTGGAAGGCCCCAGCCCCCCTGCCCAGCATCCCAGGCACCCCGGAAGGCCCCAGCCCCCTTGCCTAGCATCCCAGGCACCCTGGAGGACCCCAGTCACCACAGCCAGAGTCCCAGCTCCCCCCTGGAGGGTCACAGACCCCCACTTAGGATCTCAGGCACCCTGGAGGGCCCCAGCCTCCACATCCAGGGTCATAGTATCATAGTATCATAGTATCTAGAGACGGAAGGGACCTGGGCAGATCATCTAGTCTGACCCCCGCCTTGGCAGGAAAGAGCACCGGGGTCAGATGACCCCGGCAAGGTGCTCATCTAACTTCCTCTTAAAAATCCCCAGGCTAGGAGCCTGTACC
>JAGPOW010000304.1:24581963-24596319 GCA_030014935.1 Caiman crocodilus
ACCGACGGTCCGGGCTCGTTGGCTGTCGCAAGGCCTGGCAGTTCAAGGTCTCCTCCGCCCTCATCTTCCCCCTCCCCCGGCGAGCCTAGTTTAAAGCCCCAGCTCCCTCCTGGAAGGCCATAGCATTAGTAGCCCCAGGGCCAGCAGGACCTTGTTGGGCTCTGTGCGCAGTTCCCACATGCTGCACTGAGTCCTATCTCTGCCCCGCTGTGCCTGAGGGCAGGTGGAGAGCACCAGGACCTGGCCCAGCCCCTTGCAGCTCTCTAGCCCAGCTTTGCACTGCAGTGGGTCACATGGCTCTGGGAGGTGTGGCTCCTGTGCATGCCTCCCAGAGCCGTGCAATCCACACCGGTGCAAAACCAGACTAGCGAGCTGCACTGGTCTGGGACAGGTCCCTCCGAGGCTGCTCCAGCCACTCACCCCCCACAGCCCCAGGGACATCCCTAAGTGCCATTCACACAACCCCTCACATTCCCTTGCCACCCCTCACACCAACCCACCCCCATAAACCCCCCACCCCCATTCCCAACTTAGACAGCACCAGTGACCAGGGACAGCAGAAGCACCAAAGAGAGACACTGGCTGAAACCAGAGTGTCTCTCCAGATTTTTTTTACTCTAATTTTCTCCCTGTGCTGCAAGTTTTCAGTGCAAGGAATAAGGGGTTTGAGACGGGGCAAGAGGCACACGCGCACTCATCTGGACACACCCTATGGGCCCAAAGTAAATAGGCAAGACAGACCTACAGTGTGCCAAATAAGTCTCACAGATTCAGGGCACAGAAACTCTGTGACAGAGTTGGGAAAGAATTCACATTTTTGAAGACTCAGGCCAGTATCACTCACAAAGCCTTCCTCAGTTTACTGAATTAATCTGAAGGCTGAATTTGGCTCTACCTGCAATAGTTTAAACATTAAATCAATATAATGTTTTGTTAACTCTGTTAAACTGTAGTATATTGACATTAAAAGCCTTTAAAAACAGCTCTTTAAAATTACTGGGCAACTATATTCCTACTGAAGCTAATGTCCCACCAGCACTCAGAATCTCGTATACAAACCAGTGACTGTTACGTTTGTAAAAAATGCTTGTTACAACCAGTGTGAGACCATGTGTCACGTCCATTCTGAGGCATGTGAACTAATTGTATGCATGCATACAGGCTGCAAAAGTTCATGGTATAGAAAGTCCCCATAAAGTTTCAGCTTCTAAAACCAGCGAAAAAAGGGGTGGGGCAGGGCGGAGAGAGTAACATAGACATAGCCCAGATCCTGATTCCTCGAAATACACTATACCATGTGGTCACAGTCATGGATTTACAAAGCAAGTGAAAGTGAACCTCTCAGTTTACAAACCCTCATACCTCCCAAACCCTTGCCCAGGGTTCCTGTTAATGGGCAAACTTCCAGAAACACATCATGGTGGTATAAGATTATGCCTCTAAAATTTAAAGAGAAAAGAGAATCTCTTGTAAGTTGTAAAGCTATATCCAGAGCATTTGCCCCTCAACAATTTTCCCCCCAGTGAGAATTGTTTAGGTGTGTTGAAATACTAATGCATTTCATTCAGATTCAATTTAAAAATAAAACTTTGTTTCACTCTCTGCTCTGTTTGGCCTGTTGCCTAAAAAAAAAACTAGAAAGGCAAGCACCTTTAATGAGTATTGCAAGAGAATTTTCAAAAAGGATCACATCTGCTTTCAGAACTCAATTTAATTTGGAAAAGAAGTTAAGGGAGGGGAGAGTCTGTTAATCTAATTCATGGACACCAGTTACTTGGAGGAGAAAAACGTTCTTCCAAAAAAGAGACTGGATGGTGCCAGAGACATTGCTAATGGGAGATTGAGCCTTACATCCTTAGATCACCAGTTCTAATAATATTTGTATCTACGCAGTACCTTTTTATTGCAAAATGATTCATAGACATGTGCACAGAGTATAAGGAATAGAAGAACACTCAGCTGCAATCACCTTTTGAGTGAAGGGCAATAATATTTTTGGTGCAGGACACCCCACTTTTAGAGCAATCAAGAATGACTTCTACAAGAGTGGTGCAAGAGAAATTGTGGCTTGGAAAGACTTTAAAAAAATTAGTTCAATAGTCAGAAAATAAACCCTAGCTCTATGCCTCTTGTGTATCTGCATTATAACAATCTTTTGTTTATATAGCAGACTAAGTCTCAGCAGGTGAGAAAAATTATATTTTTCCCCATTTGCCTCTCTCAATAATAGCAGGATCATCTTTGCTCCAGCTTTCTTTCATGAAAATTTTAAAAACAAAATAATTACCTCAGGGAAGAAACTAAGCATGGAAAAATTCAGCCCCCAAAATGATAGTTTCACATAGTTATGAACAACTTAAAAGCAGGGGTCTATATTTTTGCAATTGTAACCATAGAAACAGATACTAGGCACCTGTATTAGTATAGATTTAGGATTCTGCATTGCATAAAGCATCTCATCTAAAAGTGTTTACCTACTGAGATCATACAATTAAATGAGCATCATTCCAGTTCCTCTTGCATTAGTAATGTGCATCAGCTTCTTGGAACAGGACAGAGGGTCAGTGTCTGAAACAGGATTTGAATTCACAGGCTACTGGTCTCTAGAAGTTCAAGGCACCAGACCCTACTACTGTAGAATAGGGTATAGTCACTCTGCACAGTAGGGTACAATAATTACTGGGAGTAGGGGTCCATGCTTCCTTGAAACTAACAGGAACCAGGAGTAAGGTGGAATAGGTATCTGGTGTCAATTTTATTTTCTCTCCTATCCATTTCAACTTCCTCAACTTTGTTTTTCGATCCTCTTCTCTACTTCTGCCCCTTTTTCCTGACCTTATTTCCCCCTTCTCCACCTTTTCACTCACATTCCCCAAGTTTCAGTCCCTTTGCTCATTTAAAGGACTGATCCCAGTTCTTGAAATCTAACACTATTTCTTGTCTACACAGTGATGGCAGAAGGAGTGCCAAGTCAGGCACTTGACCACATAGGCCAACATGGTCATTGACCTTTCCATTCCTGATGTCAGGAAACCATAGTACAACCAAATATTTCTCCTTGCTGCCTTCCCTGTCAGACAGCCATCCTTGAAAGAGTGTGAGTATGTGAACCCTCCACTTTCCCTCCTCCCAATGTCTGGAATTCTAGATGTGGTGCATGACAAACTAATTGGTATCGCAAGCCATAGGACAGCAATGTCACTATTGAACCATGTATCATTATTGTGCCAGCAGTGTATGGCCTATTGCTTCCTTGGTTTAGAAAAATGAAGAAATACTTTGGATTATTCTTTCTAATAGGGGATCATTGTGAACATAAATAACCCTTACCAGCTTCTTTCCAAAATAAATCTTCTTGTACTTCACAGTAATAAAAATGTAACTGCACTTCTGAGTGCATCTGGCAAGCATGTCTAGAGTAATAGTCAAATAGACATGTTGATATAGAGGTGATATCCGAAATTTGACATCTCACTCTTCCTAATTCATCAGGCTGGAACCAATTGTTCATAAAATCTTTTTTTAGGATCTAGGGAGATTAAAGTGAAGAGACAGTCTACAGTTCTGCATTTACTGAAACACAAAGCCACAGAAATACAGAAATATAAAGTAAATGAAATCAACTAGACACATTATTTTGCACTGTTACAGCAGTGAAGAGCAAAATACTCAAAAGTTCCATTTATCAAGCCCTGCTTTCAGGCAGTCCTAACTTTGGAAAACATCCATTTTGGGGGGCTGTGTACTTGGAGTAGGTAATCTGATGAAAAGGACTTTCTTGTGATATTAAAAGTTTTCAGGTGTTACATTAGAATTACAAAGACCACTAGGTTATTAATTTTACCCAGGTTGACTATAGAGAAAGAGTTTTAAATCTCACATCGGAAACTGAATAGAAAACATAGCAAAATTACTCATTTGCTTGGCTTAATTGCTTTAGCTTTAGTCTGCCCAAGAGACAGAAACTAAGTATATACCTATCCGGTATCAGAGAAAGGGCATCAAGGTTCTGTATTAGGCTACACAGGCACCCTGGTGGAGGCCACATATGGTCCTTAGCAGAAAGTCCAATATGCATGCATACAGTTGGTCTCAGTGTGCAACTACTAGCTTTCTTCCTGTTGTATTTATCATACATGGTATGCATAAAACCTATCAAAAAGAGCATAGTATAGGTGTAGTGCAGAACAAATTCTTAATGGGAGCTTGGTTGCTGTGTTACTTTCAAGTGGTTAGTATAACTTATTATTTAAGAACATAGATTTATTCCTCCCATTAATCAAGCTTATGTATTCCTAGGGTAACTCTCTGTATTGGCCATGCCCATCACTTCAGTACCTATTCATTTTGGCAAGCTATCCGAGAGAGAGAGACAGACAGAAAGACACAGACAGACAAAGAAGGGACAAAGGCAAGCCAATACCTGCTTCACTTTCATCTTTCTGTTGTGCCAAAGATATGGTGTAGTATTCTAGCTCTGTTGAATCACTAGGCCTCAAATTTGATGGATTAAAAGGAACTTCATTTTCTTGTAGAATGCAGACATAGCGGGGCAATCATGGCTGGGCTACAATTGCTGTATCTGTTCAGCATATAAATGGGAAGATCATGCAGAAGTATGAACAGATTGAACAGTGAACAGCTGTCTCCCCTCTTCAGAAAAAAATCCCACCTTTGAGGTATTTGTTAATTGTGGGGGGAGGTTGATCCTTCACATGTCTCATCTAAGCAGTAAAATAGATGCATCTTTTAAAAGACAGACAGGCTTGCCTAATGGTTTTGAAAAGCATTAAAGCCACAGTAAAGACCAAGTTTCTAATCTAAGTGATTCCATCAAACAGTCCCACCCAAAGGAGCACTCAACTAGTTCCTAGGAGTCACAGAGTTCAAAACTTGCAGCTAGCATAAAACTTTTCCACCTACCTGAAAGCGGCTCTGATGAATATGCAATGAGAACAGCCTACACAGAAACACTGCTGTGTAAGAGGGGTTAAAGACTGATGCAGAAAGGTGAAGGTCTAATATGGCTTTTGGTAACGCATGATCAGTTATGCTTATTTTAATTTGGAATGGAAAAGCAGACAGTCAATAATGACTTATGTTGTTTAATGTCCACCCACTGATATCCACTCATTGGAAGAGAAAGCTTTTGGCCCATCTCCTTAGCTTTCTACAAAAAAACCAAAAAAAATCCCCAAAAATGCCAAAAACCTCAGAACGGTGGTTCCATTAGGGGACTTCTTTATTGTCTCCATCTCATCACCACTGGACTAATGATGATCTCAATCCCTCCAAGGTCAATCTTCTAGTGGCCCTTCCTGTACTTAGGCCAACAATAGCCAGGATGGCAGAATTCAAGAGGAATAGGTAGAAATTTAGAATTGGAAGGGACCTCAGGAGGTCATCTAGTCCAACCCCCTGCTCAAAGGAGGACCAGCCCCAACCAGTTCATCCCAGCCAAGGCTTTGTCTAGCTGAGTTTTAAGAATGGAGATTTCACAACTTATCTGGGTAACTTGTTCCAGTGCTTTACTACCCATCTAGTGAGAAACTATTTCCCAATATCTAACCTAAACTTCCCTTGCTGCAGCTTGAGATCACTTCTTGTTCTGTCATCTGCCACCACTGAGAACAGTCCAGCTCCATCCTCTTTTGAACCCCTCTTCAGGTTGTTGAAGGCTGCTATTAAATACTAGGGCTATGCGAAATTTCACCTGCAGCTTTGTTTTGATGCTGTTTCGACTTGTTTCAAGCTCAAAACAGCAAAAAAACAGAGAGCTTCGAAACAGCCTCAAAATGAAACAAGGCAAGTCGAGATGTTTCCAAAATTTCAAAACATTTTGAGTTTCAAAGCTCAAGCTGGGCTTGCCTGCAGGAAATCAGAAACTGAAGTAAGGAGAGGGATGGGGAAGAGGGGGAAAGGGTGGGGTAGGGAAGAACTGCTCTCATTATTGACTGTGTAGCTGGCCAGTGACTGTCACCCTTTCCTGAGGTCCCTTCCAATCCCCATGCTCTGGGGGAGGGATGGAAAAACTGCAAAGAAGGCAACATTGTTTTAAGTGCTCTGCTATCTGCCTTGGTGTCAGTTGAGTGAGGGCACAACTTAACACACACACAGTGTCACCCACCCATGTCACAAGTTTTGCCTGTGAGCACCTAGAGGTGCAGGGCCCCAAAACCCAGAAGCCCTGCATGTATCTCCTTGACAGCTGGCAGGCTTCATGGCCACAGCAGGGCCTAGCAGGCCTGCAGCTTTGACTCCACTGTGGTTAAACACATACACGTGACATAAGTTTTGCTTTCAAGAATTTGAGATGCAGTTTCCCCAGACCCCCTGCACCTCTCTCCTTGAAACCTGATAGGCTTCATGTCCTCAGAAGGGGCTACCGGTTCTGCAATTTTCATCCACATCATGCCAGAAATGACATAGTTATAGGCTGTTTCGAGCTTCCCCATTATAGGCTATGGGTGAAACGTCGAAACTGCATCGAAACAGTAAAACTGTTCTGACAAAATGAAATAAAACAGTGGTTTCAATTTAAATGAAATTCAGAACGAAGCACAAGTCAAAACAGAGTGGTGCTGTTTTGCACAGCCCTATTAAATACCTCCTCGGTCTTCTCTTCTGTAGACTAAATAAACCCAGTTCCCTTCAGCCTCTCCTCAGAAGTCATGCGCCCCAGCCCCTAATCGTTTTTGTTGCCCTCCATTTGACTTTGTCCAATTTGTCCATGTCCTTTCTGTAGTGGGGGGTCCAAAACTGAATACAGTACTCCAGATGTGGCCTCACCCATGCTGAATAGAGGGGAATAATCACTTCCCTTGATCTGCTGGCAACACACCTGCCAATGTACCCTAGTAGGCCATTAGTCTTTTTGGCAACAGAAGCACACTGCAGGCTCATATTCAGCTTACTGTCTACTGTAATCCCCAGGGCCTTTTCTAAAGTTGCTGCTTAGCCAGTCAATCTCCAGCCTGTAGAAATGCAACTGATAGATGAGAGTAACCCTTTCAAAAATCTTAATACTGAGCAACACACCACCACCACCACCAACATACAAGAATGCATCATACAGATAAGATATAGATTCTGACCTCTTGAAACCCCACCTTAAAACTCCAAGGAGATAAAACTGCATTAATGTTTTTAGCACCACTTAGTGCTATCAGCATGATATTCTCTATTAGATCAATAAGAGAACTGACTTCATATGCTGCATGATGAAAAGAAGCACTCTTCCCCACCCCCACCAATTTCTGAGAGCATTCTGTATAATCTGTAGCTGTTTCAGATGAATTTGTGAGCTCCACATGCTAAAAGTCATCAAATAACCAAGAGCAACAGAAAGCTGTGCACAATACCTTTTATTAGACACACAAAAGTAACTGTAAAATGGAAAGTTTTCAAACATCATCTCCTTGTCACTGTACTGTAGGAGAATAGAATAAAAGACAGAGCATATATTGGCGAAGCATTGATTCGGACTATCTCTAATTAAAGCTTAATTAAAGTTAACCCAACAACAAGCATCTGTATCTGAATTTAACAACAGAGTCTGAAGCAACATCCTGTCAATATACATTCTGCCTCTTTTTGTGCTTTGCTGTGATGTAATGGAGAGAGAATTCTTTAAAAGTATTTTGCAGTATTAGTGTTACTATGAACTTTCAAGGGAGAGGGCTACCAACTCGGGATCGCAGTGGAACAGGAGTTCTGAGCAGGAATTTTACCCAGCCTCAATATTGACCCATCTGTCTGCCTCAGAAACTGCTTCTAGCAGCTCTGTGTCAAGGAGCATTTGGCACTGGAATTGATTTTCTCTCTCATTGCCAGTGACAGTGTTATATTATTGCATGTGGTAGAGGTTTTATTCATGTAGTTACTTGTCTATTGGGAATTAAGCTGTACTATTAGGACATAAATTAAGCTCTTTGATAATGAGTTTCTGGGCTAGGTGCTATGACAGTCTTAAGCAGGCCCCCTAACATTGCTGAACATAAAAGTTAACTAATTTCACGTCACAGAGCTAGCATCAGGTATAACTTATAAGTAGCTAGGAAAGTGAAAGGCCTTTAGGTCTCTGTGCAGAGACCCCAGCCATTTTCTTTTCATAGTTGGTGAAGTCTGAGATGGAAGAGAAATGCATACTGTGACACCTTTTTTGGAGGGCTCTTTTGCTTAATCAGAATGTAATTTTAGATTGAAAGCTTATTCTTCTTTTTTAAGCATTTAAATAGGAAAAGATAAGGACTAGTTTTGGTCACTAAGTGGGTACCCTACTGGCAAAATGCTCAGTATCTCTTTACCATGCTAGCCAGAAACTCAAGCTGGTAGGAATAGCTTTAGAAGCAGTTAAGGTAAATAGAATATTTTATAGCATACTGCTAGCTATCTCCCACTCCCCAATACTGCTCTTACTGAATCTCTTTACTTTAGCCCTTGTTCCCCTCCTCTTACATTCCCTGTATTTCCATTTAGATATATCACATTATTCACTCTTTACCGCCTGTTCCTTTACTCTATGACACAGCTGGCTTGTCCCTCTAGACAATAAGCCCTGGACAGGGTCTGAGCTACTCAATGTCTGGACAGTTCCTACTGCCACAGGGCCCCGTTCTAAGTCAATCCTAAGTACCATAAATGAGCATAATTAATAAATGGCAATGAATAATTCTTGATGCATCTATCTTTATTGTGCTTAAATGGAAATAGTCAAGCCCAAAAGATTCACTTCCTTTGTTTACAATGGCCCATTCCTGAAACCACAAAGACATAGCAAAACATTTTCACAGTTCCATTGATTTTCAATAAAATATAGGCCCTTATGTGCCCATTTCAGGGTCCTAAATCATTTAGACGAATTTTTTAGAAGAGTTTTGATGAATAAGATGCCACTCCATCAAAACATGGAAGCAGCCTCTTTACTGAACAATGAGATTACTTGAATAGTTAAAACTAAGAATGCGCTTCAGTATCTTGCTGAATCAGGGCATAATTGTTTTGCATTGGTCTGGCTTATCACCGAGTGGACAACACAAATGCTTTTCACTGTAAATTGATTAGAATGATTTAGAAAAATCCAAAAAAACTGCTCAACCTATTGTGAATTTGTAAGCCCTCCAGCAACACACAAACACTGGAGTAATCTAAAGCAGAGGTATCCAACTCAAATGAACTAGCAGGCCATATTCCCTGCAAGCAGCCAGGGGTGAGTCATTCAATTCATTGGCTTTCTCATAGGCAAGATAACCCACCTCAGATTTGGGCCACTGGACTTCTCACCGCAGCTGCTAGAGTTCCAATGTCAGTACAGGCAGCACCTAGCAGTTAAAACCACTGCTACTCACCCCCCTTTTTCCATTGTGAAGTGCTGCCAAATTAAGTCACCAACGGTGACCAAAAACATGAAATACAGCAATGGATAAGGGGGAAGGACAGCCAAAGTGGCATTATAACTCCTTGAGTGTTCCCCTGTACTGATAAGTAGGTATGTGCGAAGTGGGCCAGATTCAATTCGGATTTGGCCCAGTTCAGGGACAGCGATTCAATTTGCTGATTCAGATCACTGTCCTGATTCGATTCGGCCAAATCCAAATCTGAAGACTCGATTCCAATGTGGAAAATCAGCGATTCAGCCATAGACACAGCTTTAGATGTTTTTTCTACATACCTTGAGGTACTAGGCACGATTCGTGAATGCTGAGATGGTGGGGTGGATGGAGTGTCCCACAAGAGTGCTTCTGGTCCACTTCCAGGTCTACTGAGCGCACTGGGGACTCTCCCCTGCTCCCGTGGGACACTCCATCTGCCCCACCATCTTAGCGTTCACAAGCTGCCTGGTACCTTGAGGTATGTCAAAAAAACATATAGAGCTGCGTCTATGGCCGAATCATTAAATCTCTCCAAACTGATTTGGAGGCTTCCAATTGATTCAGAGAAATTAATGGGTCTCTTGATCTGATTCAGATTTGGAGATTTGGATGCCGAATTGGGCAAAATCTCCTCCAAATCGAATCAGCGACCAAAGTTTCACACAGCCCTACTGATAAACCCCCACACTGGATCCAGGTGTGGGTTGTCCAGCCCCCAAACATCTTCTGCAGGCTAGATCTGGCCCACAGGCTATATTTAACATGCTGATGAAAAGTATTCCACAATATTCATAGGTCACTCCTCCACACATATTGAGCTTCAGAAGTTTTTAAAAACTATTTCTGATTCACGTTTTCCAGCTTTACACTTCCACTGTGAAGACTAGAAATATACTTTTAAAGAGTGAGATGCTTGCATTATCATGCAACTCCAAAATTAGGTTTAAGAAAATCACTTATTCTTGAGGAGTTCTGATTGCTTGCAAGGATCATACACAGAAAGATGTTTTACACAAAACTTATAACAAAACTGGAAAAAAAATATTTTGGCTGTCATTCCAGCAGTCCCATAGAAACTCTCTTTCTCAGACAAGCAGTATTTTGGAGGCAAGCTTAACCCTTAAATTCAACTGATTCTGCTGGTAAACTGCAGGTAATTTCAATCCATGACAGTAAGTACAATTTTGAAACTCCAAGCAACTGTGCTACAGCTTGCTCCTCTTCTGCCCCATATCTCCATAGGCAGTCCTCAATATCTCTTGGTCAGGCAGTCTGACCAGTGTCTCAGCTACTCTTTTCCCCCACAGAAAGGGTGCTGAGCACCTCCCAGAATCCTGATGCACAGAATGGAGCTGCCATTTCTTATTTTAGTCTCGGGATGGAAGCCAACTGCTGTTAATTAGCATGGGGGGAAAGGCTCTCATCTTAGAATCACATACAAGGGCAGTGGAGAGGTAAGCAGCTGCTGTGGCTCCAGCCTCTACCTGGGGTCAGGACCATAGCTGTAGCTGCTCCCTCTCCCTCATGCTTCTTCACACCACCATTGCCCCCTGCACTCTGTTCCCTACCAACCCCTGCCACAGCCTCTGCTCCTGCACCACTGCTCTTCCTCCTCCATTTACCATTGCTCCATGTCAACAGGCTCCATTCACACGGCAACCTGAGGGACTGAGTATAACCCCAGCCCAGCCCTGTAGCAGTGGCATGCAGCTCTTACAGCTACTACAGGGCCAGGCTGAGGCTGTGCTATGCACCCCAGGTTGTTCCCTGTAGTGTAACTAAGGGTGGGCCAATGAGGCAGCAGCCTCAAATGCCAATTTGGGAGAGAAGGTTAAAAATAGATAGATAGATAGATAGATAGATAGATAAACAGTAGCTACCCCTGCAGGAACACAGTCACTCTGGTGACACAGCATCTAGAAGTCACCGCCGCCTCTGTTCATTACAGCTGCCCTGGGCACCCAGCTGACTTATTAGGCCTTGTTCCATTTTGCATGGCATAACTATCAATGAACTGGGAGAGAGAATGAGAACATGTGTGGCCATATAACTTAATGGTCAGGGCACTCAGGTAGAAGTGGTGATGACCTGGATTCCAGTCATTCCTATCACTTGTTAAATATTGTACATTAAGCATTCACAAGCTCTGATGTCTAAATTCCGGAGAGATTTCAGGGTCGTGAGTTCCCTTTTGAGAGCTGTGCCTCCCTACAGCCCAGAATAAAACACAAATCCCAAGGAGGGGTGAGGCTTATGACAACACCCTCATTACAGTGTTTCCTATTGCCTTGTTTAGGCGGCTTTCCTCTCAACATGCTGAGCCTTATGACTCCTGTTCTTAGGTGCTGGCTCTTCTCAGCGCTGCACAGGGAGCCTGGATCCCTAACTCAAGGCTGTGGATTCTAGGCCTGCACGAAGCAGCAAGTATTTTTTTCAAATTTGCATTCGGACAATTCAGAGGGACAGCAATTCGTTTAGGGTGATTTGAATCACTGTCACAATTTGATTCAGCAAATTCAGATGGAGAGATTTGGCCATAGAATAAACAGGCAGCAGTACTCAACCACATGGGACACAGCTGCCTCCAGCTGGTAAGTCTATCCTGGTGGGTGGAGGGGTAAAGAAGGTGCATGGGGGTGGAGGGCAGATCAAGGCCCCTACAGTGAGGGAGGGATTGAGGATGGGACAAACTGCCCAGCCAGGGTGGGAGAGCACAAGACTCGGGAAGGCAGGTTTCTGTCACTGCATGCTGCCGGTCCAGGAGCTTTTCTTCCAGTGCCTTCTCCGGTGGCTCTGACTGCCAGTCTGGGAGCGGGCATGTGCCCCCAATCTGCATGGGGTGGGGTGGGCTGGGCTGGGCTGCACTCTGAATGGGCGGCAGAAGATGCAGGGAGCAGGGGCTATGCCCTCCCGCCACTCACCCAGCCTCTCCGTGCCTCCCAGAGAAGCCACAGCTTCACCCCAGCTGGGCGAACAGTGGCAGGGTGCTGGGGCAGGCGCGTGCACCCGGACTGAGATGGGGCTAGTGGCAGGGGCTATGGGGAATTTTAGGGTGGCTGCAGCCTCCCCAGAGCCCCTGCTCAACTGCGCTCTGCATAACGGGCAGAGCCAGGGCTGCGCTCAAAGCTGTAGCTGGGGCTAGCTGCTCAGAGCGCAGCCCTGGCTCCACCCACCCTGCAGAGTGCAACCTGGGTTAGCTTCCCAGAGCCCAGCCTGGCCCAGCCACCCCACACAGATCCAGGGGAGCATGCCCACTCCCACGCCCTCCCGGACTGGTGGCAAGAGCCACTGGAGGAGCCACTGGAAGAGTAGCTCCTGGACTGGCAGTGTGTGGCAGCACACAGTGGTGGGAGCCCCCGTCTCTGATTCCCCTCCCTCCCCCCCTGGCCCCAGCCGTGCAGCTTGGTTCCAGCCCCAGCCCCATTTCCTCCTTCACTGTGGGGGCGTTGATCTGCCCCTCCCCCCATGCTCCTTCCCTCCCCCTCCACCCACCACAACAGACTTACCAGCTGGAGGCAGCTGTGTCTAGCGTGATCAAAGACTGCTTCCTGTTTAGTCTATGGCTGAATCTCCAAATTTCTCCAAATCAATTCAGAAGCTTTTGAATCAATTTGGACCTTTTAATGGGTCTCCCGATTCAATTCAGGTTTGGAGATTTGGCCGCCAAATCAGGCTGAATCTCCTCCAAATAGAATGGGCTACCAATGCTTTCCGCAGCCCTAGTGGATTCTATACAAATACAACCACACCACAGTGGCCTTCTGTCCTGAAAGTGCACCCCACCCACCTACTCCCACAAGCATTCTCCAAGCCCAGAAATATGCTGGTATTGCCATTCTGGGATCATCCTTAGCAACAACTCTCAAGCCAATTGGAGACTAAGTCCTTAAGAGGGGTCACAGGAAGGAAGGGTCTCCAGAGCATTCTCACTGATGTATTTCCAGGTTTGATGCTCAGTTAGGACATCCTACTGCTACAGCATGGACATATTCTATGCTACTATGTCAAGGGTTGTAGCTCAAAAGTCCTTCCTGTGGATCTAGCCTTAACTACACAGTAAATCATGTGGCCTGAGATTTTCTGGAAAATTTTACCTATACAGCTGTCTTTTGGAAAAGGAAACTGTGAGCAGTGTCCAAAATCATTAAGCTTTGATGGGATTCGTATAAACACACCTCCAAAGGATAAGAGGTATATAAAATGTCATTACTTCTGCCTGCTCTATTTTGCATTCAAACTTATCCAAAACTACTCAGAGAAGAACTGAGGAAAAAGTACCGAAGCTCACTCAAACCTTCTGCCAGCAAAGTTCACACAACCCTCCTTCTACAGCACAATAAGCTTGATGCTGACGTACCTTTCATTAGGGTAGAATCACAGAAAATGAGGGTTGGAAGGGACGTCAGGAGTTCATCTAGTCCAACCCCCTGCTCAGAGGAGGACCATCCCCAATTAGACCATTGGGTCTTAAAAACCTCCAAAGATGGAGATCCCACATCATCTCTGGGTAACCTGTTCCAGTGGATTACTACCTGCCTAGTGAGAAAGTGTTTCCCAATATCTAACCTAAACTTCCCTTGCTGCTCCTTGTTCTGTCATTTGCCACTAGTATCATAGTATCATCATCATAGTATCTAGGGTCAGAAGGGGCCTAAAGCAGGCCATCTAGTCTGACCCCCCGCCAATGGCAGGAACCAGTGCCAGGGTCACAGGACCCTAGCCAAGTATCTATCTAATCTACTCTTAAGGATGCCCAAGATAGGAGCAAGAACAACTTCCCTAGGAAGCCAGTTCCACATCCTAGCCACCCTAACTGTGAAGTAGTGTTTCCTGATGTCCAACCTAAACCTGCTCTCTAGTAACTTGTGACCATTGGTTCTAGTTAACCCTGGTGGTGCCCAGGAAAAAAGAGCCTGCCCTATTTCCTGCTGATCACCCCTCAGCAGCTTATAGGCAGCCACCAGGTCCCCCCTCAGCCTCCATTT
>JAGPOW010000304.1:24596419-24615817 GCA_030014935.1 Caiman crocodilus
CAGGGAGGCAGCAGACCTCTCGGCCCAAGGGATCAGGACGGCAGATGGGACCCTCCGTGCCCCTCAGGATGGAGTCCCCGATGACCAGGACTCGACGCTTGTTCCTCCTTTGGGATCGCTTCTTCTTCTCCACTTGCGATGATGGTGCATGATCAGCACCTCGAAGGGGGAGGTGAGCCTCAGCAGTCTCCTCCAGGGTGGCCAGGGCCGCATACCTGTTCCCAAGTGGTACCTCAGGTACTAGAGCACTAGTCTAGCTCTGTCCTCTTTTGAACCCCACTTCAGATAGTTGAAGGTTGCTATTAAATAACCAAACAGCTTTCTCTTCTCCACACTAAATAAGCTCAGTTCCCTCAGCTCTCCTCAGGAGTCAAGTGCTCCAGCCCCCTAATCATTTTTGTTGCTCTCTGCTGGGCACTCTCCGATTAGTCCACTTCATTTCTGTAGTAGGAGGCCCAAAACTGAACACAATGCTCCAGATTCATGTGCAATGTGGCTTCACCTGTACTGAATAGAGGGGAATAATCACTTCTTCAATCTGCTGGCAATGCTTGTACTAATCCAGTCCAGTATGCTGTTAGCCATCTTCACAATAAGGGCACACTGTTGACTCATATTCAGCTTACTGTTACCCCCAGGTCCCTTTCTGCAGAGCTGCTACTTAGGCAGTCTGTCTCCAGACTGTATCGGAGCCACAATTGTTCCTTCCTAAGTGCAGCACTTTGCATTTCTCCTTATTGCGCTTCATGAGATCTCTTTTGGTCCAATCCTCCCATTTGTTGAGGTCTCTCTGAATCCTAGCCCTACCCTCCAATGTATCTACTGCCCCCTGAGGTTGGTGTCATGTTCAAACGTGCTAAGGATGCGCTTCATTCCATCTTCCAAGGCAATTAGGTTGGTTAGGCATGACCTGCTCTTGGTGAATCCATGCTGAATGTTCCTAATCAACTTCTCCTCCAACTGCCTAGAAATAGGTTTCTTGAAGACCTGCTCCCATGATTTTTCCAGGGACTGGGTGAGGCTAACCAGTCTGTAGTTCCTGGGATCCTCCTCCTTCCCTTTCTTAAACACAGGCACTATATTTGCCCCTTTCCAATCATCTGAGACCTTTCCCAATTGCCACAAGTTTTCAAAGTAGTTCTGCAATTACACTGGCCAACTCTCAACACCTTCAGGTTCATTGTGTCCAGCCCCATGGACTTGTACACGTCCACTTTTTTCTAAATATTGCCTAACCTATTTATCATTACTGTTGGCTTCTCACCTCCTTCCCAAACTGTGCTGCCAGGTATAATAGTCTGGGGGCTGACCTTGCCTGTGAAAACTGAAGTGAAAAAGACATTGAGTATATCAGTCTTTTCCACAGCACTTGTCACTAAATTACTAGGGCTGTGCAAAGTTTGGGTGCCAGTTCAATTTGGAGGAGATTTGGCCTGATTCAGTGGCCAAATCTCTGAATCCAAATCGAATCAGGAGACCAATTAAAAAATTCAAATTGATTCAAAGCTCTCTGAATCGATTCAGGAAAGATTCAGAGAACTTCAGCAATTTGGGCAATCCCCACTCACTGAAGCAGGGAGCTGCACGCAGACACCATGCTGGTAAGTATGGGGCAGGGGAAAGGGAGCTGGAAGAGGGGCGAGGGGACCATGGGGGGATCCCTACCAGGCCCTATTCCTTGCCTGATCTGCCAGCCCCCTTGATCACCCCCTGCCCTCTACCCACTGTCCTAGCCCTTCCCCCCATGGTCCTAGCCCTGCCCTGCCTGGCCCCAGCTCCCAGCTCTAAAAAAAAGCCCCTACTCACTGGCTGCTGCCAGGCAGGGGGGGCATTCCCACTGCTCCCCACTGCCCCACACCACGTGGACAGCACAGATTTGGTGGCAGCACAGATTCAGTGGTGAAGCAGCTACACCACAGCCTAGCACAGCATGGGCTTTGGGCAAGAAGCTGCAGCAAACACTTCCTGGCAGTGGTGATCAGGCAGGGCTGCTTTCCTCCATGCCAAGCAGCAGCTTCTGGCCAATAGGCAAGCCCAGACCTGGTGCGGTGCCCAGGCTACCAGTGGCAGCAAGGAATGAACTAGTGCTCAGCATGGGGGAAAAGTGGCTGCTCCCCTTCCCCATAGCTGGCACCCCATGCTGCAGCCACCTGGAGCCCATGCAGGGCTGCCTGTGCCTGCTCTCTGTTGTCACTTCTGCCCCGCAGGGCAGCGGTGATGTGGCAGAGAGGCAGGACAGCACTACACAAGCTGTGAGTGGCTGCAGCAGGAAACACTGGCCATGGGCAGTCAGGGTGCTTTTCTCCCATGCTCAGCATCAGCTCATTCCCAGCGGGCACTGCTCAGTCCAGACAGGTGAGCATGGGGTGCATGGGGTTGGGACTGTGCACTGGTCCCCACCTGTAGCACAGGGCTGAGAAGGAGGCATGTGGGAGCCAGTGGCAGCCAGGCGAGAGCATGGGGACCATACCAGTGTCCCAGAGCAAGGCCCAGTGGAGCCCATTGCAGGTAGCAGCAGCATGGCGTCCTGGCCAGCAGGGGCTCTATGGAGTCAGGTTAGCTCCTCCCTCTCCCTGCTGGTGCAGCCCAGCTTGGCTCCCCAGACCCCTGTCAGTTTACGCCCCATGATCCTACCACCCTGCTCTGGGCCTCCTGGCGCTGGCCCGGGGACACTGGTGCAGGCCCCACACTCCCACTCGCTTCCACTCCCCCTGCACTGCCTTCCCCACTTTCCTGCCTGCCCACTGGCTGGCCACTCTGAACTGCATGGCTCCCACACCCACATCCATACCCCATGTGCAATCACTTCTGAATGTACATCACAAAGGCACACAAAACAGGACAAAAATATATTTTTAATTAAATTAAAATATATTATTATGGGTGTTTAATTTTTAGTATGTAATTTGTTTTTTTCCCCTAAGATGGCAAACCCTCTTCCCCAAAAGAGTATTTCCAGAGGCAAATGGAGGGACTTCCAGTGGCAAAGGTCAGAGGCTAGGGGCAGGACTTCCAGTCCCAAGATGATGACCAATGGATGGGGCACCTGTCAAGGGGTGGAGTTACCCATGGAGCCTTTGACAGCTTGCCAAAACTTCGTAAGTGGCCCTTTGCCCAAAATAATTGCCCGCCTCTGCACTGCTACATTTCCAACCAATTCATTCCCATTTGTGAGCAGCAGATCAAGAAGAGCATGGCTCCTAGCTGGCCTCTCCAATACTTGCACCAGGAAAGATGTCCTCAATACTCTCAAAAAAACTTCCTAGATTGCCTGTGCACTGCTGTATTGCAAATGTCAGAGTGATTGAAGTCCCCTGTGAGAAATAGGGCCTCTGATCAAGAAGCTTCTGACAGATGTTTGAAGAAAACCTCATCCACCTCATTGTCCTGCTCTGGTGGTCTATAGCAGACACCCACCATGACATCACCCACATTGCTCTCTTCTCTGATCCTAACCCACAGACTTTCAACAAACCTATCTCCAGTTTCATACTGAAGTTTTAAGCAATTATACAGCTCTTTTACATAAAGTGCTCCTCCGGCTTCTGTCAGACACAGGCAGCAATCATTCAGCAATTGCTCACCTAGCAGCACTTCCAGCTGCTTAGAGCATACACTCAAAACACACAAACACTCAGCAAGCCAAACACTCAGCAGCCCTGACTCATTCACCTTCCTGGAGCAGGATCTGGTGCTTCAAGCCTGGCTCCTTTTCCTCTTCTCTTTCCTCTTCTTGCTCACAGCAAATTCCTTGCAAACTGGCCTGTCCCTGTTTGCTGGCTCCCTGGTCACTCGGGGAGTCAGGAGTAATGCTTTTTTAAGACTAAGGAAGAGCCCTGATGTGAAACCAGCATCAGATCCATAACAAGCTCATTACTTTTTTACAATATTTATGTTGGGATTTTTTTTTGTTTTGGCTATCTGAGCTGTCTTCAAGTTAATGATGCAAATGCAGTCAATCATCTCACAGTTCACTGCAACCCAGGGACTATCACAAATGAAAAAGCCTCATTTAAAATATGCTGGGTAAGGTCTTGCAGTTCCTGTGCTGCATTGGGAATGCACCGTTTCAAATTAGCTGCTGAAGATACCACACAATAAAGCCAGAGTCATCATGTTTATGGGTTTGCTTTTCTGAGGCATTGAACAACTTTGTGCTTACTGTTGCATTTCAGTACAGGCCTTGTGGTTTCAGTCCTGCTTCCTGAACCATGAATGTGGACTCTCAGGCATTTTCCACATGCTGCACTGGTGAGTTAAAAAAGCTGAGAACTCGAACATACTAATTTTCTTCAGAAACACCAACTTCAGGCGTTACTTATCTCAGGCTTTTACATAGAAGGAGCCAAGTACTAAATTCCTGCTGAACTTTTCCAGAGGCTGCTGCCAGATGGCTTAATACCTTTGAAGCAAGTTTAAAACACTGTGCTTGAGAACCATACATTTTCGTAGCAGTCCTCAATAAACAGTCCTCAATAACAGTCCGCAACAACAACAGAAAAGATGCTTGACTAGCTGTGGTATTGCCTTTTGGATTTGAACGCTTGCAATGACCTTTACCACAAGAAGTCCTGTGGTACAGAAATAAATACCCCAATATTGTGGTTAAACTATCAGCTCCATGGGTTCTGCATTCACACAAGGTTCTGCCTTTGTGACACAAGTCACAGGCTTGTGGCCTAAAACGAGATAGTAATCTGCTGAGTCTATTTCAAAATAATTTGTCATACTGAGGGCACTCTGCACATTTTTTGATTTACCAAATGCATTCTCACATGTGATATGGATGTTGTCCTGATTCAACCTTATTTTCATATTCAGTCATGGAAATGAATGCAAAAGAATTACCAACCCAACGTGTTCACAATTCATAGGCAAGATTCAGATTTTAAAAAAGAGAGCAAAAGAGAGAGAGTGGAAGAGAGGATTAGCATTCATGTGTTTTTAAAAAATAGTTTTTGATTCTTTTATTTTACTTTCTGGAGGTTTTTTGCATTTATAGTACATGGGAGACATTTTCCAGCTTTGCTCTACAACCTTGGGGGCTAAAATCATTTTACTTTTGATAAAATGTATCAACCATGATCAATACATCAACCATGTATCAACCAAGTTTATTAGGTAATCACAGTCCTTCAGGATTCTGAATTTAAGAAACACATCAATTATTGTGAGACTTATGATAAAGTTTTGAGAGTTTGTCTACTGTAACAGCAGTACACTAAGGTTATGTACAGATGTTACACTTAATGTAAATTAAGTGCACAGAAAGGGCATTTATACACATACTTTTTGGTCCCATAACACACAGAGATCTGCCACTTTGAAGCAGACTTGATAATCAAGTCTCAAGCATTGCATGCAGTTGTGTAAGTGGCAAAATGCACATCAGCATGCATAAAATGGCAGCAGTGCGCTTTTAAACTAAAGCACCTTCTATGGGTTTTAGTTCAAATGCATACCACCACTATTCTGAACTCTGATGCACATTTTTCTGCTTATACAACTGTAAGCATAACAGTGCTTGGCACTTTTCAAAGTGCCCGGCCCTGCAGCAATTGTATGTGTAAAAATTCCCAAAGTGTTTTAAAGCCATAACAGAACAGATGTTTGTGGCACATAAAGCACTTTAAAAATGGCATATCCTGCTCTAAGGGCACTGACAAACCTGCAGCAACCTGGTCTAATTCATGGCACTTCACAGAAAGCGCCATGACTTAGACCAACCCTCCTAACCCAACAGACACTCACTGTTGGATCAGTGTGGGAGGGGAAGGTGATTGAGCTCCACTTTGAAGCTAATCTGCGGAGAGAGGCTGCATGTCTGCAGTGTCTGTCCCCTAGCCTTGCCACCCTCTCCAAGCTCCTGTTCTGTCTCAGGATGGGAACAGGGGGGGACAGGGGAGAGGCAGAGGAGGGAGGTTCATTCTCAGGTTTCCCCAGCCTATCCACCCACCCCACCCTCCAGTACTGGCCTCCAGACCAAACTCACCCACCTCACTTCTCACTCTCCCATTCTGAAGACAGCACCAGGAGAAGAACTGGGCTATGTCAGATGTTAATAAAGATGCTCCACTTTGGAGCACTTTCATCTGAACCCTCATATAATGAGGATTCAGATTGTTGCACAATCAGGCATTTTTAAGCGCTCTGCAGCTGTGCACTTCTGTCAGTGCACAGCTGTAAAGCACTTGCAGTGGCCTATCACACAACAAACCATCACGTTTGTCAGTGCCCTAAGTTAACCCTCAATGGATGTGGTATTAGACTAAAGCACTTTAGGTTGGAGTGCTTTTTTGAACATCTGTACAATGGACATCATGCTGCAATGTGGGTCACATTCTGCCACCATCCCAGTAGCCCTTCACTGGGTGGTTTGCTAGCCTTGGTTGGCAAGGGGCCTGGGCTTAGGCCAAGCTGCAGAACTGTGGCTAAGCAGAAAGCCCCAAAGCCTGTTTCTGAGTGACTGTAGTGTGAACCTATGCATATATGACATCTACCTTGGTCAGCAAAGTAAAGGAAGTCATAAAAGACACTTTAACAAAGTGCAAGGCCTGGAAGGACATAAAGGAGGATCAGACATTAAATAACCCAAAAATACTATATCATAGCTTTATTTTAAAGTAGTAGTAATTGATGTGACCAAATGCATTAGATATTATTTTGCTATAATAGATATATTTTTGTGAAGATGCTTAGAAAATTTGTAAAAAAACCCCCAAACAAACCATAAACAGCCTTATTAGATAAGACTATAAAATTAAGGTAAGAAGAAACATACCAGTGTTAAACAACAGTCCACAAAAGGAAGGAAAGGAAATAAGAAAACCTCATTCTTTCTTTCCCAAGGATATAAATCCCAACTAATTGACACCTTCCACGCCAACAAGAAATCTAATTCAGTCCAGTTACAAACATTTCAGTGAAACAAAGAAATGTAAATAAAACCAATCAGGGATCATTATAATAGTAGAACCAGCCATCTATAAATATTTGGAAATGGCTGAAAGGAAATTTGGAGAACTCACCAAATTTGGAAAGACCTGCTGCTGAACTTCCTCTCGTCTCTTGAGGCTCCTCAGCCGGTATAGGTGACAAGCGATTGATATTGTGCTGTCACAGGTAGCCACACAGACTTTGGGATATATGTTTGTTTTCGTGTTTTAACAAGTGAAATCAAATAAAAGGTTGAACTGTAGACCAGTTTATGACTTATCAGTAGCCTACTGACAAGATTACCTGTAGTCTGGGTAACAGTTCTAGACTTGAGCCAGCAAGATATGTGCAGAGGGCTTACCACAGCAGACAGGGCTCCTTTCTACCCAAACCCAATTCCCCATGTGGCAAAAAGCTGGGCTGAGCAGTCCCATACTGCAGCTTTGGCAGGTTGAGGAAAGGGAACCCCCTGTCACAAGGGCCCCCCTCATACTCAGAGCCAGATTAATCCTCTAGTGGGCCCTAGGCAAACAAACACGTGGGCCCTGGGTGAGTCAAGACTCCCCTCCCCATCTGAGTGCTGCTGCCTGTAGGGAGTTGGGCTTGGAGTCACCACTAGAAGACAGCTGCCACTATGGCAAGGCTGGCAGAGGGGAAGGGAAGGAAAGGAAAGGAAGGGAAGGCAGACAGGGCCATTAATACTGCTGCCATAGAGGGAAGGACCAGGCTCCCCCCATAGCTCAGGGCCCTAGGCATGTGCCTAGGTTGCCTATTTATTAAGCTGGCCCTGCTCACAGTTTGTTGGCTGGGTTCTTGGGGCAGGAGAAGGAAGTAATAGCCCAGGTCTGAACCACAGGCAGGGCTCCCTCCCCATGCCCCAGCTCTTGACAGCTGCAACCAGGAGCTGCAGCATGGAGCTGCCCAGTTCTCAGCACAGAAAAAAACCAGGCAAAGCAGTCCTGTGCTGCAGCTCCTGACTATTGATATCAAGAGGCTGTGGCAGTGGGGGAGGGGAAGGGAGCGCTACCTGATGTATACCTGAGCTGTTCATCCCTCCCTCCTCACCAAGACCCCAGGCAGCAAACTGTGAGCATGGCCACATTAACCCTTCTTGCTCAGTTGGTACCTCAATTAAAAACTCTCCTACAAAGGCAGGACCTTCTTTTCCTCTCTAATGAGTCCCTGTGACTTTTCCCTCTGGTTCATTCTTTAATACTCAGAAGGCACAGACAGAAGTGCAGCTCCCGGGTCTAACTCAGGGCAATTTATAGAAAGTGCCATGAGTTAGACTGATCTTCCTGACCCAACAAGTGTTACCTGTTGGATAAAGAGAGCAGATCCAAATTGGAGCTGATTCAGGGAGAGAGGTTATATGTGTACAGCCTCTTCCCCTAGTTCCTACCTCCCCCTACCCCACCTCCCACCTCTACACACACACATACACAGCTTTTCTGCTTTATCTGTATGGAAAGGGGGAGAAGACAGGGGAGGGAGATCCATTCTAGTCCAACCTACCTGCCCCCCCCCCCACTCCAGGGGGGCTGAGAAAACCCCAAAATTAACCTTCCTCTTCTGCCTCTTTTCCCTCCCATCCAGAGATAGCAGCTGGGGCCGAGCTGTGCTACAGACAGAGCAGACAAATTAATTAAGGTGTTCTACTCTGGAGTGTCTTCATTTGAATCTTCATTGAACAATGAAGGTTAATTCATCACAGGACTGGAGTGCTCTGCAGCCATGCTATTCTGTTTGGGCATGGCTTTAGAGTGCTTTCAAAGAGCCAATCATGAGTCAAATATTTCTGTCTGCACTCAGAATTAACATCTTTCTTCTCTTGTTGGAGATATTTTACTGTTTAAATCCTAGCAGTCTCCAGACAGGTTGCAGAAGCATGGTTTCCCCTATGATATTCCATCTCATTGTCTCAGTGTGCTCCCATTTAAATAGAACCCAACTAGGTGTTAAGCTCCTAATCTGCAACAAAGTCATCAGCAGCAGCAATCCCTAATAGTTGAGGATGATCATTCCCATGGGACAAGAGTAAAAGATTGTAGATGAATCTGTTGATGGCTCAGAAGGCTGATCCAAGAGCCTTAGACTCTGGAAGATGCTGCAGATGATGGTTAAAGAGAGGGCTGAACCTCAGATTTCTTGGTCTTGTTTCTATTCCTTCCATTTCTATCATTTTTCTGCCTCTAGGATGAGATAGTTTTCCTCAAAGTAAGATGTACCTTCTCTCAAAAGGCATCATCATGTAGCCCTGTCCTGGGCCAGTTTTTCACTCAGTTTGTGGTGTTAATGCCACACTTCTTGATGGTCATCTTGAGGGTATCTAAGTGTTTCCTCTGACCCCTGCCTGTCCTGTGTCCTTCACTGAGTTGGGAGTATAACTGTTGCTTCAGTAAACATACATCAAGCACACAATGTCCTGTCCACTGCAGCTGATGTTGAACAATCTATGCTTCCATATTGGTGGTGTTAGCAGTGAGGACAGTGGCATTTGTGCAGTGATCTTCTTCCCACTTTATGCCAAGGATCCTCCAGAGGTAGCAATAGTGAAGGTGTCCCAGGCTTTTCAGGTGGTCCCTTATAGGTCACCCAAACTTCACAGCTATAGAAAAGAGCTGGGGTTACCACAGCTTTATATAATAGAAGCTCTGTTCAAGTCTCAGTGTTGTGATTGTTGAACACACAATGATATAGTCTTCTGAAGGCAGAGCTGGCATATCAGATCCTATGTTGGATTCTCCTCACTGATGTTGGCCTTCTGTGAGAAAAGGCTGTTGAGGTATGCAAAGTGTTCAATATTCTCCAGCTCCTGACTGTCAGTGAGGATCTTTTTCAGGGGAGTTAATTGGTTGGAAGCAAACTGATGAAGCATCTATGTTTTTCTGATGTTAAGGGTCAGTCTCAGGTACTGGTATGCTTAAGAAATGCATTTAAGGGGTCAGTGTAGATCCTCCTCAGCATGTGCAACAGCAGCACAACCACTGGCGTACTGAAGTTCCACAACCGAGGCCTATGTAACTTTAGTTTTGGCACAGAAGCAGGAAAGATTGAAAAGGTTCCCCATCCTGTACTCAATGCTGGTGCCATGTGGCAGATGGTTACAGATGAGCATCTTGATGACATCAAGAAAATGGAACCACAACTGGTGTGATCAGGCAGCCTTCTTTGATGCCAGTTAGAATAGCAAAGGGCTCTGCAGCAAAGGACTGCATAGGTTGCAGGCAGTTGTCTGGTCGTGAAGGAGTCTTAGGATGGTGACAAATTTCCCCGGCCAGCCAAACTTTGAGAAGATCTTCCATACAGCCTCACAGTTAAAATGAGTTAAAGGCTTTAGTGAAGTTGATAAGGGCCATATACAGTTTCTAGTGTTGTTCTTGACATTTTTCTGCCAGATCTTCAAAATAATGTTCATGATGCCTCTTGATGGTCTGAAGCCAACTTGAGACTTGGAAAGGATTTCCTTAGCAAGAGGGAGCAGCCAGTTCAGCAGAAATTGAGGGAAGATATTCCTGGCAATGGAGAGGAGGTTGATACCTTAATAGTTTCCACAGCCAAAATTATCTCCCTTTATAAAAATAGTGACAACACTGGCATTCCTTAAATCAGTGTGAATTTCCTTAGTGTCCCAGATTTTAAGAAACTGTGTGAAGCTTGTTGTTCATAGTTTCCTCACCAAATTTGAAGACCACAGCTGGTATGCCATCAGGGCCAGATGCTTTGTTATTCTTCACCTGTCTTATCACTTGGTGGACTTCTTCAGAGGTTGGTAGACTGGCAAATACTTCCCTTCTGAATGCTGAAGGATGAATTCAGTGGTTTTATCTGCCATCGTCAATTCTCAGTTCAAGAGCTTTTGGTAGTGCTCATTCCATCAGTTTTGATGGACTCATATTTGAGGAGCATACTGGCATCTAAGTTGATGAGTCTGCAAGAATTTGGTCCCTATACAGCCTTGATTGTACTGTAGAAGCTCCACGTGTCAACAAATTGTTGGATTTCTTTTGTCTTCTCTTCCCACTATTTGTTTTTTATTTCTCAAATTTTCCTCTGGCTTTGGCTTTAAGTTGTCAAGAAGTTCCCTGCTTCTGAGTGGATGTAGGATGTTTTCACCAGTCAGAAAGCTCTTCTCTTCTGATTGAGATGAGCTTTGATCTCAGCATTGTTTTTGTCAAACCAGTTTTGATGGTGTTGGGTGACAAAGCCAATTGATTCCATGCAAACCTCATGGATGGGCTCTTTTAGAGCTCACCAATTCTCTTTAATACAGGCATTCTCATTTTCAATCCCAAAACTGGCAAGATGCTGTTGCTCTGGCAGAAAAGCAACTTCTGAATTAAATCAGAAGAACAAGTTTTCGAAGCGATAAAAAATAAAGATCTGAAAATAGAAAATATTTACAAATGTAAATCAAGTCTAACAAGCATAATATATATGGTAGGTAAGTATCAACATAACCATTAAATAGATGGAGAAACTAAGGGCTAGATCAAAAGGGATTTAGCTTATGCTGAGACTTACTATGGAGTAGAGCTCACCAACCTAAAATAGATGCCTGAATTCCATATATAATGTAGATGGATTGTTAGGTGCCTTGGAATGGGATTAATAGCAAGGGACTACTTAAACCAATGAATAGGAAATGCTGAGGAGAGGGGTGTATCTGGAACCCTTTTTTCCTCACAGACCTGTCTGTAGTAGATCTACCTATCTGTAGTAGATCTATGTGAAGTGGCTAGTATTTGCTTCAGATTTAAATTTGGCTGAGCTGGGGAACACTGATTCAATTTGGTGATTAAAATCATTGTCCCAAATCGATGCAGCCAAATCTGATTCAGAGATTCGGCAGTGGACAAGCATCTGAATCAGACAGGCCCCATCCCCCACCTGCTCTCCCAGCCCTGTCCATGGCTGCCCCACCCAGCTCCAGCCCCAGCTCCTGGCTCTTTAAAAAAAAAAAAGCCCAGAACTCACCAGCTTCTGCTAGGTGGGGGGACGAGCCCCACTGCCCCCCACTGTCCTACACTGTGGGGGGGCCTCTGTCATGGACCCCCAGAAGCCCCAATGTCCACTGCAGCAGCTGGTGAGTGTGGGGCTTTTTTTTTAAAGAACCAGGATCTGGGCTGGGCAGGGCAGCCATGGGGTGAGAGTTGGGAGAGCAGGTAGGGGGGGTAGGGGCTTATGGTAGAGCCCCCATGCAGCATGGGACAGTGTGGGGGCAGTAAGGATTGCCCTCTTCCCCCTGCCCCCACCTGGCAGCAGCTGGTGAGTAGGGTTTTTTTTATTTTTTTTTTTTTAAAGAGCTGGGAACTGGGACCAGGCAGGGCAGTCATGGGGGTGGGGGAAGGTGCTGAAAGAGTGGGCAGGGGTCACTCAGGGGGACTGAGGGAGCAGGCAGGGGATGGGGCCTTGTGAGAATTCCCCCCATGGTGCAAGCAGGGGAGCTGGGGTGAAAGCATTGCAAAGCAAGAGGGAAAATGCTCTAATTTATCCACACATAAATTTAGCCCTGCTGGAGCTGGGCTAATTTCCTTTGCATCATGTGTTCACAGTTTAATTTACTAAGAGTTAACTTGGCTCACACGTGCATGGCTGGAAATCTCAAACAGTCTGACCATCAAGGTGAGTTTTATTGGCCTCATAGAAGCATAAGATGTTAGCAGCTCTTTTCAGGCACTCAAAAATTCAGTACATCTCTGTCAAGAAGCAAGTCTTAAATTACACTTACAAGACAATTAGTGATCATCAGCTTCAGAGTGCCATGATGAGATAATCCTTTTTAAAGGGTCACCCATTTAACATTGTTACTTTAATAGTTGTGACTGGCTGTATGTCAGTATAATTGATGCACTGTCACTTTAATAGTTAAGGTTATTGGAATAAGTTGTGTAATTGATGTATTATTACTTTAATTCTTCTTCATTATGGAGGTTATTAAAGGTGCATGGTAAATTAACAGGAGTAATTGAAGAATGTGAATTAAGTGGATGAGAAGTTTAGAATAAACACATCTGGGAATAGCATCTGTGCATGCCTTTGGGATGCATACAATAAAATCTGCCACAGAAAAGAATTTTCTTTGGAGGCAGGAGGGGATATGGACTGTGTCTTTTATGATTAGCTGGGGTGGCTAAACATGTTTACTCATATAGGCTCACAACTACCTATTTTCAGCGATGTTTACAGGCTCCAGACTTTTCTGATGCCAGAAGGAAGCTGCGACTATCAAACTGCCAGAGTGCATGCACACCTGGTTCTAGCAGCTCCATTCAGCAGGTTTGTCACCAGAGAGTGAAATACAGTCTGGAAATGCACCAGCTGCTGAATGGGAATGCACCAGCCCTATATATACCCACCTTCAACTGGAGGCCAGATGGCAGCTGATGCATCATTCCACACAGCAGTTGGTGGGTTTTGCTAACACAGAGGAGCTTTGAGTGTGAAAGCACTCACTTTGCTAACAGAACTGAGGTTTTACCAATACAACTTGCTGGTGTTGATTAGGCCATTTTTATGCCCATGTTAGCATATGATCTTAATATCTCTCATTCATGTTAATGATGAGAAACAAAGACAGACAGAGGGCATGTCTACACACATGCTTAAGTTTACATGTGCAGTAGATTATTGTACTGCCCATTAATGTATCATGTAAAAACCCATGCAAATACACTAATGTGCAGTAAAATAGGCTACTGTGCATTAAGTGCAACTTAAAAGCATGCCCTTGCTGTACTGGGCATTAGGGCAGCCTAGTGCACATTTCTTTAGCACCTCGCATTGGAAGTACTACATTTAATTAATTTAATGCACATTAGGAAAATCACCTTAATATATGTGTAAACACACCCAGAGGGACTAAGGAATATTTCCATATAAACTTTATCATTAGTATCTAATGCCTACCTTCAAATGCCTGCTGCTCAGTGAAATTCTTAGTCCCAAGTTAGGGAGTTAAGTGTCATAGCACTGAGCATTACAATGCCTAACTTTTAGGCTTCTGGCCTCTGTAGCAGGCTTTACAACCCTGAGGCGATTATTTAGGATCATTTATAATGCAAGGAGAGAGTCTGAAGACCTAACAACCTAGGTTGGAATCCTAGGTACTAAAGGAATTGGCTGAGGTGATTTCAGACCCATTAGATAGCTTCTTTGAGAACTAATGGAGGTTGGGTGAGGTCCCAGATGACTGAAGAGGGCAAATATAGTGTCTATCTTTAAGAAAGGAAAGGAGGAGGATCCAGGGAATTACAGACCAGTCAATTTAAACTTGATACCTGGAAAGATTGTAGAGCAGGTCCTCAAGAAAGGTATTGTGAAATACCCAGAATGAAAACAGGTGCCAGTTTTGTGCTTCCATGAAAATTTTATGGCAGCACAATAGTTGAGTGAACAGATGTCATAGTCCTTTGTTCTCCCACAAGTGCTTAGATTTTTACAGTGGCTGTGAACCTAGTGACAATTTGCATTGCCCTTTAGCAGTTGGGGGTCTGCTCACTTATATCAGGAAAGTACAAAGCCAGTGGCAGCTCACACTCTCTGGCTGCCCTGTCAGAAGTTACCCCAGTCTCATGGGCCTGATCCTGATCCTGGTGGAAAGGTCCACCCTGGGTTGGGGCACACAACTGCAAGCAAGAAACTCCCTACTTCCAGATGCACCCATGTTGAGGAATAAGGGAAGCCCCCTGCAGCAAATACCCCCAGCACATGTTTTCAAAGCACAGAAGGGAAAATTCTGACACAGAAGGTTGCCTCTTTCACACTTGCATACTTGGTGCACATGCTCCAAATCTGGGCAGGATATCCTGGGCCCTTTTACACCAGGATTGGGCTCTTGAAGTCCTGAGAGGGGCAGAAGACCAGCCCTGGTGGATGACAGCTCTTGTGATGCCTGTTAGATGTTTGTAAAGTGGATCAGCTGTGCCATGACATACAATGGCACAGCTGATTGAACTCCAAAGAGGACATCTGTTTCCACCCGTGAAGGAGAACATGATGATTGGGAAAAGACAGTATGTATTCACCAAGAGCAAGTCATTCCTGATAAACCCAATTTCTTTCTACAATAAGGTGAAAGGCTCCATGGAATGCAGGAAGAAGCAGTGGATGTGATGTACCTTGACTTTAGCAAAACTTTTAACACTGTCTCTCACAACATTAAGGAAATACAGAGTAGATGAAAGTACTATATAGATACAGAACTGGTTAGATCTTCGTGCTCAGCAAGTAGTCTTAGTGGTTCAATGTCTAGCTATAAGGTGGTATCAAGTATGATTCCTTAGAGATCAGTCCTGAATCTGGTATCATTCAATATCTTCATTAATAATTGTATGATAGGAGTGAGTGTATGCTTAGTGAATTTGAGAATGACACTAAGATGGGTGAAGTGGCAGACATTCTGGAAGACGGGGCTAGGATCCAGAATGACCAGGACAGACTGGATAAATGGTCTGCAGTCAATCAGATGAGATTCGTAAAAGACAACTGCACAGTCCTATACATGGGACTGAAAGGTTTCATGCACAAATACAGACTGGGGAATGACTGGCTTAGCTACAGTACTGTAGAGAAGGATCTGGGGTAATAGTCAACCATAAATTGAATTTGAGCCAACAGTGTGCTTTTGTTGCAAAAAAAGAAAAAGGCAACAGCAGACTGGGTTGCATCAATAGGAGTATCACTTGCAAGTTAAACTGATTCTTCTGCTCTATTCAGTACTAGTGAGGCCTCACCTTGAGTACTATGTGCAGTTTTGGGCCCCACACTTCAAAAAGAATGTGGACAGTTTGGAAATAATATGTTTTGCTTTGCACTGGACTATTAGGGTCCTGGGAAACATTTATGAAGAATGGCTGAAAGAACTAGGGTTATTCAGTCTGGAGAAGAGAATGTGAGGGGGGAGGGTGAGAGGATTTGATAACTGTTCAGATACCTGAAGGGCAATCAGAGGGGATAGAGATGGACTTTTCTCTGTGGCTGTGGGGTACAGGACTAGGAGCAATGGCCTCAAGCTTCAGGGGAAATTTAGTTTGGAGATTAAGAGGAACTTTCTGATTCTGAGGGTGGCCAAGCATTGGAACAGTAGTGCAGTAGGGTGCACTACTATGCTGAGCCACTCACCTCACTGTCCCAGGCCCAAAACCATGCTTCAGGAGTCTCCTCTGGGGCACCTATGTCCAGCCATCTCCTTCCTGGAGCACACTCTCAAGTCTGAGGTAATGCTGCCACCACCCAGGCACTGGTCTCTGTTAGGGCTCTGTGCAGCCTTGGGTTCACAGACCCAGCCAGCTTTGGGAGTGCTTTGCCCACTGGTAGTATTTCTGGGTGCTCCTTAAAGCCTGGAGCCTCCCAAGATAATATGAGGTAGGACTGAATTGGTTAATAATCAACTGAGCTCCCTCTCCCCTCAGGCATTCACAGCCAGGCATGCTGAGCCAGAGAGGGAGAGAATGTGGAAGGTTTAGAACAAGGGAAATTTAAGAGAAAACCAAAACACCTTGAGCAATACAAAACAAATTGAGTCTTTCATCAAATTTGGGTTTTGGGACCCTTTTAATACATGTCGAAAATTACTTAATGCTAATCTACTGGCTAAATTTCAAAATCTACACACAGTAAAATCATCCAGAGAGTCTTTCTTCGGAGGTCCAAGCTTTTAAGTGTCCCCAAAATGACTGCCACCAAAAGAGAGGAAGAGGCAGCTTCCCTCCCTTCAGGAATCTTTACAGCTCAGTCACCTTGATGACCAGGTTGAAACCTAATAGCAGGCAGCTTGGAAGAGGAGGGGTGAGTAGGATGTCCCAAGGCAAAGCAGAGAGAAAGGGATTTTTTCACACAGGCTACCTACAGAAATTGTAGAATCTCCATCCTTGGAGGTTTTATAGATCAAGTTAGACACATACTTAGCGAAAATGGTTTAGTGAGGAAGGAGCAGGAAGCAGGGAGCTGGGCTACATGACCTTGTGAGGTCTCTTCCAGCCTTACTTTCCTATGATCCTAAATACCTTTGTGAAAACCCAATCATGATGCCCAAGGAGGTCATTTTGTAAGTGACCAAGTTGTTAGAGCCCACGCCTGGGAAAAAAGATAAAGGTTCAATCCTTTCCTCTTCCCAAGCTGGTACAGGAACTGAAATCCAGCTCATCCACCTCCCAGGAGAGGGACTTGCTCATGGAGCTGTTGGGTGTTCCTTGATGGTGCTCTCTTAAGTGTTGCTTCTGAAGCTGTTGCAGTTTATAGGGATCTGAATGTGATTTCCCACCTTTCAAGAAGAGGGTTCTGAGAAAAAGTGTCATGAAGTCCCTTTCTCTGTCCCAGTGAGGCTTAATCACTTGTTGCTATAGACCAAATAGCAAAAGATTTGGGCCCATAATGGCAGAGATGCACACACTCTGCTGGAATGGGTTACATAGATCTTATATATTTATTTGACTGACATTCTTATTAGCCATGACAGTGTAATTTGCTTTCAGAGTTCTCACTTTGCATCTTTCCTTTCTTATAGCAAGTTGTTTATGGACTATTCTAAACCCCTGCTTCTGAATCACAAAGAAGTTTGGTTGTTTTGCAGGTATTTTATTACTGTGCAAAGACCAGTGAAAAAAATGAGTAAAAACCACTTAAGCTTTGGAATTATCTTCATAGAAGATTAATCAAAATATGCCCAGATGTCCCAAGAATATCTAAAATTGATCCACTCCTCCAGACAAGGCACTTAACAGACACAGAATGCGAAATATCCCTACAGTAAAAATATCTCCTGTCTAGTGAAGACACTAGAACTACTCACATTCTGTTGTAACACTGTTCATGATGACCCAATGTGTATGAGTGATTACAGTATGGGAGACCGCCAGAAAAAAAATCATTTGAAAAAAATGTAGATATAATCCTCATTTCATTTGCAAAAGCAGGCTGTTCAATGACTCTTATTAAATGAGACAACCTTGTCAGGGGGATTTGATTGGCAGCATCAAAGAAGAATAGGAAGACAAGGAGTAACAAAAGAAGCCTCTTAACTGAGAAATGAAAGACTTCCAAATGAATCATCTCCTGTTGCTGACGTCAATTTGGACATTTTCCTGACATTCATCCACCAGGACTGGAATGGAGACAGTCCTCTCATCACTCACAGTTCTCCTCCAGACATATGTGTTCCCAGTCTACAAGAAGGGAGCAGCACACAGATTATGCAGAAAAAGACATTGCTCAATGTGTTGAGATGAAGAGGTCTCTCCCTGAATGAATGATTAAGTTAACTTAAAATGGCTTGCATCAAATATGCAAGAGCCTTGATCGTGTATGCAAGTGTTTATGTGATCTCGTTTAGGTTACTGTCTAGCATATCCACATCATCAGATGCTGTTTATAATGGAAGATGGAATGGAGGCAATCATTTCAATCAGATATCTACAGTAGGGGTTAGCAACCTACATCCCTCAACACAGCTAATGGATCCATTTCAAAGCCAGGAGACTTCACCCACAGTGTGGTCTGGCATTGGGGAGAAATAGCAACAGCAGCAGCCAGGTCCCAGTCTTGGCCCACCTAAGACCAAGGCTGTCATTTTAGCTCACTGATAGAAAAATGCTGCCAACTACTGATTTACAGGACACAAGAGAGGATGAGTCAGCAGGCCAGATTAGTCCCTAATGAACTCCATCAAAATTCATGATATTAGCCTGTGTATAAAGCTGACATGAACCCCTATTTTCTTTCCTTATCCTTAATAAGAGTTTTGTTTGTTCAAGTACAGATACTGAAGGCATACAGAGGGAGGAACTCAGGCCTCTCTCTGATACACGTTACATATATCATGCAATTAACTGTTTAATTGCACAATGAATTTAGACCAGCCACACAGGCAAACTAATTATCCCATGATAAAAATGACTATCCAGCTACAAAAAAAGCCAACCAGCTATAAAGTTAGTGCTTGAACATGTGTAAAAACGTTATAGATGGTTTCTATCCAGGGCACTCACAGTGACAAAACCAGCAACAAAGTTTAAACTGTTCTACAAATAGTTTTTCCAGACAAATATGTAACTGGGAAGCCCCGTTGCCTCAGAGTCATCACGCAGTAAATAAGAACAACATGCTACATATAGTATTTTAGGATACTACAAGATGGCATGATAGATGCCAGTCCACTAGTGAAACAATAGGGCATGGAAGCATATGAAATAATACCACTGCAGGGATACATAAGTGCATAAGATATGGTAAGGTCCAGAGGAGGGCCACTAAATTGATATACGGGCAGCAGGATAGGCCTCATGAGGATCGTCTGAGGGACCTGAACCTGTTCAGCCTCAGTAAACGGAGGCTGAGGGGGAACCTGGTGGCTGCCTATAAACAGCTGAGGGGTGATCGGCAGGAAATAGGGCAGGCTCTTTTTTCCCGGGCACCACCAGGGGTAACTAGGACCAATGGTCACAAGTTACTGGAGAGCAGGTT
>JAGPOW010000304.1:24615917-24640061 GCA_030014935.1 Caiman crocodilus
TCCTAGGGAAGTGGTTCTTGCTCCTACCTTGGGCATCTTCAAGAGTAGATTAGATAGGTACTTGGCTGGGGTCCTGTGACCCTGGCACTTGTTCCTGCCGTTGGCGGGGGGGTCAGACTAGATGGCCTGCTCTAGGCCCCTTCTGACCCTAGATACTATGACTTCTTAATGGGCTAAACTTATTACATTTGCACCTTCCCTATGGAGCTTTCACATCTTCTTTACAAAATGCTGTGATAATCTTAGTCAGACAAGGTTCCTTGGGTGAATTTGATATCTTTTATTAGACCAACCCAAATAATTGGAGAAAAGTTATTAAGCAAGCTTTCGGGTTCAAAAACCCTTCGTCAGGCTAAGGAAGTTTCAGCAGTTGGTGGTGATAATCTTATATATTTTGAAAATATTATCCTTAATCATTTTCAAATTATAGATGCAATATTTCATCTGTATAGTTCAAAGCAATTAATCCACATCTTCAGTATAAAAGTGCCTCCAAACTTATTATATCAATCCATATGGTGTCTTTTACAATTGAATAGCACTTGCATTAATTAAGACAAAAGCAAACATATTTCCACGGCTACCAGTTGTTTCCTCAGCCCTTCCAGAATTTTTACAATCACTCTCAATGAAGTCTCCACCTGTTCTTACTGCAACAGGCTGACAATTCACAGGAAAATAAATCCTTCTCAGAAGCCAGTTCTCACAGAATCCTTTCCCCTTACCCCCAAGTAGATAAGTAGAAACATGGTCCAATTCAGATTCCACTTGTGATCATTTCTTTGAATCACAGCTTTTAGAGCCAGCTAGTGCAACTTTCAGTCTTTGGAGTGCATCAGAGACAAGAGTTAGTTAATGCAATTTGTGATGATAGCTTTGCTGTGTCGGCTTGTCAACTTAGAACTGTCCTAGAACATTTAATTCAGAATATATTATGACAACTTTCAGTTACTTCCAAATCAGTCTTGGCTAGATTTAGATGAGCAAACTAGATATGAAAATCTCCATGGACTCTCATGTTGAAATTCCCTTTGTTTGCCTGAGTGTGGGATAGACCACAGAGAGAGGGGCTGTATATTCCAGCCTCAGACTCGGTGAATCCTTCTGTCCTTTCCCTTCCTCCATGAATCATGGGAGAACAGGATCATCTACAATGCCCTTGGCAACTCTGTTTTACAAGTGGCTGTCAAGATTGCCAACCACTATTTTTTTTTTTACTGATAATTTGAAAAGTTTTACTGACAACCAAACTTTTCTAGTGACACATTTTTTACTGTAGGTGAAAAACAAAACAAAAGAACCCCCGTTACTTGGGTTGGCAACTCAGTGCAACTGCAGCAATGGTTTTAAAAATTGCTACCCTCACTACAGAGGTCTCCTACCCACCACTACACCAGCACCCCCAGCTGCACTGCATACCCTGCTGCCTCTCCAAGCAGCCCCCCTAGCCTGATCCTTACACCTCCTCCCACCCTAAAACAGACTCCCACCTGCTGCCTCTCCCCTGTCTCAGTCCTGCCACTCTGCACTAGACAGCCTGTGACAGACTTGGGTAATCTCCCTTCCTGCAGTCTGGTGCCTCTAGTGACTAGACCAGCCTGTCTGTGTTCCCAGACCTTCTATCTCTTTCCTGCCCTGACTTGCTGTTAAATATATACAGGGGAAGGCTGCCTACAAAAGCCAAGGTGGCCTACTCCCTGGTGCCTATTACCTTTCTGTTTCTCACCTCAAGGGTGTACTCCATTTTTAAGAGGGCCTTGGTTGTCTTAAGGGCTAGACTAGTGACCTCCAGCCCACACCACAGTGACACCTATGCCTCACAGATGACTCCTACTGGCCCCTTCACAGCAGACCGCAACATCCAAATCAACACTAGGCCCTTTGTACACCAAATCCCGTGTCTTGGCTTCTGCCTGCCTTCATCCTGTTTTATCTGGCTGGCATTCTTCAGCCCAGGTCCACTGCACTCATATCCTAGTTTCCTTGGTCTCAGGCCCAGTAGCAAAGAGTGCCCCTCAAGCACCCTGTCCATGACTTCTCCACCCTTGTAGCCCCAACCCCGTACTCCAGTTTTCAGTGTTGTCAAAATATAAGCACAAGCAAGCCACTTTCCAATTAGAAGTCACCTCATCTTGGCTCCTTACCTCACCAGACACCCTAAGCTCCCCTTGGCTTTCTCCTTGCCACTCAAGAGCATGGCTTAGGCATCAGCCAGCTCATCTCCTTTCCTTCAGAAGACCCACTCCCTGATACCTGTACAGTCAAACTGCTGCTAGCTCCCAGGCCCTGATTTTATGTGCCTCAGAGCTCCATCCCCTCATGTCAGCTGGCTCTCCAGACACATACAGGAGCTATCACTTTGGTTGATAATCAGTCTCTCTCTCTCTCTGCTGCAGCTTAGCTCAGCTGTGTCTACTTGGTCTAATGAGCTTTGGCTGGTACTGCCTTGCACCCTCCCAGGCCTTAACAGGCCTTGGCCTGGGGGTCTGTCTTCTTTCTGGGGTTCACTTCTGTTACCACTGACCTCTGAAGACTTCAAGCGTTCTGTTCTCCCTTGGGTTGCAGCTAACAGGGCTGGGGTTCCCTGTTGCACAGCACCCCCAGCAGCCTGACTCCCACTTCCCATCCTAGAACATACCCCCACCTGCTGCCTCTCCCCCATCCCAGGCCCGCTGCCCCCTCCCAGCCACACCATGACTAGCCCCCTCCTCCCTGCCATGCCCAGGACTACATGGCTCTCCATACTTTCAAGGGGAGGACTGAGCATTGCTGGCAGGCAGGTGGTAGCCAGAACATGCAGCAGCAACAGAACATAACATCAGTGAGAAGGAAAAGGGCCTACAGAGCCCCCTGTGGACCACTGTGTCTTGATATAGCTTCCTGCAGGGCACTGAGAAGTGCTCCTTTTCAAACTTCAGGTGTTGCTGCCCTGCTCTCTCTGTCCATGGATGTTTGCTTTCCAGCCTCATTGTGAAGAGATGATAAATCTTTAAACAAGCAGTATGTACTATTTCTTGCATTTTTACAAACCAGGGTTTATAAAACTGGGTTTGTGTGTTTGCTTTTTAACAGGGTTTGTTAATGTCTTTTTCCATGGACTGCCCATAAATTTACAAACAGTTTGCAACCCCAGTAGCTATAATTAAATCTCATGCTTCAGGGCTTCTCCCAGTCAGCAATGGAGATCCAGAAGGAATAGTTTTCTACAATGCACAATTGGCCATGTATATTCTGGTGTTTTTACTTCTGCTTCCTCTGTGGCAGAGATTAAGCAGAATTTGAGATAGATGAGGTGAATCAGTGCTCTAAATCTTCTTTCAAGATGCTTGGCTAAGTGTCTTGCTTATACGCTCAAGTTCATACCAAATTTGAGGTCATAAAGGGCTTTTCCCACATCAAGCTGGTGGGAATCATTCTTTACCTGTGGCACACAAGCTAGACTGCTGAGGACTGAAATGCTTTAATTTAACTGAAGTATTTGGGTATAGCAAAGATACTGGAGTGAATTGTATTGACCTGTGATATATCAGGTCAGAAAATACAATCTATTGGTCATAAAATAGTAATTGTATATATGTAAACTAGTCCTCTTGTACCCCTTAATTTCTGTAGAAGTAATACACAGGTGCTTTCTCTTATTCCTGGGGTGGAAAAGTATTTTCTTTTAGGTAGGGGCTCCATAAGACACTTGAGTAACTATAATCTAGGTTTTAGCAGTGCGTTAAATGTAATTGCAAACAGTTTTGGATCTGAACACCATCAAAATAGTGTTTGGTGCATTAAATCATCAAAAATATGTAAGCAGCCTGACAATCAAAGTCAGCATGAGACCATTTGTATTTCATTCCATCAAAGCTTGATCCAAACAGGTATAGAACAAGAGGAGAAAGTTGTACCCTTTTCAATCCAATGCACATGAAGTAGGTTATGTAAATACTAGGGCTGTCAGTTAATTGCAGTTAATTTACCCGATTAACACCAAAACAAATTTATGCGTTAATATTTTTAATCACATAAATCATGCACATCATTTTGACCACCAGAGTGGACCAGCTCCAGACCAGTCAGAACTCATGCATACTGCCCTGACCCTGGACTGCCCCGTGCCTGCTCCAGATTCACACACCCATGCTGAGCAGCAGCAGCAACCACCAGAAAAAAATCAGCTATTTGGCATGGGGCAAAAGCAGCCACTCCCACTTACTGGTCCTGGGCTTCTTTTCTTCCATGCTGAGCAGCAGCTTCTGCCTGACCACTGCTACTGCTCAGTGTGGGCAGGTGAGTCTAGAACAGACAGAGGGTGGGCCAGGGTCAGGGCTGTTTGCAGTGCTTCCAGCTGGTTTGCTTTGGCTGGGAGGAGTCCAGAGCAGGTGCAGGGCGGGCTGGGGGCAGGGTTGTGCACTTTTGGTGGGTGCGGAGGAGCCGCAGGGCACAAGGGCTCCAGGCTGTTGGTTGGGGAGGTGCTAACTAGTGTTTAATTGTGCAATTGAAATTGAGATTAAATGGTGACTGTTTTTTTAATCTTGCAAGCAATTGCAATTACTTTTGTTAATCCTTTGTCAGCCCTAGTAAATACCACATATTTATCTTCAACTGAGCATCTTCAGGGATGAAGAATGACTTGCATTCAAAAGCTCAGCTAACTTTATTCCAACCATGCAGTTGGCCAGAAAAAAATATCATTGCCTCTTGTGTAATTCCTGGATTACATGGCTACAACATTACTCTAACATTATCATCTTCAACCAAGTATTTTCCTACTTTAAAAAGTACTTTCCTTCTTCCTACCTGCTCACAAGGCAAAGTTAGCAGGTACTGTCTCACATACATTGGCACACAGGTGCATCAAGGACCTATTGCACAGAGTTGCCAACTGGGCATTCCCAGCAGGCAGGCGGTAGCCAAAACATGCAGCAGCAACAGCACATAACTTCAGTGAGAAGGAAAAGGGCCTACAGAGCCTCCTGTGGACCACAAGGTCTCCTTGCTGAGTAATTTAAATGAAACTCTAGAAGTAACGAAAAATGAAAAAAAAATACAGTCACTGAAAACACACTAGACTGAATTCTGTTGTTTACTATCCTGCAAACCCATAGCAGTTGTACAGATTTCACAGCTGTTACTGAGCGCTAAGTGCTCCACCTGCTGGTTATACCATTTCAATGCCAGCCAGCAGCTCTTCTGCGCCAAAAGGATTCTCATTCTTCTGACTCGGCACCAAAGAATTTTGCTCTCTCAATTTAGACAACGGACAAAGAACCCAGGATCTCTCTCCTGCTCTTTCTCCTCTTTGCAAAGAAAAAAACACGTAACTGGACTTTTCTGTTCTTTGTTCATAGCCAAGAAATTAATGTAGTCTCTCTCTCTGTGTATACATAGATACAAGGTATATTTAGAGCCTGTCCTCAATGTTATCAATTTGTAATGACTGAAAAACGCCAGGAGAGAAAAATAGTCGGCTGGCATCCATTTACTAAAGTATATAACAGCTGAGACCACAACAGCCTGCAAAATTTTCCCTCATCACCACTCCTTTACCCCTTCCCACCCCCCGAAGAAGTGCCAAACAGGATTTCTGTGAGGGGTGGTTTGTTTGGGGAGGGCAGGGGGTTAAATGTTCCTAGAATAGATTTCAGCTCTTGGTGGGAAATCAGAGCTGTACGTTACACTCTTGTTTATCTTCTGGTTAATTTGTGCTGAGCTTTTTGCTGCACCCCCCAAAGGAAGCATTGGGCATTATGGACCCTCCAGTGTACAGATAGCTTCTCTTTAGGGACTGGTCACAGGGACTGGAGGGGAGAAAGATGGGATGGTAAGGAAAACCAGCTCACAGTCACACTCTTTACCTATCACAAATGAGGCATCAGTCGTTGCTTTTTGATTTCCCATTTATGAGAATTCACGTAGCCACCCTGCTTTCATCTCCCCGGCGTATGCACCTCCCTGCAGTTTAGCAGAAAATGTCTCAAGCAGAACTTGGTGGCGCTCTCTCCTGAAGGCTACGAGGCCAGTTAAACCTTCCCGCAGAAGTCAAGACTCTTTTTATAAATGCAGCTAACAAAAGAGTGAATCCCCTCTGACAGGCACATGAGGTGTTTGTACCAGACAAATTAGGAGGTACAAAGCCATGTGTCTAATTCTGACTAAAAGCAATTGAGAGATACAAAATGCATTGGGAGAACTTTTTAAATTGAAGAGAACATAAGAAAGAGAGAAATGAAAATGACCTTTACACAATGACAGCCAAGAAGACATTATAAAAACTTCACATTTCAAAGGAGGGTGAAGGGGGGGGTGGAAGGAGCTTGGAAGTTTTTCACAGATGATTTGTTTTTGAGAACAGCAAAGCCCTTGTTTTCATGCCTTCTTGGATTAGTTCCACTATTATGGAGGAGCCCACGGTTTAGTGAATACAAAAGCCAGGACATTTTCTTACATTAGCAGAAAAAGAAGACAGCAACCACGTCAAAAGGGATCCGGTGGGTTTAGTTGAGCTGTAGTTGTATCCTTTCCTGTGTTTTCTATCATGTCAATTTTCAAAGTGGCCATCAAGTTTTTGTCAGCAGAGGCGACCTGGGCATACAAAGCTGACATTTCAAGGAGCTCCAGGATTTGCCTTCCTGATGGCAGCGCTATCAAAGGGGGCTTTAAGCATGCTTAAATTAACTTTAAATCAAGCTGGCAGCTTTGTAATCAGACTGTCTTTGGCATTCTTGTCAATACTTCTCAGTTTGGCTTAACCTCATACACCTTAATGCATTTACTGTCCAGCATTTGGAGTCATGCTTTTCTTGCATACAGAATGTTCTGCCTTGTGTTCTTTGCAGGCTACTTTTCTTTCCTATACAAGCAAGATACTTGCAGTCTGATGTTTGTTTCTGAGCAAGAAAACAAGAACAAAAGTAAAGGCTGGGAGATGATACCATGCTGCAGTGTGTGTTCTGTAATGGCATGCACAGAGATGAATCCAAATGGCTGCCAGTCTCTGCAGACAGAAGAAACCTTAGCGGTCAAAATCTGCAGCTCAGCTGAAGTCAAAATACTTGTACACACACAGAAGAGAGGTTAAGGGGGAACCAGGAGGAAAACTCTCCAAAATTGCTATTTGCTAAGTATGCAGATAAGATATATGGGCCAAATCATGCCCAAATGTTTCTGCTTCCTTACTTTAGGATTTTTGTTCCACAGTGTCCTCCAGAAAATGTATTGTAATGAATAGATCTGTAGGAATGTGTCCAATATTCAGAAATTGGAAGCTGAATTCTGAAAGTTTAGGGCACAGCTAACCCATAGTTGCCAAGAAATTGACCCCATAAAGTTTAGAGAAATTTTGGTCCTGCCCTTTGTAAAGATAGAAGCCTTCTTGCAATATCTGAATGCAGTGCTAAAATTTGATTTTGAAATCTGTATTTGCTGAAGAATGGAACTATGTGGATCTAAAATTTTGGTTTGGCTCCGTCTATTTGACATTTATACCATGAAGAAACATTTAAAAGATCCTGAGATGGCTTAAAATTGACTCTAGCTAAGCACCTAATCCATACTCATGACTACATGAGGAGAAATTATTTCAGAATACATGGGGAGATTATTTAAGAAAAAAGTAGGACTTGAATTTGTACTACAGCAGCTCTTCTGCAATACCTCCCATGTGGACATTTTTATTCCAGAATAAAAATGTTCACAGGGAGAATATTGTTCTTGAATAACTAAAACAGCATAACTTTATTCCTTTATGGCTATTCCAGTCAATTGCCCAGTGTAGACAAGTCATTAAAATGAAAAATGAATCCTTATGAATAGCACTGGAATATTATTCTCTTCCTCGATTTAAGACAACTACAGGTAAAACATCAGTGTTAGGATAATGAATGATACTTACATTTATTTATTTCCTATAGAAATTCTCATTCCAGCAAAACCCCAAAGCATGTATAGAAATACAAATGTAAACCAAGCCTGTGACATGTGCCCAAAAAAGGAATGGTCTTGGAAAGGTAAAAAACTTGCTAAAATGGAGGTTTTAGAAACTGACAGAAAAAAAACCCTGTAGCAGGGGTCAACAATCTTTTTCCAGCAGAAGCAGCACTTTGCAACCCAGGTCTTGTTGCGGCCCACAGGTCTCCACCCCAGAGCATCCAGCTGTCTGTGCTCCCCCTCACCATTGTACCCTAGCCCCTCAGCAGCAAGTGTGAGCACTGACGTAGCAGAGCAGCAAGCTGCACAGAAGAGGGGAGCACTGAGGAGGGAATGAGCAGCACAGCACAGCTCTGTGTCACCTGAAAACTTCACCAGCCAGATCGGACCTCTTTGCAGCCCAAATCTGGCCTGAAGGCTGCAGGTTACCAATCTCCAGTGTAAAGCTTTGCCTGGAAGTAGTTACTGGAAACACTGATAACAGAGGAGTCTTTTCATTCAACACTGAAGCAGGAAAAAAAAATGAGCAGCTTTTTACCAGTGCATCCATATAGCTAAAATTGAATTACAAAGATAAGTAACCAATAAGAGCATTTAGGTAAACTGAGGGACTGCCTTCTCCCTTATTTTTCACTGTGATCCCTAAGGTCAGCCAAGAGCAACTTTGTTCAAGTTTTCTATATGTGCCAGATGTGTTTGGACAAAAACACTTGGGGGGGGTTGTTCTCAGCATTCATGCCTCAGCTCTGGAACTCCCTCCCCACATTGGGGCCTAAACCTAAGCATCTTCTGGAAACATTGTAAGACCTTTTTATCTGGGCAGGCTTTTAAGCAAGAGAGATTGAGTTTTAGGATTCTGTAATGGAATTTGTTACTCATAAATGCATCTGTTTTTACAATGTATCAGTTGCGTTTTTTAATGTAAGCCACCCTGTGCTTTTTCTGAGGTAGGCAGCATATAAATCAAATAAATAAATAAAATAGAATAGCGTAGAATAGAATAGAATTCCTTAATAAATGTTGAATGACTGTCCCAATTGCTACATTTAATGCATTTAAGATACTGTCATGATTCTTCTTCTCTCAAGTACTTATGGAAAAACTTTCTAAAATGACATTTCCTCACTATTTTACAAAAGCTCATCTAGGAATTATGCTAATTTCAAGACTAGTAATTGTATATTGGTCCTTATGTATTCTTAATAGATAATAAAACAAATGTGCATTATACAACATGCCTAGCAACCCTGCCCAAAAGTCACCAAAAGCAAGAAAGTAAAAAAAGTAAGCCATCTAACACTAACACACATACAGATCACCCAAGCAACCTCAGCTCCACCCCTCACACTATATATACCCACTGAATCCAACACTAATAGTTTGGGGTGTTTGGTGTAGTGGTTAGCTATGGTGGAAGAGTTTAGGTTGGTAACAGGATGTTTATAAAAGGGATGTCAAAGACATTTTTTTTTAGAAAAAGTAGAAGTTGTGATGGGAGATGCTTGGTATACAGGCAGGGTTTGTGTCTGTGGGTGGAATCAAGGGTAAGGACATAATGAGGATGCCATTGTGCACTCTTTTTCCCTAATTCCCTCCTCTCCTCTTCTCTTTTCTCTCATCCATATCTCCTTTGACATCATCATTACTGTCCGTTCTTTGCACTGCAATGTTACCTATTCCCATGCATCTGTCACCATTCTCGCCCTTTGAATCTGGCTTGAGAAACCACTTCAATTGTGAATCTCTGTTAACCTCACTGGTGATATTTCCATACCTTCTTGGGTTCCAGCTGACACCCCAAGTACTAGATTTGTTTAATTTATGTTGTGTGTGCTGAGAGCCCTACTGAATGACTAGTAAAGCATCACATGCAATGAAATCTCCCTTTCAAGTAATGATAATACATTCTTAATGTCCTCTCAAACTACTTAATTTTAACAGAATTTTAAAGTAACTCACATCCTCCTGAGATTAAATGATCTATAACAGACAATGAATCTAAAGAATGAAAACAATAAAACAAATATTATATTAGAAATGGGCACTAAAAATGGAAGTCCCAATCCTGCAAATGTGTATGGACCCTGCTATGCTGTAGCCACTTCAAACTCAGCATACATTTTTCATTTTAACTACATACACAGTCCTAGTAGAATCAGTTGGTATATTGCCTCTGTTTAGAGCTTAGGCACCTGCTTAAGTGTTTTTTAGGATTTGGGCCTAATTTACAATACCTTATGACATAACACCATCTATGGATCTCAAATCACTTTCCATATCTTACCTGCCCTCCCCTCTCCCCGTGTTTATAGATGGGAAAATCAAAGTACTGAAAGGTTAAAGTGATTCGTGAAAAGTCACACAAGCACCAGTAGTACAAGATATAAAATCCAGAACTCCAGATTCCTATTTGTATGCTGGAACATAACTATATTTCCCCTCTTACCCTCACCGCCCCCCCATCACCAGCTTAAACCAAATCTTTCCAAAGACATCAAATGCAATAATAAAGTTGTACACTTTTACATTAAATGCTAAGGTCTGGACTTTTCATTTCAAGTGCACTTGAAGAAAAATAGATAAAACATTCCAATGCTTCTCCACAAGATGAATTCATATAAAAGCATCCATTTTCATTAGTTTTGGCTCACTTTGATTGGTAATCAAATAAAGCACTGTGCATCTGGGTTACTTAAGACTGTTTATATGGGTCTTCAAAAAACAGAAAGGTCTAAAGGACAGTTTGAATTTGGTCTTACTGACTGATGCATAGATGAAAGAAAAAAATTCTGTTCTCTCTTTCTCTCAGAAGGATAGTGCTATGTAGGACATAGGAAAGAATACCTAGAGATCCATTGGGTAAATATATGCAAAGTTCCAAAGTATATGATATATACAGTAGTACTGTGGTAACTACTGCATTAGTACTACAGTGGTAACAATTAGAAACTACCTACAGATATAGGGCTGCGTATCAAAGCCTGTTAGTCTTAATAGTATTCACATTAAAACCCCAAAGGGCTAAGTAAAGCAATAATCCCTCTTGCAGTCTCAAAGCTAGGTAGCCTACCTACTGCATTACCCCTTAATAGGATTCCTTGAGAATTGCCAATGGGAAAAAATGCAGTGCCATGACCCTCTCCATCTCTTTGAGGTGAACAACATCCCTGAAGGCACTAGAAAGCAGCAACTGAGGGTCATGTAAAAGCTGGCTAGAACTGGCCAGTCACAAGCTATTACTGTGCAAAACGCATAAATCCCCCTCACTCAGAACTCAAAGCTTACAAGCATTCTACGGGGAAACATAGCTAGAAGTAAGGCGATACCTTAACTACATATAAATGGATTGTGGGAGAGAACCTTTACAAAGCAAAGAAATTCAGCCAGTTAAACCAGTAGTACACAGCACACTAAACCAGACAAAGCTAGAAAGAGGGCCAAACCCAGTACCATAGCAAAAAAGTGGAACAGCAAAGGAAAACACTAAAGGACCAACCAGAGCATAACACCAGGGATTTATAGGTCAAAAGTACTTGGAGGGAGAGATAATGGAAACCTGAAGCTGGATATTAAAGGACTTTACACTATTGTCCTTGAAGAATTTCAGCAAGGGCAAGTGCAAAGTCCTTCATCCGAGATGTAATAATTGCACACACAAATGCAGAGTGGGGAATGACTGGTTAAGCTACAATACTGAAGAGAAGGACCCCTGCAGTAGACCATAAGATGAAAATAAGCCAACAGTGCACTCTTGTTGCAAGAAAAGCCAACAGCATATTTTGTATTAACAGGAGCACCACTTGCAAATCAAGTGAAGTGATTGTGCCTTTTATTCAGCACTGGTGAGGCCTTACCTAGAGTACTGTGAGTTGCTTTGGGCCCCGTGTTTCAAGAAGGATGTGGACAGTTTGGAAAGGGTCCGATAGAAAGCAACAACAACTATTAGGGGCCTAGGAGACAACATTTATATGAAAAGACTAAAAGAGCTAGGGTTATTTAGTCTGGAGAAGAGAAAGCAGAGAGGGATTTGATAACAGTTTTCAAATACCTGAAGGGCAAATACAGAGAGGCTGGAAATGAGTGTCTCCCTGTGACTACAGAGAATAGGGCTAGGAATAATGGTCTCAAGGGGAACATTTAAATTGGAGATTAGGAGGAACTTTCTGATGCTGAAGGTGGTTAAGCATTGGAAAAGGCTACCTAGAGAAACTGTGGAATCTCCAGCCTTGGAAGTTTTCAAAAGCAGGTTGGACAGACACCTGGCTGGGATTGTTTAGTCAAGGACTTCACTGCCTTGAGAAGAGGGCTGGACCAGATGACCATGTGAGGTCTCTTCCAGCCCTACTTTCCGATGATCCTAAGAATTTGTTAACTCATGTAGTTGGGGACTGAATACAGTCCATAAAACTTGTTGGTGCAAGTCTGATGTCTAGCACAGGGAGACATTTGGAGGTGGGAGGACTCAGAGGTATGGAGCCCTGTGACCTCATGTTATTTCAAATTGTCATTCTACTATTTTCTGTGGAAAATGGAGTTTATTTTTAGCTGATGCTAACTGAAGCCTCAGATTATTTCTAATTTTAACTGAACCACAATATGCTCTTACAGCCAAAATTAAACTTGCTGACTCTTACAAGAATCTGACTTGTACTATTCCCAAATGTAGAATACTTAGACAATTCAACAAGCAAAAGAACACAACAAACACTGCACGTAATTAACATGAACATGAAAAATAGACAGCTGTTCATGAGCAGTGGCAGGAATATGAGACAGAAATTCACAGTCAATATAGTTATAATAAATTTGAGCACACATGTATTTGTGTTTTCATCTGAACCCCTAGGCAAGGTAAACCAGGCATTCCGTTTTAACCATTCCTGAGGCAGATATACATGGATCTATGTTCTAGGTTGAAAAGATCAAGATCTTAGATAGCATGGTTACATCAATCTGGTCACCATTGTACAAAAGACACAAAAGGCCCCTGCCTGTGTAGCCTGCTTGAATCCAATGTAAAGTTGTCCAAAGGATAGAACTAAGGGGCAAAACTGCATTAGTATATATGCATCTCTCCATGGCTTGTCCTGGGATAGCCATTTTTTCAAAGGCAAACACACTATGACCTGTTCTGTACTACCTAGTGGTGAGGTGGAGTAAGAGCAGCCTCCTGCATCCAGTTTGTCCATTCACTCTGAGCACCTGTACACGTGCCCAATGCCTGCTCTGACACATGCTAATTAGCACTCTCCAGCAGCTTCAGCATCACATGTATTTAGCATCCCCATACTTCAAAATGGTGGTGGGGGCATTTCATTAAAACTCATCAAACAAGCTTTAGTTAAAGCGCCCCCATCGCCATTTTGAAGCATGGGACACTGAATACACAAGACACTGGGTGCTTTAATTAAAGTGGCTCCTGAGAGCTGCTCTAATTAAAGTCCCCCCTCCCCCCCACCGCAGAGTGTGTGTAAAGACACCCCCTGAATCCTTACGTAATTTATGTCTGTGTATGGAACAAATGTGAATTATATTATTGTAAATATGTCTTGAGCCAGACCAAGCTATGGATAAAATCCACTGTCTTTGCTGAATTCTGCAAGACTGACCCCTATGTTCTTCAGTGAAAGGCATGTATCCAGTGTGCACATAACCAAGCTAGTTTTAACCTCGCTACTTTAGGTACTAGTAGCAACAAGGACCACAACATAATCTGGAAACCTTGTCTGAGAAGGGCAAACTAGGCTGTGCTGAGCTCTGTGCTGTGGCTGCATTACAAACATACTCAGAGCTATACCAGCAGAGGCTGGCTGAGGACCTGGCCTTACATAATACATCAATAGGAGTTCCCTCCTTAAGGTCCAACCTGCCATTCTTATTCAAGGCAAAACTCCCACGGAAGCATTAAGAAAGTTTGTCTGTCTGTAGGCAATACTGTGAAAGCCAGGCTGAGCTGGCACTTGGCTATGCCTACAAACAGCCCCCAACGTAAAAGAGCTGCTCAGCGCACCTTATTCAGAATACACAGATGATCCAAAAAGAAAAATCTCTCTGAAGAAAACCTAAATACATTCGAATGTTTTGTATTAATGAATGTGGAGGCAGGATATGGTTTTATAAGTTTGCAGATTTACTGCAGCAAGTTTCTATTGATGTATGAAATGAGAAATTCTTGCCTATTGCACACAGAGAATCACACAGATATTGCTATTCAGTCACTGATGTGCCACACTAAGACTTGCTTCACATATACTATTCAGCTGATAAAAATGCAGTCAAAAAGGCACATTGAGCCCAGCAGTCTCTAAACACCAACAAAATATCTTTCAGAGACAAGCCACTTTTAAAATATTTTTTTCACGTTTTTAAGTCCTCAGTAAAAGGGAAAAAGCACATACCTCATTCTAAGAGGATGCATAAAACTCATTAAACTTATAGTCTGACAAGACAAAACTCAATATTCCTAGCAGGTCTCCAAGCCATTTTAAGAAGGAAAAAATAATTGTTTTTGTTCAGACTTAAAACACAATCATTTTCTCTTGGAATTCCTTATAACTCTCACATGGATGCATATACTTTCCCTAGTGAAACCCAGCCTGTCTACTCACTGTGGCAACATAAGCCAGTTTCTACTGTTTGTCTTCTGTATCAACTCCTGTGCTGAAGTCCATTGAAATAAGCAAATTGTCAGGACATACCAAGGTTGTTGGTTAAGAACTTGAAAAAGACATGTATTACTTAACATAGAATGCATTTGTCCTGAATGCCAAGTTCAGAGCAAAGCAGAGGGCCAGATCAGCACAGTATAGGATCTGCCCATTCCTTGAATTACCCATTAACATTTCAGACAGGGCTACTCAGCCTCTTTAGTTTTGGATGAGACCTTAAAGCATCAAAACCTGATTGCTTTGCACAGGCATGTCAGGAACCTGCCATCTGTCTTGTAGGGGGCTACTTCAAATTCCTTAATTTTCCTTGTTCCACATTTTTTCCTCACGGACTTTGTCAGCTGGCTGTACCCTAGAAATAGTGGCAGATGCATATTAGTGATGATATATTGATGGTGATGCTTTGATGAAGTAAGTACTTTTTCCAGTTTTGATCATGAGGCAGGGTATTTCTTTCTATGTGTTTCATAGTTATCTATTCAATGCCTTTTGCAATCAGACTTTTTACAGATGGAGTTTCCAGGCAGGCAGGATGCTGGTATTTTGAATGGCATACATTTCAATATTCTACAGCAAGATGACAAGTCTGTCAACAAGCTTATTTGTAACAATACACTTAAAACCCATGATGAAAGAGCTAAAGTGGAAACCATGCCTCCACCAGGGCATCATAGTAAAACTGCACAACCTCCTTTTCATGAAAAGATTCCCAAAAATCTACAGCGAAGCCTCAGTACATGAATGGATATAAATGCAGACAAGACATACTGTGAAACCTGCTTTTTTGCTTAAGTGTTTTAAGCCTATGGGAGAATCTCTCTACAAGCCAGTCCACAAAAAATATCTTGGGGCTAGAATGAAACTTTAAGTATATATTTCTTTTGAGGCTTTTCAAGGAATTTTAACAGGAGGAAGAGAAACATCATCATCAATTTTTATGACCAAAGAGGTCAAGAATATTTAAAGAACAGTACAAGAAAAGGCATGAGGGGGGAATAAAACTGTTGCCTTATTCCAAGGGCTTGCCTTAAATATATGACAGATGCAATCAAAAATAATTAGGCTGATATTTGCTCCAAGTTACAATTGCCTTTTTAAAATCTCTAGTCTTGCTGAACACTGTTTAACAGGGTGACATACACCACAAACCTGACCATAAGGCATGTTAGATTGTTTACATTCAGGTGCCAATGTCCTGTGGGAAAAATAACCAACTTTAAAGACTTTTTGTTTAATCCAGCACAAAACAAGACACAACAATTACTCCCATGTCTGATTTATCTCATATCAATAAAGATACATCTCAACATAATTTTGAAATTATGCATCTTAAGAATATGATCCCTTGAAAGACTGAGGGCCCAATTAAGCAGTTGCTATTGTACTGAAGTAAATAGAAGTTGCTGACCTTGAATGATTACAGAATTAGGCCTAAGAAGTCCAATGTGAGTTGTGAAGTATAACTGCTGATAAAATCTTTAGATCTGGTATCTATACAAAGAGAAACCTTGCACTTCTTTCATGGCATCATCTTCATTCCCACTCCTCAAAGATTGCACAGACTTCTTTTGAGTTACAAGAAAGGCAATCTGGCTGCTGAGCAACCATATGCAGAATGTACTTAAGTTCTGAAGACAAAGTAGTTTGAAAGAGTTTATCCAACATATTTTGGTCTATGAAATGCATTGCATGATGGATGAGACAGAGGGAGATGAAGGGTAGGAATGTCCTTTAGGAAATCTTGGGCTGTGGCCTATACATTCTTTGTTTATATACTTGCCAGAACACCCTTCTTTAGAGAGGTTTCTGGATCATCCATGCATCCTAAATACTTATGCAGCATTCAGGGAAATTCCACGAACAAACTTTCCCAGAACTGCAGACTGTTACTAAAGCCACTCAATGGATGAGTAACTGAAGTCCTCTTACTGGATGATGTGATACTTGGGAGGTTTGCTGGTAGGTCCACATAGCCACATATATACTGGGTGTCCTGGCATCTACAAAGCAGATAAAGACCACAAAGCTGACAAGCTAGTGACTCACTATATGGGCTAAGCAAATTCAATTCCATGCTCATATCTGTTCCACTACCTTCTGAGTCTATTTGTATCAAGGGAACATAGTGGGGAAGGGAGAGTATCATTGGACATAAGTGTAAGCAGTCTAGTACTCGTCTTACTCCCACGTCCAGCTGCCTGTAGCACAGCATAGTTCGAGTCTGTGTTAGTACATTGAGATTTGTGAAGCATTTATGAGCACCAGCTGCCATGGGATCTACTGCATCTGCATTTATATCTATTACATTTTTGAAAGGTCAGAGTGCATTTGGGAGATTCTATTGGAAGATTATAGTAATTATAATTATAGAGTACATAGAATCTATATTAAGACTGGGAAGGATGAAGGGAGGAATTAAAAAGCCTCATATCTAGTAATAGTAACATGAAGTTAATACTGGAATTATGAATCAGCATCACACAGGATGAACCTTATAGTTCCCAGTTACTATGCATTGTAATTAATCCTCCATATAATATCCACAAACAGAATTTCACTAGTATTAATGTCAGAGCTGGTTATTCTGACTGTCACTAAAGCACTTCCCTTCATAAGCCCCCTTTTAGGATGGTTTGGCTCTGTTAAATGGACCAGCCAGCTCTGGGATAAAAGCCCAACAGTAGTGATTAACTGGTAGTTAAAAGCCCAAGCAAGGAAAGAGCAAGGAACTGGAGCTGGGGGAAGGAGCAATTTGTGGGCAGGAAGCAGACTGAACCCAGAGAGCTTGCCTCTAGGAAGAGTCAAAGGAAAAGGGTCCTCTCCTATCATCTGGAGAAAAGCTAAAGGGTTGTTCTACATATTTGTTTGGACTGAGGAGTATTTTTTTTTTGTTATAAGGACTGGCCAAGGAGCTCCCAAGGGAGCAAAGCCAGACAGCAAGCCTCCAGGCACACAAGCCCACTTACAGACTATTGTTTAGACTCTCTGAAGGACTCTAAGGGAACAAAGCCTTCACAGCAGCAGGCACCCCAAACTCCCTACAAGGCCCTGTTTGAGTCACTTATAATTACCAAACTGTAAACATTAAGGATGAAGTAGAGTGTCTGCCTCTGAATGAATTATTGAAGGGAAACCAATTTCAAAAGCAGAGACGTGTACTGACAAAATGAGTGCGCCCTCCCCACTTTGGATGGTGAGGCCTACTCGTACACTCCCATGGAAGCAGCAAGAGGGGAGCGATAGGTAACAATGCAGTAGCTGCTTTTATGGTGCAGGGGAACCGTCTAGAGTTGGCTGGAGTATGGTAGCGTGGTGGGCTGGAGCCAGAACACCAAAAATCCACTCTCATTGGAGGAAAGTAGTGACGCTCTCCTTCTTTCTTACCCAGAGGGGAAGTTAGGAGGAAACTGCAATTGCCAAGAAAGAGGCAAAAAAATAAGGCATCTCCTCAAGAAATGTTTTTGGAAGAGAATGCTCAAAATTAGTAAACACCTCCTTCCATACAAGTTCTAGCTAGCACGGAAAGCCAATCAAACTGGCCTCACACAGGATTCACTTAAGACAGGGATGCCAAACTCACCCTGGGCCCCAGGTCAGACCTAGATTGTGAGGCTTCTCCCTAGCCAGATCCAGGGGTGGATCCAGAGGGGGTGCTTTGACAGAAGTTGGGGACTTTAAGTCCCCAAAGAATATATGAATTCCTCTTCCCTCCTCCTCTGTGCTCAGAAGCACATCTTTCCCCCTCCAATTCCCAGCTCCTCTCCTTGCTGCTGCCACTGTGTCCCCACTGTCCCAGGGGCAAGGGGAGTTCCTGTCCCACTGCAGAGGAACATGAAGACACTTCGCTGTCAAGCCAGGTGACATGTACAAGTAGTACCCAAGTAAGTAACAGAGGCCAAGGTAGGTTTAAGAACAAGGGAGTGGCACGTGCAACTACAGGAGGTCTCAAATGCCTTGACACAGATGCTTAAAGCATGGGGAATAAGCAGGAGGAACTCACCCTCTTGCTGCCTAGCAAAAACTCAGACCTAGTGAGACTCACAGAAACCTGGTGGGATTTTACCCATGACTGGGCAGTGGATATCAAGGGCTACAGGCTGTAAAGGTGAGACAGAGCAGGGCAAAAAGGGGGAGGGGGTGTATCACTCTATATCAAAGAGCAATACACGTCCTCAATGATCAGGATGGGTTCAAAGGAGGGGTGAACTGAGGCACTCTGGGTTAGAATGCAAGGGGGATCATGGAGAAAGGGACTTGATAGTGGGCATCTACTACAGACTGCCTCACCAGGGGGATAAGCTGGACCTGGAACTCTCAGGTCAGCTCATGGAGGCTGTAAAGTCAAGGGATATGGTTGACAATGGATAACTTAAACTACCCAGACAGCTGCTGGGAGGATTAGGCAGCCAGGTCCAACCACTCACGTAGTTTCCTAGCCAGGATACAGACCTCCACCTAACCCAGGAGGTTCATCATCCCACCAGAGGAAATGCCTTGCTCAATTTGGTCCTTGCCACAGGCAATGACCTGGTGAGGGGTCTGACAGTACTTGACCACCTGGGCAACAGTAATCATCGCCTGCTGGAATTTACTATCCAGCGCAGGGTGATGAAAGCAAGCAATAAGGCAAAAGTCCTTGACTTCAGGAGGGCCAACTTCAATGAGTTAAGAAGATTAGTAGGAGAGACATTGGGGTCTCAGAGCTTCAATAAGATGGGAGTCCAAGATGGGTGGTTGTTCCTCAAGGAGACAATCCTCCAAGCTTGAAGGGAGTCAGTCCCAATGCACACCAAGGGGAGCAGAAGTGCTAAAAAGTCACCATGGCTTGGCAAAAGCATCCAGGAATGCCTGAGAGCAAAAAAAGGAGGCATACAAACAGTGGAAGCAAGGACCTATCACCAAGGAGGATTACACCTCCATTAATCGTGACTGCATGGAGGCCATTAGGAAGGCCAAGGCAGAGATGAAGCTAGGGTTGCTATCAGAATTAGGGATAACAAAAAGTCCCTTTTCAAATACATAGGAAGTAAGATGAAGGTATCAAGGAAAGTTGGGCCCCTACAGGATAAGCTTGGCAATCTGGTGATTGCAGCTAATGAAAAAGCTGACCTCTTTAATGAATTCTTTGCCTCCATATTCCTAAACAGGGACCAGGACATTTCCCCCACTAGGATTACAGATGGACCCAGGGGAGGCACCGCCATGCCTAATTAGGGAATTGTTGGAGGGGATGGATGTGTTTAAATCAGTAGGTCCAGGTGCTCTTCACCTGAGGGTGCTGAGGTAATTGGCAGGTGTCATAGCAGGGCCCCTGGCGTGGCTCTATGAGCACTCGTGGGGCTCTGGCCAGGTACCAGAGGATTGGAAAAGGGCCAGTATGGTTTCCTTTTACAAGAAGGGGAGAAAGAAGGACCCAGGTAACTATAAGCCAGTTAGTCTCACCTCAGTTGTTGGGAAGACCTTTGAGAAAATTATGAAGGAGCATATCTGCAAGGGCCCAGCAGGGGAGGTAATGCTCAGCTAAAATCTAGCTAGATCTAGACAGGTTACAAAGGTGGGAAGATGAGAATAGGATGGAATTCAATGCAGACAAGGGCAAGGTGCTGCATCTAGGGAGAAGGAACCAGCAACACACCTATAGGCTGGGGAACACCCCTCTTGTGGAAACAGTGGCAGAAACGGATCTTGGAGTCATTGTTGACTCCTGGATGAACATGAGCCACCAATGCGAGGAAGCGGTCAGTAAGGCTAGTGGTACCTTGTCATGCATCTACAGATGCATCACAAGCAGGTCCAGGGAGGTGATCCTTCCCCTCTATGTGGCATTGGTCAGGCCATGGTTGGAGTACTGCATCCAGTTCTAGATGGCGCACTTCAGGAGGGATGTGGCTTGCATTGAGAGGGTCCAAGGAGGGCCACTTGCATGGTCAAGGGGCAGCAGGTCAGGCCCTATGAAGAGAGCCTAAAGGGCCTGAATCTATTTAGCATCCACAAGAGATGGCTAAGAAGGGATCTGGTGGCCGTTTATAAACTCACCAGGGGGGATCAGCAGGAATTGGGTGAGGTTCTGTTCCCCCAGGTACCACCTAGGGTTACTAGGAATAATGGCCACAAATTGTTAGGGAGAGGGTTCATGATGGACATCAGGAGACATTACTTTACAGTTAGGTCTATCAAGCTCTGGAATGGACTCCCAAGTGAAGTGGTATTCTCTCCTACCTTGGGGGTCTTCAAAAGGAGGCTGGACAGATATTTGGCTGGGGCGTTATGACTCATTCCTGCCCAGGGTAGGGGGTCAGACCTGATGATCTGTTTAGGTCCCTTCCACCCTAAGCACTATTAAACTAAGTAGTGGCACCAGGGCCAAGTGACAGCAGACCAGTCTACCAGAAGGTGGATTGGGCTATATTGGCATAGCTCATGTTCATCCTTCCACCACTTATAGCCATGACCAGCAGGATTCAGGGGCCCCAAATTCTGTGGTGACACCTTCTCAATTTCCAGTATCCCGGTGGGCCAGATGGAATTATCACATAGGCTGGATGCAGCCTGTGGCCATATGTTTGACACCTCTGATTTAAAAAATTGTCCAAAAACATGCAGCTCTCCACTCTCCCCTGCAATTTAACAAGCATTTTAACCTAGGAATAATATTAACTGTAGAAATAAATAAGCATGAGAACATCCATACTTAGCAGACCAGTATGTGAGGGAAGTTAGTGGTATGTATTTATACACCACAAGACCTATCTTTATCTTACAGATAAAGAAAAGAGAATTTTATAATTTAGAATGGACAATAAAAAGGGGGAAAGGAGTTTGCAAAACATTAGATAAGGTTACTTGTTCTGACACAGCATTGTTCTGTAAGCATATTTTTAAGTAAGGTGGATCAGCTCTGAAGCAACAGCCAAAAAGGTGAAGATTGGTACAAGTCTCTATCCTCAGCCATCAAGTTTACCCCACATCCACCTTCTTTTTCCCTCTTACTTTCAAACTCCTCCATAGAAATCCCTCTGTAATATTTAATAAGTGCTCAGGCATTAAGCTTGTCAGAAAAGACAGCAGAGCAATTTTATGAAGCTCATAAGCACCTAGCTAGAACTGAGCCCATTTGAGGCTCTGTAAACATGCAGTTCCCACAGGGTATGCTTGAAGGCTTAGCACAGACATTAGCATAATCATTCTTATACTGATAATTTGATACTTATCCTTATACCTCTCCTTAGCTTCTTTAGTTTCTTTCCAACATCACTTTAAGCTTTGTAACCAGAGCTGGAACAAGTTAACAGATTTTTAAATATACTTCAAAGACAATTACAAGTTGGGGGGTTTTCCTGTATGCATATGGATGGTTTTCCCAAGGCCAAACTGTTACCATGATTCATTCCACAAGATTATCATACAGCTTCAGTCAAGCACCATTTGATTCATAGCTCTTTAAGGCCAAAAGATACCACAAGGTTGCCTAATCTAACCTCTCATACAACACAGGCCTTAGATTTCCACCCGGTTTCCTTTCCATGACATGTTTGGCTAAAGACTTGATACAACATTCAGATTCCTTAAGTCCCATCTAGGTACCTAGCTCAAACAGAGTTTAGTTAACCTACATAGCAAAAAGTGATGATCAAAGTGCAGTGCCCCATGGGTCAGTCCTGGGGCTGGTTTTGTTAAATATATTCATCAATGACCTTGAAGAGGTCTCAGCAAGTTTGCAGATGACACCAAGCTGCGGAGAGTAGTAGGGCTGCTGGAGGGTAGGGCTAGGATTCAGAGAGGCCTAGATATATTGAAGGATTGGGCCAAAAGAAATATCATGAGGTTCAACAAGTGCAAAGTCCTGCACTTAGGAGGGAACAATCCCATGCACCAGTACAGGTTGGGGCTCACTAGCTAGGCAACAGCTCTGCAGAAAAGGACCTGGGGATTATAGTGGACAATAAGCTGAATAAGAGCCAACAGTGTGCCCTTGTCACCAAGAAGACTAACTGCATGCTGGGCTGCACTGGTAGGTGTGTTGCCAGCAGGTCAAGGGAAGTGATTATTCTGCTCTATTCAGCATTAGTAAGGCTACATCTGGAGTTCTGTGTTCGGTTTTGGGGGCCCCCACTACAGAAAGGATGTGAATAAATTGTAGAGTCCAGATGAAGGCAAAAATGATTAAGGGGCTGGGGCACTTATGAGGAAAGGCTGAGGGAACTGGGCTTATTTAGTTTAGAGAAGAAAAGACTGAGATGGGATTTTTAATAGCAGCCTTCAACAACCTGAAGGGTGATTCAAAAGAACCTGGACTGTTCTCACTGGTGGCAGATGACAGAATAAGGAACAACAGTCTCAAGTTGCAGCAAGGGAAGTTTAGGTTAGATATTAAGAAGAATTTCTTCACTAGGAGGGTAATAAAACACAGGAACAGGTTACCCAGAGAGGTGGTGGAACCTCTATCCTTGAAGATTTTTAAGACCTAGTTAGACAAAGCAAGGGCTGGTCTGCTTTGAGCAGGGGGTTAAACTAGATGACCTCCTGAGGACCCTTCCAACCCTAATTTTCTATGATTCTGTGATTCTCTGATCCAAAACACTCCCCTCCAGCAGCTACAGCGCTGAGGAGGCACCTAAGCTTGGGTTCCATGCTATCCAGATAGCTCCCCTACATCCTTCCAAAGGTCCCCTGTGATTCATATCAGCACCTATGTCCTCTGAAGAGGTAGTCTCCTACATGTGTTCTGAGTACAGATAACGTACATTAGCACCATTTAATTCAGCACCAAGAACAGCAGCCACAGTCACTCATTCACAAATGCCATTGATGTGGCAAGTAATTGACCCAGCTTCAACAATACAGGTAGAGTGTACCTACCACCCTAAATATTCCTTAATCTGATTAATAGGACTTTTTCTGGGGATCAGGACTCATGGTTTGAAATCTCATGAGGCTGAAAAGGCCTCAAACCCAGGTTTCACCCTCTCTCTGTGGGAGTCCTCTGACCACTAGACAATTATACAAAAGGTGGAGCACAAGACCACTATCACCCACTAGGCACATTCCCTCACATGGGGATTCAGAGTTCAGGATCCTAAAATGACAGAGGCAGCTAACATGGAGCTCTTAAATAATTTGTTTGTTTCTGTTTTCCTGGACATGGATACAAATGCACCTCCCATTGAGTCTTTAGGCTGGAGTGAGAGTAATACCAATCCACCAATGGCTAGGACCCGGGTAATCAGTTGCCTCACCTTTATTCATAGTTTCATAATAACTAGGGTCAGAAGGGGCCTAGAGCAGGCCATCTAGTCTGGGCGCCTCACTTCAAGAGGGACATGGACGGCCTCGAGAGGGTGCAGAGGAGGGCTACTAAAATGATATGTGGGCAGCAAGATAGGCCTTATGAGGAGCGTCTGACGGACCTGAACCTGTTCAGCCTTAGTAAACGGAGGCTGAGGGGGGACCTGGTGGCTGTATATAAGCTGCTGAGGGGTGATCAGCAGGGAATAGGGCAGGCTCTTTTTTCCCAGGCACCACCAGGGGTAACTAGGACCAATGGTCACAAGTTACTAGA
>JAGPOW010000304.1:24640161-24667685 GCA_030014935.1 Caiman crocodilus
AACCATGCTGGTTTCCCTTCAGCATAAAGTCACCAGCCGGTCCCTCACAGATATGAGCCTTGAGAATTTTCTCAAATATCTTTCCCGGGACCGAGGTGAAACTGATAGGCCTGTAGTTCTCCGGGTCCTCTTTCCTCCCCTTCTTAAAGATAGGGACCACATTGACCACCTTCCAGTCCTCTGGCACTTGTCCAGCGCTCCAAGAGAGCTCGTATAACCGAGCCAAGGGCTCAGCACTCACCCCTGCCAGCTCCTTCAACACCCTTGGGTGTAGGTCATCCGGGCCCGCTGACTTAAAGACATCCAGCCCGTCTAGAAACCCTTCCACTAGGTCAACCCTCACCCTTGGCCCAGCAGCGATTCCCGAGTGGGAATACAGACTTCCAACAGGAGGGAGTCCCGGTCCCCCCTCAGGAAGACCGAGGCAAAGAAGATCTCTGCCTTCCCATCGGCTGCGAGCACCAGGTTGCCCAACGAATCCCTCAGGGGCCCGACATTTCCCGGGGCTCTTTTTTTGCTCCCCACATACTTGAAAAAGGACTTCCTGTTGTCCTTGATCCTAGTCGCCAGGCGAAGCGGGCTTCCGGGCACTTTTGCCTATCTTGCATCGGGTGGGAACGGTTGCCTCTTGGGCCCGGAGGATCATCTCCTTAAGGAGCACCCACCCTTCGTGAATACCCATGTCAACCCTACAGTCCCTCAGTGCCTCATCAACTAGCCTCCTGAGCTCTCTGAAATTGGTCCTTCTGAAATCTGGGACCCTAGTCCTAGTGTGGGCCCTATCTATACTGCGCCGGACAGCAAATTCTATCAGACGATGGTTGCTGTCTCCCAGAGTGTGGTGTCCACCAAGGCTCTGTACTTGGACCAGTGCTGTTTAATATCTTCATCTTTATTCTCAATAAATCTTAGAAAAAATCATAAAGGATCACATTTGCAGAAGGCCAGTGGGTAACACAATGGTAAGGGCAACCAGCATGGGTTTACAGTAGGCAGATCATTCCTGACTAACCTGGTCTCTTTTTATGACCAGGTCACAAAGTGCTTAGATGCAGGGGAGGAAGTAGATATTATTTATCTGGATTTTAAAAAGGCTTTTGACGTAGTGTCGCACCCAATTCTTCTGACCAAACTGAGTACCTGTGATGTGGATTTTTTCACAGTAAGGTGGGTGAAAAACTGGCTTATGGGACACACTCAGAGAGTGGTGGTGGATGGGGCAGTTTCTCCCTGGAGGGATGTGGGCCGTGGTGTCCACCAAGGCTCTGTCCTTGGACCAGTGCTGTTTAATATCTTCATCAGCGATTTGGATGAAGGTCTTGAAAGCACTTTGTCCAAATTCGCAGATGACACTAAACTATGGGGCATAGTAAACACACTGGAGGGCAGCGAGTGAATTCAGACAGATTTGGACAGACTGGGGAAGTGGGCAGATCAGAACAAGATGCAATTCAACAAGGATAAATGCAAGGTGCTGCACCTGGGGAGAAAGAATCTCCAGCACACCTATATACTGGGGGATACCATTCTGAGCACCACAACAGTGGAAAGAGATCTCAAAGTCCTGGTTGATGCAAAAATGAACACGAGTCGCTAGTGTGACCTGGTAATAAGCAAGGCTAACCACACTTTTTCTTGCAGAAGCAGGTCCCATGAGCAGGTCTAAGGAACTAATAATTCCCCTCTACGTGGCATTGGTGAGGCTGCGGATGAAGTACTGCATTCAGTTTTGGGTACTGCACTTCAAGAGGGATGTGGATAACCTTGAGAGGTTTCAGAGGAGGGCTACTTGTATGGTTGAGAGCCTGCAGGTAAGACCCTGTGAAGACAGACTGAGGGATCTGAATCTCTTCAGCCTCCACAAGAGAAGGCTGAGAGGTGATCTTGTGACTGCCTACAAATTCATCAGGGGGACCAGCAGGGAATAGGGGACACTCTGTTTCCTAGGGTGCCCCTTGGGGTTACCAGAAATAATGGCCACAAAATGAAGAAGAACAGATTTAGATTGGACATAAGGAAGAAATACTTTACAGTAGGTTTGCCAAAATATGGAATGGGCTTCCAAAGGAGGTGGTGCTTTTCCCTACCTTGAAGGTGTTCAAGAGGAGATTAGACAGGCATCTGGCTGGGGTTACCTAACCCCAGCACTCTTTCCTGCCTGAAGCAGGGGGTTTGACCCAATGATCTACCAGGTCCCTTCCGACTCAAGGAATCTATGAAATCTATGGCTTTCTGCCCTGCATCTAGGTTCTCAATCTCCTTCTCATGGCCAATCTCAATCTAGGTTCTCAATCTCCTTCTCATGGCCTGTTTAGGTAGTATGGGTGCTTTCCCCCATTTGTTTGAACTACCCTGCTGGAGCCAGATACATGCTTTAGGAAAATGCAGCATTTCATCTGAAAGTGCCTTTTGCCTTGGGTGACTGACATTTTGCTACAAAGGACTCTGAATTTGGTGAAACTTGCGGAAAGCTGCTAGCACAGTTTCAAATTCTCTCATCTCCCTTATCATCCTTTGTTGATATAGAGATATGCACAAAAATGAGATGGAAGCTCAGTTGAGTCCTTTCAGACTTAACACTGATAGCAGCTTAGTAACACATTATATGTTACTGACCTCCTGAATTCTTTCCATACAAGGTGAGAGTGATCCTCTTCCCTTTTTATAGATCTTGATCTCCCAGTAATTGGCTTCTTTTCTTCTACTAATTGTGTCTCTACAACCTGCAGAATCTCTCTCAACCCTTCTCCTTTTCTGTTTTTCACTATGCTGTGCCAAGCTCCTGTGATCAGAGACCTGGTGAAGAATGTCTTGCATTTGAAAGCTTGTCTGACTTTACCCCAACTACATAGTTGGTCCCATAAAAGATAGTAACCTAAGAAATCTTTGTCTCTTGCATATTTTCTGGACTACCATGACTACAACATGTCTGTTACACTAAAATGATGTTAGCACAAGAACTTGGTGCAAGAATTCTGAAGGGAGTGGGATACATATTTCAAAGTTATCTTGAATGAATATGTCAGTATCAGCGTGGATAAAAAATGTCCCTGAGTAACCCAGCAGTTAACAGACTTACAGCTAAAGCTGATGTCATAATCAGACGAGATCTGGATATCATCCTTAGTCCACACACATTATAGGACACCAATATGGAAGACACGTTTAAGTATGAAGATGGAACAGTATCAGAGACATCACCTTGCCAAGTATCCTTTAAACAGAAAAGGGAGACTTACCCTCTTTGACTGATATTCAATTACAGCAAACAAAATGAGCAACAGCCAAGAAAGAGGTTTTGATATATTTCTGACAAGCAGCTGAACTGGTGCCAAGATATCCATATTTTGCTCTCCTTCTTAGTCTGAGCATAAAAATAGGAATCACAAACTTTCTGATTCTAATTCCAGGTCTCCCTCCTATGACCATGAGTAAAGACATACAGCCTTACCATACCTTATCTTCTCTAACTGTAAAACTGTAACACCCACCACTCCCAGGGATTTAAAAATGGTTGCAGAGATTTTAGAATCTTGGAAGGACAGGTTTTATAGTAATATTTTTTCATTATTAACTACCTCAACATGATCGTTAAACAACTTCTCTGTTTGTAAAAGCATCTTTGCTATAAAGCAATACTAAGTACCAGGAACCTTCTGAGACTCATCCATCATTACTTATTAAGCAATATGAAAGCAATACACTAGTCTGCAACATTTCAGGAATAAAAATTGTATCACTTGTTCTTTTCTAGAAGTTTTATCACTGGAATGGAGATGAAACATGAATTGACATTTATAAAAGCCTCTGGTGGGTATATTCAAGCCTAATACTTGGTTTACTTTTATAATGAATCAGAAAATAATGCCATAACTGGTATAATAGCCAAGTTGCTTATGTATCCTGTTTAGCTGATGAGATCAGACATGCATAAAACTACCTGAGGAGTATTCTTCAGGAAAAAATGTACACGCAGAAAACATGTTTAGACATGCAGTATCAAGTTATTCATGCGTATCTGTACAGAAAAATAGACATATGGAAACCTGTATGTTTCCAAAAAATCACAATTTGAGCTACTAGATTTTTTTTTTTACTCACTTGACTAGGAGAGAGAGAGTCTGAATAAAATTCAGAAAAAGGAAGACCAGAAGCCAAACCCTTTCATTCTGAACAGGCACACATGCAAGGGATGGACTGTCCAGTGTCTACATTCATCAAGTAACTTCCTGGAAAGGGTTGGTCTAATAAAAGATATCAAATTCACCCAAGGAACCTTGTCTTCCTGGAAAGGAGACACTGTTTAGGTGAGGTATATACTAACACTGCATGTGCTAGCAAAGCATAAAAACTAGCGGCATGATGCTCAAAGAGAATGAATTAGTTACCACGGTCATACTGTTGAAGTCTCTATGAATAAGGAGAGCTGTTGCTAACTGATAATGGTGCCCCAGTCTCTCAACAATACCTCACCTGAGTCAGGACATAAGGAGTTGGTCCAAGTTATTAAAAGAATATTCACTATTCTATCTTTGGTATTTTTATAAATCCCATTTCCATGGGACTGGAGCATCTCATCATCTTTCATCTATGTATCTACATGAAACACTTGTGAAGTAAGACAGTGCTGTTAATATCATTTCTCCTTTGGGGAACAGATGTAGAACCACTAAATGACTTTCACAAAGAAACTAGTGGTAGACCAGAGAACTGAACATAGATAGCACTGGTTGCAAGCTAATCCTCTAGCCGCAGGACCATATTTCCTCCTTATCCATTACAGAAACTAAGGTGGCTTTCCTTGTTTTTATACCCTCCATCATCAAGTTAAGATTTCCATGACAAAAAAAAAATCAAATTAAACTTGGTTGATGTCCTAAATTTTATTATTTATCATAAATACCAAGAATGTGTTAGATGTTACATGACGTATAATAAGCAAGCATAATTCTAACACCAAAAGTAAAAAAATAAATAAAGAGTTGAAAGAGGAGATACAACAATAATAGGGGATAAGAGTGCAAAAGAGAGGGAACTGAGAGAAATGTTTGTAAAGACAATGAATGATCTTTTTCATAAAGAAAAAGAAAACCTTGGTTTGAAAGTCAAATTAGGAGACAGAAGGCTGAACAATCTGACAAGTATTGTTGTAGAAACTGAAGCCACTGAAAATGAGAGCAAGAGATCAAGAAGAGAGAGAGAAGGGCAGGTGTCAACAGAAGAGAGGAATGCATAGCCAGGCAATAAATGACAGCTACATGGAAACCATCTGAGAGATTAGAATTGAATTGCATGTTGCCTGGTGGAGCTGAATGTTGGTGGAGGGATGGGTTGGAAGATGCAGGATAGCAGAGGTGAATTCATTAATTTATTGAATGAAGAATAGGAGGAAGCTAAACTATTCAAAGGCATTTTATTGTCAATGTATAAGATAGGGATTGGGAGTTGCAGGAGTAAGCTACATCAGAAGGCCTTTTGGAAAAAAACATCTGACCTTCAATTCTATGCTTGGACTGACTAGAGAAATTTGTATTCAGTTGTACTCCTCCCTGGGAACCAAACAGCAGACACAGAAAAGAGAACGCCTCTGGAGCAACCAATAGCCTCCATTTTCTCCTCCATGCAGCATAACAAGAGAGGAGGGTTGAACATCAAATGAACTGAAACAATCAAGCAAGCTCAAAATTGGGTAACACCCACCATTAGTCAAGACTGATGAGTCCTCTAGTGAAACAGGGCTAAAAAAATTCAAGCTGCTGGGACAGAAAAATAAATGAAATTAGTCACAACACTCTTCAGCTCACCAGCATCAGAATTGTTCACACCACTTTATCTAATTTTTTCATATTAATTTTTTTGTTATTGTAACTCCCTAAAATGGGCAATATGATGTGGTTTGGTGCAGTATCCACATATTGCAGATTCCATGAGTAGTTTTTGTGCAATTCACTCTGATGATCTGGTTTTATTTTTAAGGAATAAATGAAGAAAACATTGAATTTTTGGACTCTAATTAGACAGAGGTGTCAATGTCATAGGTCATCCTCCAACTATAATTCCAATATAAATCCTAAAACAAAGGCTGACCATGGAAATTCCACATAGGTTCAAACATTGGGTGATACTTTCCACCACATATGCAGAGGAATGAGGTATGTGTTTTGGGTGGAAAGCATGAACAATTCTTCTATTTTTCCATGTGAGTGGGCAGTACACTTACACTTTGGAACTGCGTTGGGTTACACTGATCTCCATCACTACCTTTTGCTTGTCTGCCACGTCTTTGATGGAGATGGATGTCCAGGAGAATGAAAGTTCTTGATTTGACAGTCTGCTTATCCCAGTGGCAGTTCTTTTGCGGGGCTCCAATCTCCCCTACACTCTGCCCCTTCTCAAGTTGATGGTCACTGTTCTCCACAGATGGCAAATGGAGACTACCCTTGGTCAATTTCTTCCTAGTCTTTAACTCACAGCATTTTCTTCTTCTTCGCTGAGTCAGCCACTACACAATCACTCTCATCAGACCAAACAATAATTATCACAATTAACTCACTTTCATTTCTTTCCTTGCAAGCCTCTTGCCTTCTCTACTATCCCTTTGTTGGGAATCAGATTCTGCTTCTTTCTTAACTCTAAATCAAATCTTTGGGGAAGGATTTTCTCCTTTTTCTGTGCCTTCCCCACTATATTATTCTCTAGAATGAATTAATTAAATCAAAGAAAAGTCTTCTTAGTCATGGCTCCCAACCCCCATTATTACTTTGTAACCCAGGTGGCGGCCCAATAGTTGCCACCCCTTCCCAATATCAGGGATGGTGCGGTGAGAGTGCGGCAGGGCTTCCAGCCAGCACCAATTTACTTTCCAGCTGCCCCCTGCTCCCCACAGAGCAGCCCATGGTCCCAAGAAGGTCATACACTTAACTGATTTAACTATTTACAATAGGGTTATTTACAAGTGAACTTGTATGGCATAACCAGAATCACAAAACAAACCAGAATGCATTAGTCAACCTGTGATTCAGGAACTACAGGTAGGGTAACTGGCAGCTTTCAGCGACTGCTGAGGTGCTACCACAAGGGAGCAAGGTGGTCACTCCCTGCAGCTGCAACAGGCTTCCCAATATGTGATAGACTGCAACAGGTTAAGCTCTTCTGGTCTGCAGCAATAAAAACCCCAACCCCACAAAGAGGCTGAAGTGTGACCCTTTGTGGCAATGAAAAAGGCAAGCAACAAAGTAGGCTCCTGCAGCAATCAGCATGACCCAAGCACAAAGCTCAGGGACTCCATCCAATGACAAACAGCTGCAGAATAAGGGACAAAACTAAGTCCCCTCTGGGGTAGTCAGTGGCAGACAGTCAGCAGCACAGGCAGCTCCCAGGGGTCATTACTTCAAATCCCTGCTCCAGATGACTGGCTAGGCACCCCACACACCTTGTAGCTCACCAATCCCACTCCAGGGACTCTCATCCTGGTGCTCTGCTACTCCTCAGGATCCCAATGCCTTGCCTGCTGCTGTCCCGTTTCCCCCAGGGAAGGCAAGGGGTTTCCTCAACTCGTTGGCCCAGCTCCCTGCTCTGGATAAGGATGCCGCCTGCATTCCTGGCCTCTGCCTCTTTCCCGCAGGGGCATGGGGGGCCAACAGCTCCCCTAGCCTCCAGGATGCCCAACACGTCCAAAACACTGCACCAGCTCTCTGCCCCAAGCCCTGGCCGCGGCTCCCTCTCTGGTGCAGGGCTGGAGGCACAGCTGACTGCCACTGGCTTCTTCTCCCAGGGCCTTTGAGGCTCTTCAGAGGGGTCTCTCTGCTCCCTCTGCTGTGTCAGCTCACCCCAGCTCTTCTTAGTCCTTCTGCATCGTTACCCAGAGTCACTGTCAGCAGCCCCCACATACCAGTTCAGCTGCTGCTTTTATTCCCTCCGGCAGTCCCTCCCTGGCTTGCAAACTAGCCAACCAGGCAGTCAATGTCAGAGGGCTCAAGGTGGCAGGCCCCAACCGCAGACATCCCCCTTCCATGCAAATGGGGGAATTGAAAACTCCTTCTTTCGATTGGCTTCTCCTTTTTCAAAGATCAGGGCTCCCTTGCTCCACCCTTGGGGTTGCTCAGAATTCACTGGCACCATTTCTAGCCCAGGGTAAGTATCTCAAGCCAATCTAGTGATCCCACATTGGCAGTCTGTTACATCTTTATAAATCAAAATTCATAAGTAAATCAATCGGATTTCTTCTCCCTCCCCCTGGGTATGCTCTACCATAGACTCCAAACCTTTGTTCAGTTTTCTTCACCAACATGGCCAAATAACTCATTCCTTTAAGCTGGCTGCCTCAGTTTCCCTCTCACTTCCCACTCTTCCTGATATGCCAGCTCACTTTCTCTCTCTCCTTATCCCTCTTTTACTTGGCTGGTGGATACTAACCATTTCCCCACAGGGTTCTTCTTCCCAGGGTCCCACTCAGGTGGGAACAACCTTCAGTGTCATTCCCCGCTGTCCCAGTTTACTTATCTTTCATGGATGGACAATCCTCAACCAGGCTTGTCCTGGTCCCAGTGGCTGCTGAGGGTCTGGTATGTGAGAGTCCTTCTTTGCGGTCTCTCCTCCTATATATGCTCTGGGTGGTGTTCTCCAATGCTGAGGACACCAAATACCAAGTCCTATTGGTGTTTTCCATTTAAATTGCCCACGTTGCACTGCAAGCCGATCGGGGCCAGTTCCCTGGAGCACATGTTCTCAAGCTCCTGGGACTGCCGGCAGCAGTGGCTCCCCATGCTTTGGAGCTGTGCCATGTGTCTGGACCTGGATGGGTAAGCTTCTAACCAACATGGATGGTACCGCAGGAGTATGGCAGGACTAGGACCCTGTCCCTGACACAGTGCAGTTCTAAGTTTTATGGGCTCATGAAAACCTGGAACATAAAAAAGTCTTATGCATACATGCGTGACAACACTGATGGCAAAACCATAAAAGTCTGCTGATCCTTCTGCAACATAAATATGGTGACATTCATTCAGATCCAGTGAGAGCCAGGAAAAACAATGTAAGGTTATAACTGGTCCCAAATGACTTCTCCAGTGCTGTGCCAGTTGATCATAATTGAGAGCCCACAGTTGGGCACCTCCAAATTTCGGGGGGTCTGAAATTTAGATATACATACATATTAAACAATTTAAACCTGCACAGAAGGCGTGTCTTTAATGAGCCCTCAAAACTTCAGGCTCATTAAAGTGCTTCAGGGCACAAGTCTACACATGGCCCCCACCTCCATTGGGAAAAACTGCACCTAACAGCAGCAGCCCAGTCCAGGGCTGTTCCTGCTCTGCTCTACCCTCATGCAGCAGCTGAGAAAAGCTCCAGGTTCCCCTGTGTGCTAGCCCTGGGGCTGGCAGGTGGTACAGGGGCCAGTCTCAATCCCCACATGGCCAGGACAGCCGTCGCCACTTGGCAGGGATGCTGCCAACTAGCCACATAGGGATCGGTAGGTTTGAGCAGAGATCGATCTCACAATCCCCATGTGTCTGGCAGGCAGAATCCCTGCTGAGCATGGACAGCTCTCCCAGCCATGTGGGAATTCGGTCCTGACCCAATCCCCACATGGCTGGAATTCAGTAGTCCTGGCTGCCAGGACAATTCTCCCAACTACATGGGGATCGGGACAGGTCCCAGTCCCCACATTGCAGGGAAACAGATGCCTTGAAGCTAGCACAGCTTCGCCCCTGCATCGGGGCTTAGCTAGGTAGCTACGGGCCCCCTGCTGCCTGGGCTGACCAAGATTAAACTACTCCCAGTCAGTGTCTACATGTGCTACTGCCCAGTAACTAATGTGCTGTTAATCTAATACCTGTATTTCCTGGTACTAGCAAATAGCACACTAGCCTAATTTAATGTGCAGTAAATCCCATGCACATGAAGATGGTAGTGCTTTACTGTGCTCTAGAGTAGCCTAATGCACAGTAAAAAGTGTTTCATGTAGATGCGCCCAGTATTTAGTGATATGGGTCAAGGCTTGGCACTGAGATGCTGCATTGTATCTACTCTCCATTTTATGCCTTTAAAAGTTCTTAAGAGTAAAAAGTAATTTCCTCTTTAGTTCATTTGGAACAGACTCTGTGGGTGCTCCCATTAATCAGTTGGGTACAGAAAACAACTCAATAGCTTCCTACTGTAGAGATGGAAACTGTCAATAGTCTCTGTTTTCTTCTCTGCCAATCACTGCTTTTGATTATAAAGAACCACAAGAGAGGCGACCTTGTGATTGCCTATAAGTTTATCACGGGGGCACAGAAGGGAATTGGTGAGGTTTTATTCACCAAGGGGCCCCCAGGGGTTACAAGAAATAATAGCTACAAGCTAGCAGACGGCAAATATAGACTAGACATTAGGAAGAACTTCTTCACAGTTGGAGTGTCCAAGGTCTGGAACGGGCTCCCAAGGGAGGTGGTGCTCTCCCCTACCCTGGGGGTCTTCAAGAAGAGGTTAGATAAGCATCCAGCTGGAGTCATGTGAACCCAGCACTCTTTCCTGCCTATGCAGGGGATTGGACTGGATGATCTATTGAGGTCCTTTCCAACCCTAGCATCTATGAATCTATGAAACTTATTTTGAGCGCTGAGAACATGCACACATTTTGCTTAGCATATTTTCTTAAAACAAATCTGATTCTTTAGCTAAAATTTCACACACTTTCATCCTCATTAGACTTCTACCAAAATCCTGAACCTTGGAGTCTTTGCAGTTAAAAGATTTTAGACTTTGAATCTATATCATAAGGAGAGAGGCCTGAGCACCAGAGTTCAGATCTGGATCTGAGGTCATCCTAAATTTAGGAACCTTTGAATCTTTATGTTGGGTTCAGAAAGGATACCAAGGCAAAGTTCAGCTCTAGGGACACCTTATTTTTCTCTCTCTCATACTAGTTGCTTCTAATTTATTAGGAGAAAAACAGGTGGTTTGGTCAGGCCTGTAATGAAAAAAAGTATCAGCTGAAATATTTAAACCCAAAGGTCATAAAACTCAGATCTCATTCCTTCTTGAATTACAGGAAATCTTGGTTGAACAGATTAAATCCAAGAAAATCTACAAGTTTCTATCTTCACAACAGGAATCTACTGAATTATATTTCCTTTACCCAAGTGAGTAAGGCCATCAAATAATGGGTTTCAATTTCTCCTGTTGAAACACCGTGATGTATCATATATGCCAATATGAATTTCTGAAAGATACTAAAGGTGCCTTTTACCTGTTAAAATTTAAAAAGTAAAAGGTCTTCATTCTTAAATCAGGCAGAATTAGAAATCTGGGAGAGTTCTGTTTTTGCTATATTTGTACCCCAAATCAGACGTGTCTCAGACAAATTAGAAATGGCTCATATTATTTCTTTTTTCAAAGAGGCAAGGAGAAAATACCTTTTTCCATTCTTATCCAAGTCTATTTTCCTCAAATTTCAAGCCTGTAATTGAAAATCAAAGTGAAATAGCAACAAGGGAGTCAGCTTCAAAGAAAATTTCTTATTTATCTTGTTTACGTGATGCTGACAACTGTTGTCACAAATCATTCAAAAAGCTATTTAGGAGTCTTGCTCATGTTCTCCAGCAAATAAGCAACTAAGTAGATGAAAGTGCAGGAAATCTATTTAACATAGACTATAAGGACAAGAAAATTTCTTCCCACTGTCCTGCTACACAAGTTAAAGAATATACACTATAAGAATTCATGATGTTGCATGTTTCAGTTTCCCTGACTACCCTGTACAAACAGCAAAGGGGGATGTTAAGAGATTGTAACTAGAGCTGTCCTTCCTGTGTGACAGAATTCACATCCAACCACAAAGAACTGATAGCATTGTTAACACTTCAAGAAGATGGACATAGTAATCCTTCTTTGAAGACTCACTAGGCATCAAGGAAAGAAGGTAAAAAAAAAGCTTCAAACAATAAACCAATGGAACAAAAGGGAAAGCTGGGTGTCCTCTAAAGACTTGGAACAAAAAAACAACATAGCTGACTTTTGGGTGCTCAGGGGCTATATGTGATATACCAGGTACAGGGGACTGCTTAACCTTTTGGGTTAAGAATAGAAGTTCCACATATACCAGTTTAAGTGATCTGAACCTGGTTTAAACCAGTACCAGAACAGAAGTTCAGTGCACATAAATCAGTTTCAAAATGGCTGAAACTGGTTTAAGATAAATCTGGCTGAATGTAGTATCAGACTTAACTGATTTCAGTCAACTGGTTTATGAAACTTCTGTCCCAGACCCCAGTAAAGAATGGTTGTGGGGGAAAGAGGGGAGGCAGGGACTGCCCCTTCCCAGGCAAACCCTAGCTGGGCCAGGGATAGGACATTAAACTTCCCTTCCACTGAGTACAGAGCTTCTCTGCCCTGCTAAAACTCACTTTGGGCTGTGACTGTGGACCACAAATCTCAGAGGCATCTCAAAGCAGAAAGAGAAAGTGATGACCCTGCAGAGTCCTGCTGATGTGATCGTGAACTGCAAATCTCAGAGACCATGGGAGCAATAGAAAGAGGAAGCAAATACACAGCCCACACTGCCTATGTGCCAGAGGCATGCTATAGCATCCCCAGCTTCTGGCTTGAGCCACTGCAGGCATGTGGCTACATTTCCTGAATCAAAAGTGAATATCTGTCCAGTTGTTTCTCAGCTTAATCTCTACATCTTAAATTAACCTGCAAAGACTGAATCGATTCAGCCTGGGGCTTTTTGATTGCCTGTACTTAGCCTTGGAGGAAACAAGCACTCTGTTTGCTGTACTGCAATTGCCCAATCGAGGCCTTTGTTGAAGATGACCTGTCTATTTTGCTGCTTGGCACTTTGGGATGCATTTCTTTCCCCTTCGAAAAGGTAAATTCCTTCTCTCCAAAGCTGAGCTGGAAGGCAGCTCCCCAAGGGAAGGCCATGGGTAACCAGACAGGCAGATCTCAGATGAAAAGAGCTAGAGGGTCACCCTGCTCAAAAACATCTGGCCTGGTTTCAGGGATATTCAGAGACTCTATACAGGGTTGGGGGGCCTAAGCAAGCACCCTGTGGGAATCTGTAATACCTAGGAAAATGAGCATACAGGTACATATGTTTAAGCCAGTTGGTATCTCATGTGTAGCTAAGAGAAAATAAAAAAAACATGGTTAGGAGAGCCCTGGGGACACACCGAGATGTCACTGTGTACCCCATAATTAGAAGCTGTCAGTAATTAGCTGGCAATTAGACAGATGGTAGGGGGAGGTGTCACTCCATATATTGCTTAGGTACTGGATCTTCAGTGTACATTATCTAACATACCAAGAGCAAAGTGGCATCTCTCGACAGCCATCTATGATAAAACTTTACTCTATTATTGTTGAGCAGTTAATCCAAAAGGAGGCTCTTCCTTAAAGCTGAATTACTATATACTGATACCTTTTCAATTGCTTTCAGAGTTTAGACATAAGTTTTATCACCTTTATTCAATAAGAACACAGAAGCATAAGGTTAATATATAATTTTCTTAAGACATTTGGTTAAACGTTTAACTTTAAATCAGTACAATTTAAAGAAAATTATGTCAATAGAATTATATTCATTTATACCAATTTAGGATTGGTTCCTTTGCTTATGGATCTTACAGCTGAAAAGAGAAACAGCTTGGCAAAACTACATCTCAGCAGTTCCTCATGTACTACTACCAAACAGAAGATAGCCTGCTAGAAATAGACAGCTGTAAAAGCACAATTCCTGTTCACTGCTAATAAACTTTTGGCAAGGATTTCTTAGGCTGATATATTTTATTAGATCAACTGTGTATAGCTAGAATAAAATTAGACAAACTTTCAAATGTAAGACATCCTGATGAAGAATGTCTTAAATTACAAAACTTGCCTAACTCTTAACTCAGCTATGCAGTTGGTCCAATAAAAGATATCACCCTAAAAAATCCTTGCCTCTTGCATAATTCCTGGACCATCAGACTTACCACATTGCTTTAACACTACAATAAACTTTTGGCTCATTTTCACTTACACAAACTACCCTTAATAACTTCCTATGACAGTGATTGTCAACCAGAAATATGCATACTCCCAGGGGTACTTAGAAAGGTCTTCGGGGGTATGCAGGGATGGGCAGGCAGACGGGGACAAAGTGTGCCCCAGGGCGCAGAGGCGGCATCTCCCCCCGCATGTTTGCCTCTCACCTGCGGGAGGGGGAGGGAGAGAGCAATGTCCAGCACTGCTAGCCCCACACAGAAAGCCATGGCACCTCCCCACCCCTCAACCCAGCTCACTTTTCTGACTGGCCACCAAGCCACTGTGAGGATCTCAATGGCGGGGGAGGGGGTAAGTGTGTCTATGCCTGCTCCCAGGAGCAGAGCTGGGGGGGGCGAGGGGTTGGGGGGTGAGCAAGGCTGCAGGGGGTTGCACGTGGTGGCTACCGCCACCACCTCACTGCACCCATTTTCCACAGCCGGTTCCACTTGTGGCTCCGTGGGCTGCTGACCAGTAGGGGTGGCTGGGGTGGTGGGTGGCGGCAGTGGCCGCTGTGTGCAGGCACCCCTCCCCCCCGATGTTCAACCACCACCACCAGAAGGGATACAACTTGCTAAAAAAGATTGAAAACCCCTGTCCTATGACAATCAAGTTTGGGAGTTCATTGATATATTAAAGTTACAGCTGTTAGATGCACAATCAAACTTAAATCTTATTTACAAAATGTTCGCATCAAAGCATACCAAGGCAATTGTCAGTGTGAAACCACATGGAATCTAGTTTCATTCTCTGAAAAGCATCCTTTCAACAACAATAAAAAAGACTTAAGTGTCTGGGTCCTAATTTTATGCTATATCAGACTCTCAGATAGAAGAGCCAAGTATGTGGGGGGCCTGAGGGCCCTGGCCCTCCTCGGGAAGAGAGCTGTCAACTAAAATGTGTAAAACTTTCCACAAATCCATCATCTTAGCCTCCACCCCTCACCCCTGCCAACAAAAGTAAAACTTGGGACCTTGCACTCATTCATAGGAAAAACTCATTTTATCCCATCTTGTGGGATGAAAGATAATAAACCCTTTCTAAGGATATTCCTAACAAGCTACAAAGTTCTTTCTGCTTAGTCTTTTTAACAAGGCCCTTTCATATTGATATCTACTTGATTTTAACACCAAGAGCATAACTTTACAGATATTTTAAGATCTAATGAAGAATGTCTTGAATTCAAAAGCTCATCTAACTCTAAAACCAAGTGGCTAGTTAACTTAGTTGGTTAGAGTATGTTGCTAATAATGCCAAGGTTGTGGGTTCAGGCCACAGGGAGCTTTTGTGGCTAGCATTGAGAGGGTCCAGAGGTGGGCCATTAGCACAATTGGGGGAAGCAGGGCAGGCTGTACGAGGATAGATTAGAGGGCCTGAACCTATTAAGCCTGCACAAGAGAAGGCTGAGGGGGGAATCTGGTGGCCATCTACAAATTCACCAGGAAGGAACGGCAGGGAATAGGAGATGCCCTGTTCCCTTGGGCACCACACAGGCTAACTAGGAATAACAGCCACAAGTTGATAGAGAGCAGGTTCAGACTAGACATCAGGAGGCATTACTTTATGGTCAGGGTGGCTAGAACCTGGAACCAACTTCCAAGGGAAGAGGTACTCCCTCCTATCTTGGGATTCTTTAAGAGGAGGCTGAATAGACACCTAACTGGGGTCATATGACCCCAGCATCCATTCCTGCCCAATGCAGGGTATCGGGCTTGATGATCTGTTTGTGTCCCTTCTGACCCTAGCTACTATGGTACTATCCCAACTATGCCATTGGTCCACTAAAATATATCCCCCTAAGAAATCTTTTCCCTCTTGCAATTTTACTAAGTAACTTCAGAACTGAAGATTTAACAGGCTGATTAAAACAAAATGCCAAGTCTATTTTAAAAACATTAACCAACTTTTTCCTAGTACTCAGATTTTCCAGGGTCCCTAAATGAATGCAGTAGACCACTTTGTGAAACAAAGTTGTATTAATGTTATTGCTTAATTTACTTGAAGTTACCTCCTGCCAAAGGCTTCTTTTCTTTTCCTACATTTGAAGACCAATAAAAATCATAAATAAAGCTCTCATTACTTTTCCAAATCCTTTAAAACCCAAAATTGTCTAGTTATCCTCATGTGATTGGAATAGAAATGGAGTCAAGCCACAAAAAAACAGCCTGTGGATTGGACTTGAACTCAGAACAAACCTTAAAGCCATCACAAACAAACAAACAATACTAGCCACCAACCTAGCCTGCACAGTCCAGGTCAAAGTAATCTAAGTAATCCCCTGGAAACTTAAAAAGCCAATTCATACTGTGCCTAGTTTCTCCTTTAATCTAACAGACACTTTTAAATCACAGACCTGATTTGCAGGTTTTTTAAAAAAAGCTCATGATTTTGAAAGTTGCTAAAAATTAAAGCTAAAATGCTCAGTTTTCCCCTCACTTGCACCAGGGTGATGCAATTTCTGTTACAGTGGGGCTATTCCCAATTATGCCATTGTAAGTGACAGGAAAATCAGGTACTGTATCATCATTTCTTTTCCAACTTAGTTAGCTGTACTGCTGTAACAGGCGTGTAACCCATAAAGAGAGGTGGACTCTCTGGCTCTCTAGTAAATAATACATGTGAGAAGTTTATGAAGCTCATACAGTTTTGAGTTAATTGAGCAGCAGTGGCACATGCCTTTTACATTGAAAGCAGTAGGCGCTAGCTCCATATCCATGATCTAAGCCAAAAAGAAGTGGATGAAATCAAGCTCCAGAGCAGCAGTGAGTGAATGCATGAGCTGGAAAGTTTGGGACCTAAGGTTTTGGAGAACTGGAGAAAAACTATCAATTTTAATCCAAATTTGCAGTTAGTCCTTCAAAAGGTTTCCTAAAATGTGACAAAAGTCAAAGCTCTAGAAATAAGTATAGAGGACATATTACAAATAAGGTGACTGTGTGGAAGGAAATGGTACACACAACACAATGATGAATGACCAGAAAATATTCTCTGATCAGCTGGACCTTGAATCACTGTAACTCAAAAGAATTTTCCATATCAAAACTGAACTCTTCAGGGGGAATAAATAATTGGGCTTTGTGAAAGAGGCCATTTTTAGCAGACTATGGATGTTTCTGGGATGTAAATCTATTTTCTCTCCAGATAACACAGGAAGCAATTACTCAGGAGGCAGACATTTTGTTAAACTCCTATCTTTGACACATTAGGTCTCCAGAATAGTTTATTGTGCTGTTCCTCAATGATGAGAGGGGCTAATAATTTACATCAGGAATCTATATGATAATGAAGCAGCTCCTCATTTAATAACAACCTTCATAAACTGGAAAATAACAGGAGGTTAAACACACACACACACACGTCCCCTAATGTGCATTTAATTCAGTTTTACTTGAGAAACTCAGTGAAAAAGTGATACTGAAATAAAAGTTAGAGCACAATTGGCCTGGCTACAGCTGCTAATCTCCAAACAGCTGATATCTAAGAGATATACAAAGAGTGATTTGCATCTGAGGGAAACCTGACACAGTTTATGCAAGATACACTCAAAGGCAAGCTTCATTTTAATTGATATTGCTGCCTGTAGAGCCCAAATATCCAAGTTTGCACCACAATTTTTGTAATATGCAGACTGCATCAAGGCACAGAAAAATTTAGCAACTGGTTAGCTCCACTGTTTGGCTGCAAAACTGAAAGACACCTGCTGAGGACAACATTTGGTTTCTCTATGCAACTCCCAAAAGGCTCTGAATGGAACAACTTTCATTCTGCAGCGAACACAACTACAGCATGATTAGCCAACAGGAAACTCATTTGTGGTTCACCCGCTTCTTTCTATTAGCCACGAGATTCTGGCCAAGCCTCTGCCAGAACGTGAATGTACAGAATGTTTGTTTGGCATATCCGTTTAATAGATGGGAATGTAGCGGGGACTCTTTGGCTCTGCAGGCACAATCCCTTCTGTTCTCTCCACTTCATTAACATAGAAACAAGAATAAAATTACATTGACAAACTTGACTGCCTGTGACTTTCTCCCCAGGTTTATCTTTCTTCTCCTAGCATTTCCCTTTCAGAACTGGTAAGCCCACATCTAAGATCTTCTTTCCTCAGAGAGTTCATTCTAAATTATTTATCTGCAGAAGGAGTAAGGAGCCCTCTGCAAGAATAGCTCAGCAGAAACCATCTTCTTCGAAGACACAATGCCTGATTGTTGTCAGAGGTTTCTCTAAACTGTCAGCCAAGACAGATTGTGCCAAGCAGCTAGTGGAAAACAAACCAAATAAAGGCACAAATTAGAATAAAGAAAACAGAGATGGCAAGCAGAGGCATATGCTGGGCAGCATGGGTAGCTGACAACATTAAGCAAACATTTAATCAACATCTGCTGGGTGTTTATATATCCTCCAAAGTGAATGTGACAGATAGGGTTGGTCAAGTACAGGGACAGGGCTAAACAGAACTGGGCAAATAGCCGTGTATTTACCGTAGCAGATGAGAGCATTTCAAAAAAATGCTGCCAACTTGGTACATATCTCCCTACCTAGTGCCATGTTTAGGCTTGGCTTTTAGTCTCTGCTTGTGCCATCCCTTTGAAATTTAACTCCTGAAGACTCCTGTTGTTTCCAAAGGACCTCTCATCTATGCCATCACTTTACCCACAGCTGACATGAGCACTCCTATAAGCCAAGAAAATACTGAAATATATTCAGTCTTACTCCACAGCAATTTGCCCCTGTTGGGTAAAATTCAAATCTCAGAGATAGTGTTCTTTTCCCATACTCACAGAGGAGTCACCACTAAGATACGGGTCTGGGAGTCCTTAAGACATGAGTTACGCATAAACCAACTTAAGTCATCAGAAACTGGTTTAAACCTGTAACAGAACAGAAGCTCAGTGTGCATAAACCAATTTTAAAATGGCTGAAACTCGTTAAGATAAACCTGATTGAATGTAGTATCAGATTTAACTGATTTGGGTCAAACCAGTTTATGTACCTTTTGTCCCAGACCCCTTCCCAGTTTAAGTTAAACTAGAGTCCTCCAGCATCCAGCATCCCAGATGCTTTGCAGCTCTGGACAGGGACTGTGCTCTCTGGTCCGGAGAGCAGGGCTGGCCCCACTCCTTTGCTCTCTAGCCCAAGCAGGGGTGGGGCCTGGCAAGATGCATGGCCCTCTGAGGCAAAGGGAGCAGAGAGGGGGACTTCAGCCTACCGGGGGATTGTGGCCCCTGTCAGTCATTCCCCCCTCCCCACTGTAGCGGCAGGGGAAAGCTGGGCCAGAGCTGGCTGGCATGGCCCCCACCATTCACCTGCCTCGGCAGTGACTGGAGCTGCAGGGCTGAGTAAAGGTAGCCTGCGAGTGCTGCTGAGGACAGAAGCAGATGGGTCAGCCCAGGCTGGCCTCCAGAGCTGGGCTCTTCCCAGCAGGCCCAGCAGCCCATCTTAGGCTGGGGCCCTGTGGGCTGACTGTGGAGCAAGCTTCCTGGAGGCTTCCAACTTGGAGGCACCAGCGGGCCGCAAGCCTGGCAGGTGCCACTGCATCCTGTCCTATGCAGCACCCAGGGCTGCAGGCACACAACCAGGTGTGGGCTGGCCAGCTACTACTGGAGGCAGAAGGCACCTGGGTGGATGGCATATAGGGGCCACAGCCAGAGCTCCACACACTGGGCAGAAGCTGCCAAGCCCAGCAGGGCTGTTTTTCTCCCCTCACCTCCAGCTGTGACTCCTGTTCCTGTCATACTATGCAGCATTGCTTGGGGTAGAGGGATCTTTCTTCAGCCCAGCTGCTTCAGTCCAGCTCAGGAAGTGGGCTCCCTAGCCAGCCCCAGCCTGCGTTGCCAGGCCAAACTGCCATGCAGTGGTAGTGGGCTGGGAGGGGCCCTGCCTCCACAGGCTAGCGCCAGGGGTCCTTCCTAGCCAGCTGCTTAAGGGCATAGTATAACCTACAAAGATTGAACTGATTTGCAAGTGCACAGACATTAATGTTTAATTCTTGTTACATTGCCCCCAAGCAGCAAGATTAGTTATTATTATTATTAGGAATAATACATATACATTTATATACAGGCACCATAGTCTAAAACTGCTCAGCATGCACTGCCTCATATCTACTATAGTTCTGTTTTTTTCTGGTGAAAAGCAACCTGTGTTTATATTTGGAGGAAAAATGCTCTATGACAAGAGATAAAGAAATATGACATCTACACGTGCATTAACGTGAGCATGAAATCTAGTAGTGAATCTTCTTCCATTATTCTGCAAATAGAAGAGAATAAGTCTGGGATATGATGAGGAATTCTAAAGCAAAAATCATCCAGGAAAATGAAAATCAGTAAAGCAAGGATAACAGTTAATGTAATATATCCAAATGGAACATAGATCTAGACAAGTGGGATTTGCATGTCAGCTGGATGACAGCACAGCAGAGGAGATGTAGCAAACACTGTATAAGAGTGGCTGGATAGATGAGGAATGAGGTAAAATTTTACCCCATTTCAAGATGGTATGTGATGATGGACATAACCATACTCATAACATAGACATAAACATAGGTTGTGAGATTTATGAGGACCTATGTAACTTTAGGCTGAATAGAATTTCTTTTTCCCTGGGTTATTGAGCCAGATACAGCAAGTTAAATAATGGAACAATCCCAGGCTATTATTCTCCCTGGTTAATTCCATTTATAAGGACTATTTATCTATGCACAGCCTGAAAAACAGTGCTAGGGACAGGAGTTACACATAAACCAGCTTAAATCATCAGCAACTGGTTTAAACCTGTAACAGAACAGAAGTTCAGTGCACATAAACAAGTTTCAAAATGGCTGAAACTGGTTTAAGATAAACCTGGTTAAATAAAGTATTACACTTAACTGATTTGGGTCAAACCAGTTTATAAAACTTCTGTCCCAGACAGGGGCGAATCTACTATGAAACTAATGAAGCTTAAGCTTCAGGGCCCTAATCCCAGAGGGAAGATAACAGTGGTTACCCAGACCTTATTGCTGGTTGCAAAGGGGCCCTCATAACAGTTCAGGGCCCCAAAAATGTAGGTCTGCCACTGGTCCCAGACCCTTTTCTTGTTTAAGTTAAATCACAGTCCCCAGTATGTTTCCAGCCCTGGGCTGTTCTGTGCTATCTGCTCCCACAGAAAAGGGGTTGGGGGGAGAGCAGGAACTGCCCCCTCCCCTCCACCCCTCAAACCCCATCTGGGATCAGGGGTCAGGAAGGGGTTAAACCTCTCTTCCCTGAGTATGGAGCTGCCCTGCCCTGCTAAACTTACTGAGAGTTACTGCTGGCTGTGACTGTGGACTGCGCATCCCAGAAGCACCTGGAAGCAGGAATAGGAAGTGATGAGCAACCCTGCAGAGTCCTACTTCTGTAATCCTGGACTGTACATCTCAGAGACCTCAGGGGCAGCAGGAGGAAGTAGTGAACACACAGCCCATGCTGGCTATGTGCCAAAGAGCTCTGCTCTACCAACCCCCAATGGTTCCTGGCCTGAGCCACTGCAGGTATGTGGCTGTATTCCTGAAACAAAATTGAATGTCTGTCCACTTGCTTCTCAGTTTAATCTGTGGAGTTTAGACTAACCTGCAAAGACTGAATTGATTCAGCCTCAGGTTTTTTGATTGTTTTCACTTGTTTTGGTGGTTACATTCAGTTTTTCCTTCTGACATTTCAGGAACTGAGTGGAGCCATCTTTTAAAGGACAAACTTCAAACAAAAAATCAATGCCTGAGTAACTTCTGGAGTTTACAGGCGATGGCTCTAATACACAACACAGCCAGAGCAAGATAAAGTATATCACACTGTGGATTTTCCCCATGGACTCAAAAAAAATCACTATAATCAGGAATACTTAAGATTTTGGGGAGAAAGGGTGAATAGCAATAACTGCATGGTAATTGTTGACAATAATAGACTGCCACAGTAGCCCTGCTTTTGACACATTCATTTTGGCAAGCAGAGGATACAAAACATTTTAGAGTTTGAAAAATGTGTTCTGCATCATCAGGAGTCAGTTTTTTAGGCCTTATCTAATGCCCACTCAGGTCAATAGCAGTCAGATGGGCCAGAGAGGAGGAGGTTGCACAAATGAATTCAATCAAATGGATGGGAAATGAACTCTATAAAAGGACCTTTTAAAAAGACAAAATCTACCTAAACATTCATTTTTTACCCTTATGTCATACTTCCAATCAGGTTGCCTCATATTTATCAGGCATTTAAGACTTTAACATGCTCTAAGGCCTTTCCTAAATCTAGCACGTCTCCAATTGTTTTCTATTACTATAGTTCAGAAACCACAGGCATAGCTTATTGTTTGCTGTTACAGAAAAACATACCTTGCCATGATTTACAGTTTCTTCAATAACCTGTGATAAGCACTTGCAAGCAGCATGAGGAATCTCATACTGATAAATACTAAAGCAGATTGTTTGTCCTGTTTTCTGCATTCCATTTCAGAAATAGATCCTGATGATTTACTGTCTATATTCAACAAGAAGAGGGAAGACAAAAAACAGTCACATAAAGCAAATGAAAATCAAACACAGGACCTCCCCAGTTATACCTGTTTCCCACATTAGAACTGCACAGTTGTTTTTAAGTAGCGCTAACAAGCCTAGAGTTTTTACGTCTGATGTTTCATAACCTAATGATTATTGCTGGGAGGCTATAAATATGCAGTCAAATCACTCAGGATACAATCATGGCATCTCTCAGGCTAAACAGAGTTGTCTCAGGATAGTTGTTAAATTGGAAGAGGTCTCCAGGGAAAATATAAGCCTCTTCAGGAATGGATGTTGGTAATGCAATATTCCCTATCATTCAATGCTAAAACAATGCCCCTGCACAACTGCAGAGGGCACCAGGGATATCAAAGTACCAAGAGACACATAACTAAGTTTCACACTAACCATAGTTATGAAAGATCCCATGGGGCTTGGTAGCGCTTGTTCTCTGGCCAGTTTAAATTATTCTAATCTGCATATTACTCGGGCAATAAAAAGTGATCATTATGGACGATACAGCCTTAAATTTGCATCCAGGACGGAGGAGGGGGAAAACAAACACTGAAGAAACAATATAAAGCAAGATTCCAATCTCAGCTATGCCATTGTACATTTGAATGATTTCCATGGACTTCAATGTAATTACATAAGGTTACTAAAATTAGCATCTTGCCTATAGCAAAGTGTGTTAGAAATGGTTTGACACAGAAGCACAGAGAAACAAAGACTGAATATAATGGTAAAGCACTCCTATGGCTTTTTAGTGCCTCTGCTGATGAGGAAAGGAAATTTGAGAGAAAAGCATTTCAGTCTGACAGATTCACGGGAACCTGAACTGCAGGGTGGGAAAGAGGAGGATGCCTCTTGGCAAAAGGAAGAGCATAGCAGGGAGCTCAGAGAACCTTTAAAAAAGAGAGAGAGAGAAGCAGTGAGCTTGCCTGCCAGGCAGGTTTTTGCAAGATCTCATAGTTCTATTTATAACACCACATGCCATCTTATATTACATCACACTACAGGAGATGCATAACATATACGCAACCAAAGGCATTCAAAACACTCTGGGTTATCTCCAACATAAATTCCTACAGCCCAGTTTCCAGCAGCTGCTTAGAGGTACATTAACTGGAAGGTATGACATTTTCTGGTCAAGATGGGTAACCTGTGCAGCTCATTTGAATTCAAAATGATTGCTTTTTCATCCCATCACCTCAGTGTTTGAAAGTTCCCTGTGCATGTTTAAAAAACCCCAGCGTCTTGACCCTCATTTTCTTTTTCTTTTCTTTTCTTTTCTTTTCATTTTTGGGATTTGGGGTATTGTTTTGATTTGTTTGTTTTTGGTTTGTCTTTGTTTTTGGCAGGGGGAGTGTTGCTTTAGGAGCAAATTGCAATTGTATTTACATTTTTCTATATTTAAACCCAAATAGTAATATCTCCCAAGGGCCAAAGGAGCTTTCATTATTATGTTCTAGCCTTTTAAAAGTAAATGAGCATGGATTACTCACCAGCCAGCCTAGCATTCCTCAAATATTCTGAACAGCTTTGGAAGCCTACTCTAACATATTTAACAATTGTATCTCTCATGGAAGAAAACAGAAGTGAAGGACTTAACAAACGTGGTGAAATGACATATCTACATGAGACACTGCACTGCACAGTAGCATGGTAGTTAAAAATGGTGCTAATAGCCTACTGTGCAGTGTTATTAGGCTAATGAGCAGTAAGCATCACAAAGTAATGATGCGGCAGTGCCACTGTGCAGTAACTCTAATTACTGCACATTCAGTTAGTATTTTATTAAGCAAGTACTAAACTAAATGTGCAGTATCTAAGGCGCATTGATGAACATGAATCTCTTTGGGCATGTTTGCAAACTACTTGTAGGATGAAGCTTTTATTTTACAAAGAAGGTCCCATGCCATGCAGTAAGTGGTTCCTATTTAAATGCAAAATATTGGCATGTTGATGGTCGGACCACAGCAACAGTTACTCCCGTTGGAATCTTTCTATTACAGGTAGGTGAAACGCAGAACGATCCATTGCTTATGGTGAAATGAGACCTCAGAGACCTGGGTTCCGTACCTAACCAACAACTTCTTCTATGTCCCCAACATCTCTTTGCCTTTGTTCTCCACTTGTAAAAACTAGGTTGCAAAGGATTTTTCTTGTTGCACAGGGGTGTCATATAAAATTCTGATGGACAGAATCAGTGGTCCAAACATTTTTTAAGCTTATGTTTTCCTACAGCAACTACTTTAAAGCAAACATGTTGAACTACCCAACTTCAGACATTTCTTTTAGGATTTTCTGCCAACCAGAAACAATACTGTACATCAGTGGTTCCCAAAACGTAGCTCATGACCCCAAATAGGGTCACGATATCAGCATGTGGGGACATGATAACAAGAATCTAGGTTTTCCATTTGCTAAAAAAAAACATGGAAAAAATGCAGGTTTTCTTCTTTAACAGAGAAAAGTGCAGATTTTTGCACTTAAAGGAGAAAAATGCAGGGAAATGTGGGTTTCTCTTTGTGGGCTGGCAGTTCTAGCCTGCAAGGGGCTGCTTGGGGCTGGTGGGAGCGGGGGAGGGCAATCAGAGACAGGTGGTGCCACGTGGATGTGCATGTACAAATGCATGTCGTAGCCAAGCGGTGGTAGAGAGCAGCTCCCACAGGTCCCTCCAAGTAAATCTATGGGGTGGGGCGGTGTACAGGCTTTGTACTGGGGAGTAGGGGGAGACAGGTGACATGGTGAAGGGAGGTGGGAAGCATAAGCAAAGCAGCAGAAAGGGGCAGAAGACCAAGGTGACATGGCAGGGAGGGCATTTACGCACTGAGATTTCTGTGCCCACATCAGGGCATGGGGTTTAGGGCTGCAGCCAGGCCAGAGCAACTCCAGGTGGGAGCTGCCTCTGTGGGCCAGTGGGCAGGACCTGGTTCGAGAGGGAGCACCACACCAGCATGGCTGTCAAAGTGAGGTGCAGCAGCAGCAATGGCCCATAGTTCTGCCCCTACCACTCCTGGTGCCCATGGCAGCACAGCACTCCCCCCTGCAACCCCCCCACCGGGTCCTGCTCACTGGGCCACAGAGCTCCCAGGGGGAGGGTAGCAGGGCAAGCCCACAGTGAACAGCCTGCATCTTTTCCCTGCAATGAATTCGATCCCAGGTGTGCCACCTGTGGGAGAGGGAACAGCAGGGGGCAGCCAGGGTCTGTGCTGGCAACCACCGCCTTCTGCAGGTGGCAGTCAGGGCTTGGGCACTGCTGTAGGGGGCCAAGGGGCTGCAGGTTGGGAGTGAGGGGCACTAGCAGAGCCAGGGGGCTGTGGGGCAGGAGCGAGAGGCACCTGGAGGGAGCAAGGGGCTGCAGGTTTGGAGTAAGTGGCCATGCTGAAAAAATGGGATCATAAATGGGTCATGCTGAAGAAAGGTTTGGGAAGCATTACTGTAAATCCTACCAATTTGTCAGTCTCAATGGGCTCTCATATGGCCCAAGTGAGGTTCTAGACTTTAGGGAGCTTTTCTGCATCACACTGAACCTTGGAGGGTCACTCATCACTCTTTCCTTTCTGGCACAGGTATAGTCTAAGAGATGTATAACAAACACGTTGCATATTATGCCCAAACCAATGAATTATCCCAACAGCTTAGAACAGCTGGATATTGCTGCTCAAAACACATCCGATATTTTTGGAGTGGATGTGACAGGTATTTTCAGTGTAGAGCCCTCTGCTGTGTATTTTACTTTGCTCATTGGTCTGAAGGAGTTCAAGTTGGAGGCACTTCTGTGGGTTTTGTTCTATTTTTTGGTTTTGGTCAAAGAACATGTGAAAGTCACATTCCATAAATCTAAAAATAGATGCACAGAAAGAGCTATGTTGCCTTTTAGATGAGTGCTGTGCAACTGCAAAAGGTATATTAAAGACCATGCAACCACAAGAAATAACTCTAAAAACAAAAGTACTAAAGAATTTCTTGTAAATCAAGCATTCATCTGTGGTCATGCAATGACCCTATATCCAGTATTTATCCACTTTATCCCCTATAAGTTCATTTTAGTAGCTGTTGACTCACAGTCATTAAAAAGTCTCCATAGCCTTGCAAGCAATTAGTTCTCCCTCAAAGAATGCCATATAGAGTTTTCTTTCTACATTAAATACATCTATTTTGACAAAAATATGAGTACCAAAATATTTCAGCTGAAAACAACATATTTTGAACTAGATATATGGCTCCAGTACATCATTAAATGTAATACTTGACAGCCTTGTGTTCCCATTCTCCTCTGCCAGCCACACTCCCTGGACAAGCCATGTTTTATGTGGTATGTTGAAGTAATTTTCTCTACAATTAATACATTTTGTCTACATCTAAATTCTGGCCTATATTGTACCTTTGAGGGGTGACTTTTTGTTTTTTAAACATAGGGTTAGGATTCTCACTAACGCAACACGCAGGGACTCAGACAGGGGTATTCATGTTCAGGAGGTTGTGACTGGGTCAGAGGAAAGACCATCATCTTCCAGCGCCCCATTAGCCTCAGGCTGTATAATTTTTCTGGTTGTTCCCTATGACTGTAACAGGGGGGCCTACTCAAGGCCGTTCTCAGGGTGGCCCGCCCACCTGTTCCTCGGCCAACCACCCGCATTCTCATCTGCCACGCCTTGTTGTTATTAATTAAATAGATGTTAATAAGTGAGAGGCTGCCCATTTCTTCCCCGATGCCAGGGGGCACTATCTGTGGCTCCCTTCCTCCCCTATGCCACAGCCCAAGCCCTGCAGATTCATAGATGTTAGGGTCAGAAGGGACCTCAATAGATCATCCAGTCCAACCCCCTGCATAGGCAGGAAAGAGTGCTGGGTCTAGATGACCCCAGCTAGATGCTTATCTAACCTGCTCTTGAAAACCCCCAGGGTAGGGGAGAGCACCACCTCCCTTGGGAGCCCGTTCCAGACTTTGGCCACTCTAACTGTGAAGAAGTTCTTCCTAATGTCCAATCTAAAT
>JAGPOW010000304.1:24667785-24681021 GCA_030014935.1 Caiman crocodilus
CCAAGATCCCTTTCCACTTCCATGCCACCCAGCAGGTCATTCCCTAGGCAGTAGGTGTGCTGGACATTTTTCCTCCCTAGGTGCAGCACTTTGCATTTCACCTTGTTGAATTGCATTCTGTTGTTTTCTGCCCTTTTGTCCAACCTGTCCAGGTCTGCTTGCAGCTGTTCCCTGCCCTCCGGCTCATCCACTTCTCCCCATAGCTTTGTGTCATCTGCAAACTTGGACTGAGTACATTTCACTCCCTTGTCCAAGTCGCTGATGAAGACATTGAACAGTATCGGTCCAAGAACCAAGCCCTGAGGGATCCCACTGCCCATATCCTTCCAGGTCGAAACTGACCCATCCACCAGGACTCTCTGGGTGTGACCCTCTAGCCAATTCGTCACCCACCGGACTGTGCAGTCATCCAAGTCACAGCCTCTTAACTTGTTCATCAGTATGGGGTGGGATACCGTATCGAAGGCCTTCCTGAAGTCTAAGTATACTACATCCACCCCTCCTCCTGTGTCCAGGCATTTTGTAACCTGATCATAAAAAGAGACTAGATTAGTCAGGCACGATCTGCCTGCTATGAACCCGTGCTGGTTTCCCCTCGGCATAATTTGTCCTGCCAAGATCTCGCAAATGTGAGCCTTGATAATTTTTTCAAAGATTTTGACAAGGATGGGGGTGAGACTGACTGTCCTATAGATGGCATCTAGGTGTTAATACAAACCACTGGCCCCCACTCTGGGCCCCCGAATCCTCCTAATTGATCCCCACCTGGATTCCTTTCATCAGGTGGTCTCATCCGCCTTCATACCAGGCAACATAGCTCTCTGAACCGCTTCACCTTCAGGTGTGGTCCCCCCACCAGGACCTTGGCTTCCTAGTCCTGGCCCACCTCCAGGCCAGTCAGGACCCCAGGCCCTCAGCTCTTAGGCGTTCCTTACAGTGGGCCCCCGACCCTTCCAGTCCTAGCCCCAGCATGGACCAATCAGGGGAAGTTCAGACAGGCATTTTTTCCTCACCCAAAGGGTTCACCCTCTGGGCCCTCCAAACAAAGGGGTTACCCACTCGGTGGTGGGGGCAAGGTGTTAAGGCGCCCGAACCTGCCTTTCACCAGGGCAGTAACTGGCCTGGCATTTCCTGGGGGCTCCCACACCACTGGGAGCCCCACCAAGCCACCCACTGCACCAGCAGGGTGCAGTTTTAGGTCATATCCAGGACTAGGAGTCTCCTGACCATCCCCTACAGCTCCTCCCTTACCTCCAGATGATCACAGAAGCTCTCCAGCCAGGCAATGTTGTTGCCTGGCCTCTAGCAGCCAAGCTGCCCTATTTATATGGGCAGCCCCAGATCCCAAAATGGCTGCCCTCATCAGGCACCTGGCAGCTGCCAACTCCAGGCCCTTAAAGTGGCAGCACAAGCAGTGCCCTGCCACAGGCCTATAAAACCATTCTTGTGGTAGGGAGAGGAGTTCCAGAGATGGTTAAGGGGCCCATGGTAACTGGGAGCAGATCCCAGGAGTGAAGTGAAGGTGTACCTCCTCAATCAGTGAAGAGCACAAGGCCTCTACACAGATAGCCATGGAAATTGTACCTGGGGACTCTTGGGAATTTGATGGGGCAAGGGAACAGACTGCTCAGGAGGGAGTCAGCTTCTACTTCCCGGGTAGAGCTATTCATGAAGAACTCTTAGAAATCTTCACAAAAATCCCTTATCTTAGCCCTTGAGTATAGAGTGGTAGGCAGCAGTTTAGCCTCTGAAAGCTCCCCAAATGGAGTAAGATGGAATGAATAGGGAAAGCCCTAAAGTAGACTACAAATTTGAGTATTTCTAAGTCATTCCTTCTTGCCACAGCTTCTCTTACTATTTTCCTTAAGGAGTGAAACATTACTGGGAATTACCAGATGGTATAGCTATATAATGAGTCCAAGCTCCTCATACAGCTATTTACCCCCACAAACAGTAGATGTAAAACCATAGTATTTTAATTTTCTGGAGCAGTAATTCTCAGTCAGGGTGTCGTGGCACCCTGGGATGCATTGAAAATCTTTCAGGGGTACCACAGGGTGTCACACCATGTTAGCACTGTTAGGTGTGCAATCATGTCACAAGATAAAGCCAGAGATTTCAAGTAGGAATCCATAGTGTTAGCAACATTTTGAGCTGTTGTGGTCTTTCTGAGTTCCTGGTAATAGAAAAATTGCTCTATGATTTTTCTGTAGTTAAGAAATGAGGAAAAAACTAAGAGTTGGCATTTTCTAAAAGGTATCTTGAGTCTTTTGAAGGCTGCCTTGGGTCTAAAAAGGTTGAAAATCATTATGCTAGAGCTTCCCACCTACTTTGCACTCATTTATCACTGGCCTTTCATCATAATATTCCATCCACCTGGACCTTCTTCCAGGCCTTCTTCCACAAGAAGACCACGTGTCCTTGGTGGTGGTTCCTTTCTGGAACCCCTGCATCTTGCTAGTAAAGTTTACTGTCTCCCTGAATCTCTCTGACTGATATCATCCCTCAAGTGCACAGCTGCCAACAGGATATATCCACAAAATTAAGCAATATCACAGCAAAACCAAGAAAAATGTAAACAATAAATAGCATCAAAAGTATTTGGAAGAAAAGAGAAATAGAGGGCAAGTCATTCTTTACCAGGGGATAATTATGACAGAATATTAGGGATTGGGTCCCTTGTAAAGAAGAGTGGTGAGTCAGTGAGCAGCAGGCTACATAACACATGGCTGACAGGCCCTAGCAGTAAACCTCTACCTAGTAGGTGATTAAAACCCCACAGAAATGAATAACTTTCTTCTGTGGGATTTGAATCAGGCTCTCAATGGATGATCCAGGGGAAAGGCAATGCATTGATATAAATGTGCAGACAAGGTAGGAGAAAAATTAAGCCCAGAGCATTCCCTTTAGCCTACACAAGATATATCATGGTGTGATTAAGTAGTGTAGTCATAGGATTGACTCTTCTGCTGCATCCAACACCTGCTGCCATTTCTTTGCAAAAAGTGATTTGATGGAAGGAAGGGAACTGTTAGAACAGATATAACAGATGCTCTTATCTGGGTCCTTTGTCTTACTATTTATTCGTCCTATCCTGCATGTGTTCCTTTCCTGCATTCAATATACCATACCAAACTTTCCCTCACTATTAATATACACTATTAAATCATAAAGCTATAATATTACAGTATTCTTAGACCATTATATAACAATATCCTATTCTATTCAACATCCCATATCTTTCATTGAAGTACATGTGAAAATTAATGTTTTTGCCAAAAATCTGAGCATGATACCATATGTTACAGTTACCACACAATAACTATATTTAACATATAGAGAGTGTACTATGAAAGTGCTAGTACTGTATTACTCTACTGAGTAATAAGAATACCCATTTCCTGTCTAAATGTACTAAAATAGCCAATGGGACAGACAAACCCCTATCATGGTTTGCTTTCTCAGATGGGTGATAACAACAATGTACACATAGTTGGATGCCAATAGGAATAACTCTATCATCCTTATTGCTTTGAATTTTCCCTTTACATTTTTTCTGTGAAAGGTCAGCTGTAATACTTCTTACAGATGAGTGCACAGGCTGCAGTGACCTTAAAACCAATTGGCATTCTAAATACTTCAAGATGGATTGCTTGCTTTTTCTTGAAAATTTATTACCTGAAGCTGTAGATATCATTTATCTATTAAAAAGGTCAATATAATGACCAGATTTGCCATCTGAATTTTGCATGGAATGGGCTTTTTGGGGGCAGGCTGAGTGAGAGCAATAAGAAAGAAGAATATTTGACTCTGACAGAATGACACTGATGAAAATGAGAAAAGAATGCAATGTCACATTTCAATTTTAAGTGCTTGAGGACAGGAATGACAACAGTCAGGGATGTGTTGGGTATGTAAGCATGTTGAGCAAGGCAGTAGAAACCCTGAGAAGAAGCTGTGCAAACAGTATGACAGAGGAAAATTGAGAGAGGGACACTTCAATACTCCTCAGATCAATAGGTGTAGTAGTAGTAATAATAATAATAATAATAATAATAATAATAAATAAAAATAAATTAAAATCTCATCTACAAAGAGTAATGAGAAAACTGCAGAAAAGAAGAGAGACAGTTGAAGTGGCATGGCACTGAAGCAATCTGCCATCACATTTGGGGCAGTAATTAGACAGCAACAGATAACAAGTGCTGTCAAGCTGGACTAGTTTGGAGAGAACCTCTCTCAATTTGATGAAGTGTTATTGGCATGGCAAACTAGACAGCATCGGCAGGGTTGAAAAGAGAGCTAGATCCTTCACTTACCTATCCAGGGTTGGAACTGTGTTCAGACGTGGATCCCCCTCACCTATTTGGAAGTGTTGGTACCCACACAAAAATGGCAGTGTTATGGTCACATAAAAACCTAGTCATGGAGCAGTACCTAAGGCTGAACAGCACTGTAAAACAGCAGAAATCACAGACAGGTTTATGGGAGAAGCAGGAAAATGTGGGTAGCATCATTGTGGGAAATGGGTTGGGGAAAGGGAAGATGTCTATTGAGAAAATGAAGGGAAAATAAGGAAGCAGAGACTTGTGGGAGAAAAGGACTCCTAGAAATGATGTGGAGAAATGTGGCAGAATTTCAGGATGGCTATTTGAGAAGCATAATGACATGAGGTAACATTTGCTGTCACTTGGAAGCCCAGCCAATGTCATGTACTAAGACACCAGACTCAGTTTTTCAATGTAAAGTCACTTAGAGGATTAACTTGCATGATTTTGTTTGTGATGCCTATCCGTTCTTTGCATTCAGGAATTTCCTACCTCAGCATCCCATAGTAAGGTAATTTATGCTGCTTCTAACTGCATACTGCTCTACAGTAATGGTTTAACCTGCCTTTTGATTCTCAGTCCAAATACTTCTTGCCATAAAGTTGTATTAAAACTGAATGAATGGTACATAGAACACTTCCAGTAATGTAAGTGAGAATGGATTTGTGTGGTTGTAGGCTGCCCGTCTTGTATTTAATACAGTTGTGATTATACCTGCTTAAATTGTGTGTCAGCCAAGCAAGTATCTGGAGAAAACAGATAGTGTCCCCATGGTAACTGATAAAGAGCCAGGATGACAGTTTTCATCACAGAATGCCCTGGTTCTGATGGCAATTGCCTGGACATTGACATCTTAGCTGTCTCATACTAGGAGTTTATTGAAGTGGAAGGGCCTCAAGGAGGTGATGAGCCATTTCCTGGGAAAACTATTATACAACAGTGGGACTTCAGAGGAATGTATTGAGTCAAAAACAGCAATATTGTTTTCTCTTCCTTCTCTTGTTCCTTACCCGATTAAGATTATTTTAATTTTTTTTTCCCCTAATATGTCCTGTAGCTTGTGCAATAAAAGATGTTGGTATAGGAAGTAAGTTCCTACAAGTCAAAACCATGTACCTGCTACCCAGCCTGGTGAATATACAACAGAGAAATGGCCGCATTCAAAAGGTACATATCTTCCAAAGGAGCAGCAGGACGTGCTGAGAAAACATGAAAACACATACAACATTTCCCAGGTTGAACACATGTAGGTTGTGTTAACAAGTGAAATCCCCATGGTGTTCAGAGATTAGAGGCTGGCTCGGTATGGAACAAGAATTGGAAGAGAACCAAACACGGTTCCCTCATATTCATCTCACACTGGGCTTATCAATGCTTTCATATTACTCTTTAAATACCATATTAAGAAAAATCAGAGCAATGGATACGAACATAAAGGGCTGTTCCCAGACCAGATTCTTGTTTCTCCTTCCGGTTTCACTGCTGTGTGCGGGGACCCCCACCCCAAACACTCAATTGGCTGGTGCAGAAGCCCCCACCTCCCTCATTGACTGGCCAGGGGACTACTCACCGCTTCTCAACCAGATGCCAGTTTACACCAACCAAAAAGAGGTTGAAAACCCCTGCTCTAGGGAATGGAGAACATCTCCCCACACCTGCTTGGGAAGCTCAGTGACCTTAAATAAACACACCTGCACACACAAAGAAGTCAAATTCACCTTCATTTTTTAAAACAAGAGGAAGCAGTTAAGGGCTTCAACTTCTGCCCCAGTTCACTAATGCTGGAATAAAACTGAACCATGGAGCTTGGGATGAGGCTTGTTGCTAACATCAGTGGCAAGGTGGTGTCAGGACCTTTGGAGAATCAGCTGCTGCTTGATAAATATGGGACTAAGGCCACTTGGGTTCAACATTATCAGTAAACTAAAGGCATGGACAAATGAAACAATTACACTACTTTAAAAGGGAGATGGACTTACTGCAATGCAGCTAAATCTGATACAACTGTTGCCATCTGTCCACTCCTAACCAGCAGTAAGTGAAGCTAAACTACAGTAATTTGCCTTGTTTCAGTTGGGAATAAATTTCTGTGGCTTAGTTTCACTTACTGTGAGTTAGGAGCAGACAGATGGAGCAGTACAAGGGATTTAGCTGACATGCTCCCAAGCAATAAGTCCCTTCCCCCTCACTCCAACTCTAAAACTGTATTGTCTATCTTTCTTGCCATAAGAAAATGGTAGTTGTTGTGAGGCCAGAAATGTTGCCTCAGCAGAGTCCTCCAGATTTGTTTTGATATTATTATTTTAAAGTCTGCCTGCCATTTGTCTTTAGGATCAAAAATCCTCGCAAGGCACTTGAATGGCTGGTGGAAATGACAGGCTTCTTTAAGATGTATCTTGTCTTCCTCAGCAAAGCAAAACTCTCTGTTTTTGGCAGTGCTTCATAGAGCGGTTGTTTACTTTGATGCAAATTCAGCCAGCAGTGGCTTTAAGTTATAGTTAGCCATAAGGATTAAGAATGGCATTTCTGCTAGGCAATTTTAAAGGTCTATGGTGAGTAAAAAAGAAGTAATGAATTCAAGGAGTCAAACAGAGCCTTCAGTTGCAGCCATTAAATCCTAATACCAGGTCCCAGGGCAAAATCCCGATTGGTCTTTTAGCTGCCTCCAGCTTAGGTATCATAACTCCTAAAGATTAGGTAGAATCTGGCCCTGTGAGGATGATTCAGAAAAAGAGGGTGATGCCCCTAGTATCCGCTTAGAGTAGGAGCACCTCCAAACAGTGATTTACAGAGCTCAGATGCTGAGCACAGAACCCCACAGAGATAGCCAGTAGAAAACACCTTGACAGAAGTATGTCTCAATCATTAGCCTGTAAGTATAGCCTGAATAATGTCACTAACTCCCTTTGGCTGAAGCTGGGTCATTACCCAGAAACGAACGCAAGACTCAGGTCAGAAGGAGAATAAGCAAGATGAGGCCTTTAATTATGTAACTCCAGGAATGAGGGCACTCACTGGGAGGGTGGAATTTGGGGCTTTTCCCTTCTCCCAGGATTGGAATGAATTTTACATCAATTGTCATTGGATAAAATATGAAAACACCCCTGGAAGCAGAGACTAGAATCCCTAAATCCCTCTCCCAAAAGAGTACCCACAGCTCTGAACTGAAGACTCATGCTCTCTCTCACTCCATGATTCTTGCCCCCTCCCCCACTTCTATATCTGCAGGTAAAGGAACAATAGCATCTAACCCAGTTGTGAAATCCAGCAGAAGATCTTATCACATCTTATTGCCGGTACAGAAGGAACCTGGGATTGCCATCCTCAACTCCCTCTGAACCAGCAAACAGGGGATTTGCAGTACCTACTGTACCCTACATGCAGCTATGACTATGATCTCCCAGCTGTGGAGAGCATGGTAGGCACTCCACTGCTGGGAGATCGCAGCCACTATGATCCCTCAGCCACAGGATGCATGGAGTACCCCCATGGCTGGAAGATCTCAGCTACTGTGGTCTCCCAGCCTCAGGGATGTGTGGAGCCTGCCACAACTGGGAGATCACAGTCATGCTTCACAAGGGCTGGGACACTGCCAGGTACTGCAGGGGCTGAGAGTCCTCTCAAGTGCATGACTCCCAGCCCTGGCCACATATGGTGCACCCTTGTGGCTGCGAGTCACAATGGCTGTAAGGTGTAGAGGGGGGCCTTGGTTGCACAGTGGCTCAACTGGAATTGGCAGGGTGGAGTTGCCTCTGCTCAGACTCTTCTACAAACGGAAAGCTATGGCACTTTCCTGGAAAGTGCAAGATGTCAGTCTGAATCACCTTGATGGCTAGAAAATGCTATTTAAAGGTTTGCTTTTGGGAACTGGCTAGTAGGTAAAATAGATATGCATTAGAACAATGGTCCAGGATAATGGCAAGAGTTAACTGGTTTCGAAAAGCCTGTTTCTGACAAAATTTCCTTCAAGGCCCACTGTGTCTGAAGCCAACAGATGCACAGGCTGGAAAATTGAAAACATGTACCATACTGTTCTATAACATGAACAGTGTACCCAGACGAAGATACAGGACTAGTGAACAGACCAAATGAGGAGGCCCAGTAAATATATAACTGAATTAAGATGTGTGCATGTGATGGGTTTGTTGGAACAAAGGACAGAACGGAATGTGGACAGTATGATGACTCCAGGGAAATCAATCAATGATGCCCAGCAAAGAAGAATCATCAGAGGGGACAAAGGATACAAAAGGAGAGATTTCAAAGCAGCAAATGGTCCCCAAGGTGGGGCCCTAAGGCACACCACCAAACCATCTCACCCACTCCCCGGGGGGGGGGAGCTTGGCCCTTGACCTCCAGGCTGCTGACATCTGACATTCAAGAGAGAACCACAGGGTAAAGCTTGCGTACTTTTCAGACATACCTTCCCTCTGTGACTGCCGTAGGACTAGTAGATAAAGAATTGGGGAGGTTATTTTATTTGCCTTGATTGCACTATTCTTATCTGCTATCACTGCCTATCAATAAAATTTGCTTATTATTGAATGGAAAGGTCATGGTCAATCTGATGGTTTGGGTCTGCCTAGAACAAATATCTGGGTCATAAATCCAGTATCAACAACTTCAGGTTGAAGAGTAATAGAAGCCAGGTGCCCTCCTTTCTGGATAGTGGGATCTATCAATAAAGCTTTTAAACAGAAAGATGGGAAGTACTTCCTGGAGACGTTTTTGAGTGAAAGTGGGCATGTGGGACTGAGCTTTGCACTAAATTCAGTAATTTTGGTATACACAGCAGGCAGATCTGGTCTCCGCAGGGACTTATGCAGGATTTGGACAGCACAACACTTCTACCCTGGATCACAACATAACTTATGCAGGAGTTTAGTACCTGGATGCTCAGGCTGGGATACTTCTGCATGTGGGCAGAAGCTGAGGAATCCCTGAAGTCCAAATTGCAGGCACTGAAGGAATGTAGGTGACGAAGAGATTTTAGGTACACTGGAGCATGGTTCTTCTGGATCCCTTTTTGTGCCTTGGGCAGTGGTTCCTATTTAGGGTATTGACAGACATAAGTATTATCACAATGGAAGAATACTGATGCAAGCTGGTACAATATTTAGTCTGCAAAAGAGAAGACTGAGGTCGGACTTGATAGCAGCCTTCAACTACCTGAAAGGTGGTTACAAAGAGGGCAGAACTAGATTATTCTCAGGAGTGACAGATGCTAGACCAAGTTTCAGCACAGGAAGTTTAGGGTGGAGAGTAAGAACAACTCTCACTAGGAGGGTGGTGAAGCACTGGAATGGGTTACCCAGAGAGGTTGTAGATTCTCCATCCTTGGAGGTTTTTAAGGCCTATTTTGACAAAGCCTTGGCTGGGATGATCTAGCTGGGAATGGTCCTGTTTTGAGTAGGAAGTTGGATTAGATGACTTTCTGAGGTCCACTCCAACCCTAATTTTCTATGATTCTGCTATTCTATCATGATTTGGTAGCAATGCAAGCGTAGCAAAACTGGTCCAGTTTTAACTCTGCATCATTCAAGGTCAAAGTTAGAGTGATATAGCTCACTTAAAACTACCACAGGAGCAGGGAAATTTAACAGTTACAGTGTATTAGCCATTGCATTATCTCAAGTGTTGGCTCCTCTTCCCCTTCTCAAGCATGTTTTCTGCTATTCCCAGTTTTGCACATTAGGCTCTCTTTGACTGTTTCATACTAAATACAAATGCATGCAGATAGAACATTTTTCCTTTCCTTTTTTTTTTCCTATAAATCCTGAAAGACAGGACTTTATCCAAGATTCAGGAAGACTACCTTAAACAGAGCAGCAGCAATCCCAGACTACTCATCTTTGCCTTCAAGCTCCTACATAACAAAATTATTTCCTAGGTATTTACCCCAAGGTCTTTTCATGTTGACCTTCATCCTCCCTGGCTTTGTAATAATGCCAATCTCAATATATTGCCTACTTTTCTAACAAAAGTTCAAGTCACATTTTCAACAGGGTTCAATACATACTAGGAATAAAATCTTGGGTCCCTGTATACTAGGCCTATGCATTGTCCCCAAGTCTGTCTTTCATGTGCTGTACTTATAGATACAAAATTAAGCAAATGAGATGACAGAGAAACAATAACAGCAGATTTAGAAATCTTGAAGACCACATCCATTAACATAGCTTCCAGGATGTGGTGCCTGTGTACCTCTGAAGATGTAAGCCTGTGTACTGACATACTCTACTGTGACTATTTCTGTAGATATTTGCAGGAAAGGATGGGGTTGGATAGGCAGACATAGTTCCTACTCTTACGGTCCTTACAGGGGCACCATTTCAGTTGCCTTTGAAGAGAATTTTGCCTGGATAAGCATTATAGTCAGATTCTTTATAATACCAAAACTAATTCTGTTTGGACTTGCACTTTACTCATTTACAAATGGAGCCGGGGGTGGGGTGTTCATCATCATCTTCATTATGATTATGATTATTATTGGATTCAACTTATAGGGAATTGTACCCAATCAGGTTCTAGTCAGACTTTGCCACTGACTAGTCTGACAGAAGTTTAGTGGCTTAGTAGTTGTTTCTGCAAATGCTTTGTTCAGCAATCAAATCCTGACACTTTTTTTAAACAAAGTTCCATGGCATGAAAGGGGAAAAAACAGAAAAGGAGATTAAAAGAGGCTTTGAAGGAAAATACTAGAAAAGGAGAGGTAGAAGGGAATCCACAAACTAAAGAAAATTCATCTCCATCACAGAATTAACCAAGATAAATAATAACTATTACCTTCAGGTGAGAAGTTAAGGTTTGGATATAATTCTAGGGCTGCGCTATTATATTTAAAGACACTCAGACTTTAAGATACTGAGTGTTGAGGACAACTAACACCAAGCATTTCAAACAAGCAACTTGACCAAATGCAACTAATACCCAAAATAACATAAAATATTTCTCTAAATCCCTCACCTCAACAGGAATGCACATGCATACGAACCAAGGGAGATTTTGTCATGGGCCCTACCTGGACAAACGGCTATGTGTAGGTAGAGCTTTGCTGGCAATTCATATTTAAAAACAAAGGAAGAAAGCAGCCTAAAGAACAGTATCATGGTAGGGGCCCTCTCTGCCTACTGCTAGTTTGATACCTCTCTGCACTTGGGCAGTAAGCAACTGAATCAGCACTTCATATATGCCTCCCTGCCATAGGTGCTTTCACAGTTCGCATACATTCACTTGATTCAGTGTGGATCTAGAGTATATCCCCCTACCCAGTACTCCTCAGAAGACCGGAGAAGGCTGAGCGTTAGCATCCTGCTGGTGCATCCACGCAGAAAACAATATTGCTTAATGCTTCTTGTTTGAACTCTGACATTCACATTTCTAGTCACCTTTTTCAGGCTGCTTTATTGTGCAGAGAAAAAGTATTTTTAAATTCTCTCCCCTCTCCTCGCCACTCTTTCTCATTTTGACAGATCCCAGTCCAGGAGATGGGGGAAGGAGAAAGTCAGCAAAACACCTGGTAACTCCAGGCTATTCCTTTTTACAAAATTCATCGAGATGCAGCCTTTATTGACAGAAGTATTTTTACTAAGAATGTATTCAGGAAAGAACTCCCTGAAGTCACAGAGCAGCCCTGCTCTTCTAATCTTTTGGAAGATTTATCTAGATGGAAAACTTCCATGTGGAGTAATGTGCTTTTTTCCAAGCCAACAATAAATTTAAATCTCCTAGGCAAGCACTGCACATTTGGTTAATTTGAACATCATTTTGTAAATCTAAAAGGAAACTTATGCATGGCAGTAAAGTTCCATGAGTAGGATTTATAGTGTCTATTGGTTCTGCTGGTTTGGGGTTAATAGGGGAATGTGATTTTGTTGATTTGCTTGCTTCTTTTGAGGGAAGGTGATGAATTGCTTTGGTTTAAAAAAAAAACCCAAAAAGGTATTCTGTTATAGCTATCAAACTCTTAGGAACACTTAAACCCTAGCCAACAACATTTACAATACAGCAGACTCATACAGTGAAACACACACTGCAGACACACATGCACAGTAGAATAATAGACTTAGAAAGTGAAGCCATCCTGATCAATGAACTTGTTTTATTGCTTCAAAACACGAATGAAGTGATCAAAATAAAGAACTTTTTTCAGACTCTAGAGCTACTTTCTGCTGTATGCAGGACCTGATGCTCCTTTCTCATGTTGCTTGCTGCTGGCATCTACGAGGCACTTAAATCTCCCTCTCATGCCTACTTGTGCTATAAGTGTGCTTTGTCCATAAGGCAGCTTACACTTGTCTACTTCTCTTCTGAATCTCCTGCTCAGAAATAAGAAAACGGGGAATGTTGTTCCCACTTAGACCCAACACGGACAATTCTGCCCAGGAGAGCTCTATTGCTGAAGTAGGACAGGGGTTAAGGTAGCCTCACAGTTCAGCTTTCGCATATGCCATCCATTAGCCTTAGCATCTCTAAAATCTAACCACCAAACAGTAATAAAACCAGCAGATAAAGGTGGAGCCATAGTCATCCTAAACCTTGAGGATTACATAAAGGAAGGCAAGAGACAGCTCTCTAACACCACCTACTACAAAGAAGTACAAGAAGATCCTACTCCCCTTTTCACCAAAAAACTCAACAATACCATCAAATCATTTCCATCAAGACTACAAGAAAAACTACAGACCTTGATCCCCCACTACCAAACCTGGGGACCTTTTACATGCTCCCTAAAATCCACAAACAAGGGAACCCTGGCAGACCTATCATATCCAATCATGGGACCCTAACTGAGAAAATATCAGGTTTCGTTGAATCAATCCTAAAACCACTTGTCACCCACAGAGCAAGTTTTGTACAAGACACTACAGACTTTCTACGGAAACTTAAAAACATAGACCACCTTCCC
>JAGPOW010000304.1:24690831-24707777 GCA_030014935.1 Caiman crocodilus
CCCAAGGGAGGTGGTGCTCTCCCCTACCCTGGGGGTCTTCAAGAGCAGGTTAGATAAGCATCTAGCTGGGGTCATCTAGACCCAGCACTCTTTCCTGCCAATGCAGGGGGTCGGACTCAATGATCTATTGAGGTCCCTTCTGACCCTAGAATCTATGTATCTATGAATAGCAAACACTTTAAAAGGATATTCATAGTCCCCTAGGATTATGAAGTTCCTCTCCTACTTAAAGCTGATGCTTCTTCAAACTAAATAATTAATAGCAAAACAGAGCTTGGTCTGGTAAAGGACTGAACATCAGTCCAAGATTTTAAATAGTTGCTCTTTTCGAGGGATTTTGGACTAAATTTTAGGTTCATAGAAATGGGAATCTAAAAGAGAGAAAACTATGCAGTCCCAAAAAATATTTTGCATTTGTGACTATTTTTTAAAGCTATCAGAAAACCTGACAAAAGACAGCTGATAATGAAACTCCATGATTTTCCTGAGACAAGGGTGCTGCTGAAGTACAATACTATCCTGACAGAGAGATAAATTCAGTTCTATGCAGAGATCAGCATAGGATAATACATCACTTAGTTCGACAGGGGAAAGCAACAGTAGCCGCTGGTTCCTAGCACCTGCCCACCCATATGGCTGGAACTGAGTCAGTCTGGTCAACAGCCTTAAAAAGGTCGCCAACTGCTGGTTAAAAGAAAAGGAATTCTCTTTCACAAGATGTTAACAGGCTAAACTTTAGCAAATTACTGGTAAAACAAGTGTTTTCTTTTCCAAGAAGCAGCATTTTTCAATTAGCAGGAGTGTTCTATTCTCTTGTATAGTCCATTGATTCTGATGGCATAACATAAGAAGTAGAGCAAGGTTTGGCCCAATACCTCTGAAGGCCTGATCCAATGCCAATTGAAGGACTTTGAATCAAGTGCTACTAAACACACTAAACAAGCACAGGAAAAAAAGGAGGAAGAAAAATGTATTTCTGTATATATTACACCAACCCCGGATCCCCTAGGAGTGCATAAGTCTAACCACACAAATATTTTGCTCTTCACAATATCTGTCAGATGATTTTATAGATCAAAAATAGTAGCACCTGAGGTCATAACAAAAACCTATCAGAAAACAAAATCTCCCCAAGTGGAATTCCTACTTTAGATGAAATGGGCTATGCATTCTGAGCCTACTCACTGGACAGCCTAAACCATCTCTGCTCCAAGAAAAAGAGTAAGCCAGGCCGGAGGCCTCAATCTGCAATGAAAAGCCTGAAATTTTCTGCAAGTGGCTCAATCTATTAAACTGAAAACATAAAGAATAACTCAAACCAAACTGACAGAGGTGGTTCACCTGCAGAGAGATAAATCAGCTGTATACTAAACAGAGACATGTCAGTTATTGTAGATCACCAGCAGGCATGGAACTTGGACCAGAATTTCAATCCCCTCCAAGGCTTGGAGAAGTTTGAGATGGGGTTTTGGTTTAGTTCATTATGAAGTTAGGAAATGAAATTCCAGGGATCACGACCAACACCTTGTCCATTTCTGTTTCAGGGGTGCTTGGATCAGGCTTGTCTCTTAAATATGAATAAAAGATCTAAGAAAGACAATGTTACATAGCTTTTACATCATTCTTTTTATTAGTAGACCTCAAAATCATTCTGTTAACAAAGCTCTTAATTCAGTCACCTGTTCTCTTTCCAAATAAAAAGATCATTAAAAAGATGAAGGATTTAGAAGTCAGGGAATGCCAAAATTAGAAGTATCGTTTTCAACCTTAAGCTTGCTTCCTTGGGAGAAGGTGTGATGGCAAAGGCAGAGATCTTGTCCCATGCTTCCAGGATTATAAATCTGAGATTCCTGAACTCATTCAAACAAAACTCTTCCAGCAGTCAAAGATAAATCACAGTTACCCAAGCACAATTTAATTAAGCTTAACAAAGTCACACACACTGAGGGCCTTTCTTCATTTGTGATCTTTACCCAATAACCAAAGGACAATGCAACAAGAGGCATTTTCTTGTAGTTTCAAGACATGCTTAAGATGTAAAAATGTAAAGGAAGGTTAACTCAATATTCACTTAAGCAAAAAGCAACATTCAATGTGAATGATGTCATTTATGGCAACAAGACTGTACGAAAGCAACACAGGCACAATTATTTACTGTTCTTTCCCTCTTTGAAGCAGGGAGGTTATCAGATGAAACCCCCAAAAAATCACAGTTGAGAGAAGCACAGAATAGACAGCTTTGGTCCCATGGTATTTTCTTTTTACTTTTATTCCAGATTACATCCCAAGTAAGACAAGCTGTATGTGCCTCTTGGATATTAAAAAAACCTGATTGCCTAGGCTGGGGATATTCAAAGCTTTCTGACTGAGGGGATTTAGATGCATTGCCTGCTAGTGGAGAGACACTGGGTGCATCTACATGTGTGCCAGGCTGCACAGTTATTACTAAACCAAGTACTAAACAACTATGCAGTAACCGCTGGTACTGCACAGTCCCAGCACCGCATCCAACTGCTCAGTGGCAACAAGCTACTCCACAGTAGCAATGGCATCATGGTTCGTGGCTGCCAATGCTATGTTGCCATAGCGACAAACTGCATCACTGTAGCTCATCACTACAGCGACATGGCGTCTCAAGTATATGCGCCCACTTACAGGTAAGTTCTACTGACTCACAGATAGAGTTATAACAATTTACATCATTGAGCCCTTGGTGTCAGTTGGCTTTCTTTCCTCTCTCAAACCACTCATGGTTCCATTACCAGAGCTTTCTCCAAGACCTCGTGGCAAATAAAATTAGGCAATAATACCCAGGGCCCTAAGCTCTCCAGCCACCAGCCTGAATGAGGTCTACTTCCCTCAGCTGGTGGGTTACCACACATTAAATACTCACACAGATGCTGTTGAACATTGTTAGCTCCATGTCATTCCCTTCAGAACGTCTTCTGGGCACATGGTACTCCACATGAGTACCTGGTCTTTCTATAATTTTTTGCATGAATCAACGTGTTCAGATAGACGCCTATATTTGGGAATAAGGTTAAAACTATTGGCAGGATCTTCTGGAACACCATATAAACAAAGGAATACAGAGCATTGCTAGGACCTTGTCTGAAACTGTATACAATTCTGGTGTTCACCCCACACTCAGGACACATGAATTCCAACTGGTAAACAGAAGGGCTATATGGATAGTTGAGGAATGGAGAGCCTTCTTGAGTCAAGATTAAAAGGGCCTTAAATAGTTAGCTTTACAAAACAAAGGCTGATAGAGGATATGATTAAGTATTAAAAGTAATAATGGGAGTAAAGACCAGAAAAGGTAAAAGAAAGACAGAAAGAAAAATAAACCACAACCCAAAACCACTAAGTTAATGGTAAATTTTAATAGAAAGAAAAAAATGGATATGGACTGATCATGAATAAATTTAGGAAGGAAATTAGAAGAAAGTTCCTAACTATTAGAGAAGACTCTCTGTAGAGATAGTGAGGGGAAAAAAATTAACTTGTTTTAAGATAGATTTTAATGAAAGTGATGGGATGCTGCTGCCTGTGATAATTCTATCAGGGGGATAATTCTAATAGGTAGGCAGTTTCTTCCCGCTCTGCTTTCCTATACTTTTCTACAGCTAAACACTGATTGCTAGCATATTTGCTATAAGTTCTACATGTCAATGAAGAAATAATATTTTAGATAACAAACAGCAAGCAAGGCTTGAGCTTTCAAAAAGACACATTGTAAGCTGGTGCCTCTAACAGTTTTGCAAGATACCCCCAAACAATAATAAAGCACTGCATTAAGAAGCCACTCAAAATGATCCAATGAGGTGCCTAGTATCTTACTATACATTCAATAGAAAGACTGGGGATACCCAAGAGTAAGTAATCGAGGCATAGGGCACTGACAGAAGTGACATTTGTCATGCACTTGAAAGCACTCTAAAACCATACTCTGACAGAAGTGCATGACTGCAGAATACTTTAAAAGTGCCCATTTGCATGACATATGTTATCTCTGAACCATTTAATGAAGGTTCAGATAAAGGCACTCCAAAGTGGAACACCTTCATTAACTTCTGTCTGTCCCTGCATGCAATCAGGGCTGGGCTGGGGCTACCTGAAGGAAGGGAAGGACAGAAGGGAGGGAGAGGGATCTGTGGGCTGGGGTTAGCCAAGCCTGAGCTGGAGGTAGGGGCATGTGGATTGGTGTAAGGGGAAGGAGGGATAGCAGGCATAGGGGAAATACACACAAACGCTTCTGGATAAGCTTCACGGTGAACCACAATCCCCAAACCCCCCCCCCCCCCGCCTGGACCCAACAACAAAAATGTTGGATTGGAGGGTTCACTGTAACTCATAGTGCTTTATGTGAAGCACCATGAGTTACAGCAGAGAGCTGCATGTCTGTCAGCACCCATAGACACTCTACACAGATAATGAAGAGCAGTAGACATCTCCAAGTAGCACAGCTGATCCTCCTGTCTCAGGAATCTGGGCTCTGAATCAAATGTCTCTTCATGCAGAATGCATGGCTACATTTCTTAGATCACCATACATCTATGGGCACCTATTCTAAAGACAGGCAATTCAAGACAATAATGCATAAACAGGGCTAGGATCAAGAAAGAGGCAGTCTGTTTCTACAGCTTAGGGGTTATGGCATACCTTTGGGAGAGGACATCCCAAATTCCAATCCCTGCTTCAAGCATTGTTTGTGCATTTCACATGTCAGTCAGAAAAAAAAAATAACAGAAATAAATCTGGTAGCATAGACCTGAAGCCAGGACCTCCCAATCCTAGAAGAGTACACTAGCCACTGGTTACAGAGTCAATTTTCCCACTTGTCCTTCTTCTGACTGTATTACTCTTGCATTTTGAAGCAGGAAATAGAACTCAGCCCCCTTGAATTACAAGAATTCAATAGCTTGGTAAAGGCAGACATTGTCCTGTTAGAAATCCCTTTAGTGTGAAGTGGATCTAAAATCCAGATCTCTTCCTTCCTGGGAAAATGCTGTAACTAGGGTTGCACCAATAGAGATTTTGTGGGCCAGTACAGATAGCCGATATTTAAGGAGGCATATTGGCCAACACCAATCCAATAACTGATACAGATGCCACCAGCTGGTAAGTCCAGTGTGGTGGAAGGTGAGGGGGGAGTGAAGAGGTGGGGGGGACAGATCAATGTCCCCCATGGTGATGGAGAGGGCAGGGGCATGTGCTGCCCAGCAGGGCACAGGATGGAGGCATGGCTCATAGGGTGGGGGCAGTTCCCGACACTGCTTCCATCCCGGGGGGGGGGGGGAGGGGGGCGGTGGGCCTGTGCCCCTGGATCTGCATGCTGCAGGGCAAGCTACAGCTGTGAAGTGGAGCCAGAACTAGCATTGTGAAGCTCCTCTTGCTAGAGGCTGGGCTCAGAGTGGGCTCTATTGGCACTGGGAGTAGGCTTCAGCTACCCCAGATTTCACTGCAGCTCAGCTCCCAGCCATGAACTGCCACCCAACACAGCCATGGCTGAACACCCTGCCTCCACCCAAGGACCAAGAAAAGCCATGGTTGCAGGCATTGGCGTGGAGCTGAGAGCAGAGCTGCGGAGAAATTTGGAATGGCTGCAGTCTATTCCCAGCATCACAGGAGCCCACTTCAAGCCCAGCCCCTAGTGAGAACAGCCCCACGCAGCCTTTACTCCGGCTCCAGCTCCACCCTGCACCTGCCACCCACCCCATGCCATGAAGATCCGGGGGCACACACTCCTACCCCCCACCCTCCCAGGGTGCAAGCAGCAGTGGGAGCTTCCCCCAGGCTGCATCTCCATCCTTCATCCTCCCCCCTGCTGTGGCTGGGCAGTGCCTGCCCCTATCCCCTCACCATGGGGGGTGTTGATCTGCCCCAATGCACTTCTTCTCTCCCTTTCTGACTTAAGTTCTCCATGCTTCCAGGTCTGCTCTGTGCTGTGCTGTACTGCGGCTGCATGCAGCACGGGTGTTTATCAGCCAAATTATTTGCCCCATAGGGCTGATATCTGATATAGACAATTTTCTTCATATTGGTACCCACCCGATAATCGGACCAATGTATTGGTGAACCTCTAGTTGTAACCACTAAACAAGAAGTAGGCATAGAACTTGCATCCCCACAGTTTTTGAGCTGAATTAAATGCTGGTGATGTTAGTTAATCATGTCTTTTCTCTGGTTATCTTTCTGGGTTGAGTTGAAGTACCTCTCAACAATCCAAGTCACAATGGAGCTCAGGTACTAAAGAATACTTGATGCTCCTCCTGAATCACTTCTGAGAATGTTCAAGCACTGTGTAACCCATATAGACAACCAGGGATAATGATAGATAATAAATCCATCAGCTGCCTAATAAATTGTGGCTGCCAGCATAGAGTCATCTAGAATCACTCTTTGTCATTTGAGTACCTAAACACCACCCAAGTCCCATTTAGATACCTGGCAAACTGGTATGGATCCAGCAAATCTCTCTACAAATCCCTAACTGCTGCTTTCTTATTTTGTAATAATTTATGAAACAATAATTTTTGGAACTCAGATACCAAGAAGATAAGTGTGATAGATACGTGCACAGTACTGCTTTACAAGCACAGCCTAGTGCTAAATAGCTAAGAGACCACCTTAATCGTGTCCCATGCACCTCTTTTGGAGATAGCTATAACACATGCAGAACCACAGAACAGCACCCATTCCTGGACCACACAGGGGCAAAAGGGAATCTAAGAAATAAATGTATCCCCCCTCCTGCAAAACAAACACTATTTTCTGTTTTCTGTGATGTAGGAAGAGGATTAATGAAGAAATAATGAACATGAAATTCTAACGTTAATAGCTAGAATGTTTATAAATGTGGCAAGATGAATGATTCATAGGTCCAGAGATAAAACAGAAATGATCTGTGAAACTAGATTATTAGTAAGAGATCCCTGAGAATCCCCAAGTGAAGTTTCTCCCTTTGATTTCCTTCTTCAGTAAAGGATGAAAAGTCAAGCCAACTTTATTGACAAGCTTTGTATAAACCACCCTTCCCTGAATCTTTCCCCCAATCCGCACATGCACTGCAATCAGACAATAATCCCAAACTCACTGAAGTTCAGAGGAAAACAGCAGGGTTTAAGCAGCAGACAGGTTTGTTTGTTTCTAACTGGATATTATGAACACAGATAATGCGGTCTGTAGGGAGAGCATGTTGATTGTGGCTAGTGCTTTATGTAGAGTAAATTTTAAAGGAAAAATGGGGCACATTGAGGCGTCAATAAATCATTGTCCTACCAAGCAAAACAAAGAAAATGTCTCTATAAACTGCCTAATTAATCCCCAGGGGCATCCCACAGTCATGCCGTGTATTAAAAACTCAGATCTGCTATTTTTCCTTTTCCAAGATTTTTGCTATTGAATGTTTACTCAAATGCTTTATTCAAAGCAAGGAAATCATCCCTGGATTGAGTTAATAATTATGCTTCAATGCAGTAAAACCAATTGAGTTTGTAAAACTGAAATCTGCTTTGTATTTTTTGTCGATTCTCACCCACCCCCCCCACTCCTCCCCCCCCTCCACTACTAATACCACACACATTTCAACCAACTTGAATGGCAGAAAACAGCTGGACAAACCACCCTTTCAAAACTCCTGATCCTATTGCATGACAGGAAAATTAATCCTGTGGCAAACACCCTGGACTGGATACTCAGGTGATTTCATCTTCATTTTCTGTTCCTGTTACAGACTTCTAATTAGACTAAATCACTTAAGTCCCCTATGCCCCAGCTTCTCTATCCATAAAACAGGAATGGAAATGTTGCCTTTGTCCCATCTATCTTGTCTCTCACCTACTGTCTGTTTAGTATATAAATTCTTTAGGGCTGCAACAATGCTCTAATCCCAGCTGGGTCCTTTCTGCCCTCCTATAACACAAATAAAAAGCATGTAAATTAAAGGTAGATTAACCTGCTACATGAGCCCAGAAAATGCAAAATGAAAGAAGATGAGTTATTGTAGCACTGTCTCCTTATTTGCCTCCAGGAAGCCCAGATGAGCCACGTCTATAAACACACAGCCCGGTAAAACTTAAATAAAAACATTAATAGTAGCTTTCAGGGAGATATTTTGGATCATCACGGGAACAGACAAAATTTTGCGGAGCTTCCAGGCCCTTAAGCAAGCTTCTTCACTGCAAAGCATGGCATTGCTGTCAACGGCCTTCTTCTTGCCTAGGGACCTTGGCTAGGGACAGAAATTAAACATAAACTGGTATAAGTAATCAGAAACCAGTTCAAATCTGTAACACAACAGAAGTTCAGTCTACATAAACCACTTTCAGAATTGCTGAAGCTAGTTTAAGATAAACCTGGAAGGTTTTAGTATCAGCCTTAACTGATTTAGGTTAAATTGGTTTATTGCACTTTTGTCCTAGATTCCCTCCAGATTCAAGTTAACGCACTGTCCTCCAGCACCCCAGGATGTTTTGCACCTTCCCTGCAAACCCTGCCTCATACATTGGGCAGGCTAGCCTTGGACCAAGCTGTCTGCTTCAGCAGGGACGTGTGCTCTAGTGCACCTCAGCTTCTTACCTGAACTACTGAAGCCATGTGGCTGCATTTCTGGAATCAAAAGTGAATGTTTGTTCATTTGATTATTGGTTCAATCTATCCACCTTAGACTAACCTGTGAAGACTGAATTGATTCACCCTCAGCCTTTTTGACAGCCTGTACTTAGTCATTCTGGCAAAATTTACAACATCTTCTACAAAAGATTTGTCCCACATTGGAGAACTAGTAGTGTTCTAATTTTATTCCCTTCATATTCTCTTGCACATGAGGAAGGCTGCCTTCACTTCCACCTTCAAACACCCAATGGGTCATTTTCCTATCATTTCCGTGACATTGAACTGGAAAGACAAAGTGCATAAACATTCTGGTAATATCCTGGAACAATATATTTTATGGTAGAATATGGAAGGATCCAGTGCACGTGCCACCTGCCTTTAATTCCTACCACCCCTGCAACTGCACCCATCTCCCATCAAACACTGACATAGCTTTGGAGCGCCACATTTTCTACCAAACTTAGTCAGGATTTCTCCCTGTTTCTCTATCACATCCTGTCTTGCCTATGTACTGTCTGAGCACCTCACATACATAAGTGAATTCATGCTCTTAGCATCTCTGTAGGATAAAGGAATATTTGAGTACCTAGAGAAAACCTGGCCCAGAAGGTGAGATTTTAAAAAAGTATCAGGATAAGTAACAATGCAGAGCAAGGCCTAGTAAGATATGTCAGGATGTAGGCAACTTATATCTCTTTAAAAATCTAGAACACAGAAATCAAGGAATTATTTTCCATGGGCTTCAATAGGCTTAGAATTTTAGGGGACCTCAGGCAAGTCATAACAACATAAGGCCCTTTTCATACGTTACATATATTATGCAATTAATTTGTAAACCTCAAGAGCCTGCAACTCTTCTTCCCCCCATGTCAGATAGAACCAAAGAGGTGATACTTCCCCTTTATGCAGCACTGGTCAGACCACAGTTGGAGTACTGCATCAATTTTCATAGATGTCATAGATATTAGGGCTGGAAGGAACCTCAGAAGATGATTGAGTCCACCCCTCGCCCCAAGGGCAGGAAGTCAGCTGGGGTCATAGGATCCCAGCAAGACAAGCATCCAATTTACTCCTGAAGGTGCTCAATGTAGGTGCTTGAACCACCTCTGATGGCAGGCTATTTCAGACCTTGGGGGCTTGGACAGTAAAGAAATTCTTCCTTATGCCCAGCCTGAAATGGTCTTTCAGTCGTTTATAACTGTTTGATCTCATCACCCTTGAGGCGTTCTGGTGAACAAACTTTCCCCCAGATACTGGTGGTCACTCCTGATAAACTTATAGGTGGCCATCAGATCACCACTGAGCCTGCGCTTTTCCAGGCTAAAGAGCCCCATGGCTCTCAGCCTGTCGTCGTAAGGTCAGTTTTCCTGACCTCTGATCATGCTTGTGGCTCTTCTCTGCACTATCTCAAGCTTCTCCACATCCTTTTTGAATTGTGGGGCCCAAAACTGGACACAGTACTCCAGCTGCGGCCTCACCAAAGCTAAGTACAATGGGAGAATGACATCCCAGGATTTGCTTGAGAAGCATCTATGAATACTAGCCAATGTTTTGGTCACTTTACTAACTGCAGCATTGTACTGAAGGCTCACGTTCATCTTGTGGTCAATCATGACCCCCAAGTCTCTTTCTTCTGTAGTACTAGCCACTGTAGCACTGCTGAGCCTATAAGGATGCTGCAGGTTGTGATTTGCATTTTTCAGTGTTAAACAACATCAGGTTCTCATCCACCCATTTGCTGAGCCTGTCTAGGTCAGCCTGGATCACCAGTCAACTTCTGACTCCAATGTCCACATCATTAATGAAGATGTTGAACAATATGGGTCCAAGGACAGAACCTTGGGGGACCCCACTGGTCACAGGGCACCATGACGATTCACTTCCATCAATTACCACCCTCTGGGTCCAACCACAGAGCCAATTTCCCAGCCAGTGGATTGTGGTGGACTCAAGGATACAATTGGCCAGTTTTGTCAAGAGATGATCCTGGGGTACGAGATCAAAGGCTTTTTTGAAGTCAAGATATATGACATCAATCTCTTCTCCCTTGTCCAGGTAATAGATCACCTGGTCATAAAAGGAAATGAGATTGGTCAAGTAAGACCTGCCTGCAAGAAACCCATGCTGGCTATCCCTCAGGATGTTGGCATAGGCCAGTCCATTAAGGATAGCCTCTTTAATAAACTTTTCCAAGTCCTTCCCCAGGATAGAAGTCAGGCTAATGGGCCTATAGTTTGCCGGATCCACTTGCCTCCCTTTCTTGAAGATAAGCACAGCATTGGCCTTCTTCCAGTCTTTGGGCACTACACTAAAGCACCATGACTTCTCAAAGATCTGTGCCAGAGGCTGGGCTATGATGCTCACCAGCTCCTTGAGTACCCTGAGGTGTAGATTGTCAGAGCCAGCTGACTTGAAGGTATTCAGCCTCTCAAGGTGTTCCTTCATGAGGTCAGCATTGATGGAGGGCAAGGATCTCCCTCACCCGGACCTCCCTGTCCTGTAGCCGGGCATGGGTGTCCCATGGGACTGATGAAAGATCGACACAAAGTATCCATTTAATAGGTTGGCTTTTTCCTGCGTGTCAGTTGTCTCATTTGGTTTAGCAAGGTCTAATGTTGCCCTTGCTTTTCCTCCGGCTCCCCACATATCTGAAAAAGTACTTTTTATTGTCCTTGATGCTCAAAGCCAGTTGGAGTTCAGTTACAGCCTTGGCTTTCCTGGTTTGATCCCTGCAGGACCAGACCAGTGCAGAATATTCCTCCTTGGAGGTAAATCCCATCCTCCCTCCTTTGTAGGCCTTTCTTTTTAGCCTCAGGACCTCTGCTAGATCCCCGGAGAGGGGGGCTGCTGTGCCCTCTTGCTATCTTTCCTTCAATATGGAATAGAATTGGCTTGTGTATTGAGGATTGCTCCCTTGAGGAGCAACACCTCTTCCTCTCTTCCAGAACTCCCCTCCCCCAGGTTCATGGTCCCTTAGGGCCTTACTGACAAGCCTCCTGAGCTTGTCAAAGTCAGCTTTCCTGAAATCAAGAACTTCAGTGTTGCTGACTGACTTGTCAGCTTTATGGTGGATGGTGAAAGTGATCAGCTAGTAGTCGCTGTAACCCAGCTTCCTATCACTCACTAGGTTGCCAGTTAGGTCATCCCCAATAGCCAGTACCAGGTGGAGCAGTGCTTACCTCTCGTTGGCCTGTACTTCTTGAGTCAGGTAGAGGTCATCCAGGCATGATAGAAAGCTTTGCGACCACTTGGATTTTGCTGAGTGATCCTGCCATGAGATATCTGGGTAGTTGAAGTCACCCATGACAACCATGGTCCTGGAGCATGCGTCCTCAGCCAGTTCCTGGGTGAATTCCTGGTCAAGCTCTTCACTTTGGGTGGGAAGTCTGTAGTAGACTCTCACCGTTGTGTCCTCTGTGTCATTCTCCCCATGGATTTTAACCCAGAGGGTCTCCAGTCATCCACCCTAGTTGCCAACATCAGCTTACAAGGACGCATAGCTTTCCTTAACATAGAGACCTACACCCCCACCAATTTTATTTACTTGATCTCTCCTGCACAAGGTATAGTAGTCTATACCCATGGTCCAGTCATGGGTGGAGTCCTGCAAGGTGTCCGTTTTCCCTATGACATCGTAATTATTTGTGTTCCTCCTGCTTATTCCCCAAGCTGCTGGCATTTGTGTACAGGCAGGCAAGGGACCCCTTGGGGACAGAATGTACCAGGGATGGGGCAGGAGTGGGCTCCCTTAAGTTCCTTGGCCTGCTGGCTTGCAAGGGTTGCTCAGTGGGCCAACAGTGGCAGCATCCCCCATCCGCCAGCAGGCTTAAAGCCCAGAGGAGCAGGTCAGCCAGTCTGGCTGAGAAGAGCATCCCCCACACTGGGGAGAGGTGGAGGCCATCTCTTCCCAGCTGCTCACTGCCTCACCAAAGAGCAGGCTGTGGTCATGGAAGCCAAAGCCTTCTCAATGACACCAGTGACACAGTCTTTGGTTAACTACCTCAATCCTCCTCTCCATCCTCAGCCCATACCCGAGACTGGGAGGATTGAAGAGAACACCACCTGTGCTCCCAGACCCTTTAGCCCCTCTCCCAAATCCCTGCAGCACCTCATGACCCAGCTGGGACTGTTCCGAGCCATGTCATTGGTATCCACATGAATAAGGAGCATGGGATAGTGATCTGTGGGCTGGAGGAGTTTAAGGATCTTCTCCACAATGTCTCGGATGCAGGCCCCTGGGAAGCAGCAATCTTCCTGGGCTAAGGGGTCGGGGCAGCAGATTACCCCCTCAGTCCCCCTCAGGATGAAGTCTCCCACAACAAACACTTTACATTTTGTCTTGGGGAGAGCGGGGGCCGTAGCTGCAGTTGAGCCTGTGCTGCCTGCAGGAGCTGGCAACTCAGCAGGCTCTGCTGGGGCTGCAAGAGGTTCGTACCTCTTGCTAAGCTCTGGCAGGGCAGGGGCCTTGGTGGGGTGGGCCTTAGGGCCCTTGACCACTTTGGTCCATCCCCTTGACTGGATAGAATGGGAGGTCCCAGAGTCCTCCCTTGTCCTGGAGGGGGACTGCGCCTACCCTTTGGCTCCTAGGGGAGAAGGGCCTGGCAGTAGGAGTCTATCTCCTGCTCGCAGTCCCTGATGGCACGCAATCTCTGGACTATGGCCTGGAGCTCCTCCAGTTGGTGTGCCAGAGACCCCAAAAGGGAGCAGAGCCCACAAGGGGAGGTAGCCATGCTCCCGGGCCCCAAGCCTGAAAAAGGGACAGGCAGCCCCCACAGCCAAGAGCCAGGGGCTCCATCTGCGTGGAGCTCGGAACCACAGGCTCCGTCTGGGTGGCCATCTCTGAGGTGCCAGAGAGTGGGGCCGCAGAGCTCGAGGGGACCCTCAGGATGTGGTGAATGCCCATCCATGGCATGCCACTGGTAGGCAGACTGGTCCTGAGTCTACCTACCCTAGGGGTCTCACAGGCAGGGCCTCAGACCCTCCTGTGCACCCTCCTGCGTAAACTCCGCGCTAACTCACATGCCAGCAGACAAGCGTGCCTGTTTGTGCAGCCTGTTTGAGTGGCTCCCTGGGGGGCTGGGCAAAGTAAGGACCTGAGCAGGGTGAGATCCTGCCTGGCTCCCACTCAGCTGCCTCCTCCCACTCTCTAGGGGTTAACCCTCTCCCACCATGGGCCTCTCTTACCTCCAGCTGTGCTGGGGGATGGTGTAGGGGCTCCACGGCTGCAGGGAGGGGTCTCTGGGGGGCTTTGAGGGCACAACGGGCTTTCACCCACATGTCTTTTTCTGCTCCCGGAGCCTAACTGAAGCTTTTTTGCTGTTGGCTGGCCATTTTAAACTGTGAGCACGTGCAGTGGGCCCACCATTGGTCAAGCTGCTTTTGGGCTAGGGAGGGCCCTGCCAAGGATTTGGGGGACCCTGCCCCACTGGAGGGGGACTGGTAAGTACCTTCTCCCTACCTCTCTCTCTCCCTGGGGGGCTGGGCCAAGTAGGAGCCTGGGTTGGGCAAGACCCGGCCTGGCTCCCAACTCAGCCGGTTCTGGGTGCCATACTTTAAGAAGGATGTGGATAACCTCAAGAGGGTCCAGAAGAGGGCCATTCTTATGGCTAAAGGTTTACAGGCCAAGCCCTATGAGGCGAAACTAAGGAACTTGGACCTCTTCAGCCTCCACAAGAGAAGGCTGAGAGGTGATTCTGTGGCCACCTACAAATTCATTAGCTGGATGCAGCAAGGAACCGAAAATGCTCAGTTCACCAGGGTGCCTCTTAAGATAGAAAGGAGCAATGGTCAGAGTAGACTTAGGCTAGACCTCAGAAAATCTTCTTCATGGTAAGGGTGGCCAAATCTTGGAATGGGCTTCCAAAGGACATGGTGCTCTCCCCTACTTTGTGGGTCTTTAAGAGAAGGCTGGATAGTCATCTGGCTGGTGTCATCTGACCCCAGTACTCTTTCCTGCCCTGGGTAGGGGGTCAGACTTGATGATCTGTTGCACTCCATTCCGACCCTAGCATCTATGAAGCTATAGCAGACCAGATGGTTTGGGTGGTGCTGTACCAAGCCTCTGCAGCTTCTTCTATGGGGACAGAGGAGGAGAAAACACCCACTCCACACAGAAGCCAGGAGGAGCTGCAAAGCCAAAGGACCAGGAGGAAGACAACAGAGAGTCTGTGGGCTCCATAATGCTCACAGACTTCTTGGCCCTTGTAGTATGCAGGGAGGAACTGATCCAATTCCTAGATAGCATGCTGCATTGGAAGAAGGTGCAGCTCACCCTGGACCACTGGAAGGATTTCCACCAAGTTCTCAACTCAGTGAGGGTTCTGGAGGGGGAAGGCAAGGGACATAAGCAGAGCAACACCTGTGGGAGGACAGTGGGATTGCTGACAAGCCCTGCAACTGACATGGTCTCCTGTGAAAGCCTTTGAGTGGGGAGACAGGGTCTATTTCAACCACCTCACAGAGACATCCTGTGCAGTGGTGACCCTGATCTCCCTGAGACTTCAGCCTGAATTCCTTCTCATCACTGAGGTGGATTTCAAGCCACCTGCTTCATCTCCAGGTCCAAATACAGAGTTTGTCCTCAACCTGGTAAACATCTACATCTCTGTGTGACCCAGAGATTGCCCATTTCTATTGGCAGGCAGCTGCCTACCTCAGAAACCTGGCCATTGTGAGTGCCTCATCCTTGGCAGGGACTTTAATATCACCCTTGGGAGCAGGACTGCACTGGCAGGGAATGGAGCTGTGTTGCTGTTGACTTCCTGAGAAGGGTAATTGCTCACCACACCCTGGCAGATATCTGGGTAGCTGGAGTACTGTGTTCAGTTCTGGGCGCCGCACTTCAGGAGGGATGTGGACAGCATTGAGAGGGTCCAGAGGAGGGCCACCCACATGATCCAGGGACAGCAGGGCATATCCTATGAAGAGAGGCTATGGGACCTTAACCTGTTCAGCCTTCACAAGAGAAGGCTAAGGGGGGACCTGGTGACCATCTATAAACTCACCGGGGAGAGGGGGACCAGCAGGGTTTGGGAGAGACCCTGTTCTCCCTAGCGTCCCCCGAGGTAACAAGGAATAATGGCCACAAATTGTTAAAGAGTAGGTTTAGACTAGATATCCGAAGACACTACTTCACAATCAGGGTGGCTAGGATCTGGAACCAACTTCCTAGGGAAGTGGTGATGGCTCCTACCCTTGGGGTCTTTAAGAGGAGGCTTGATGTCTACCTGGCTGGGGTCATTTGAGCTTGGTTTTCTCTCCTAACCAGGGCAGGGAGTCAGACTTGATGATCTACAAGGTCCCTTCCAACCCTACTTCTATGACTCTATGAATCTATGGTGTACCCACCACCTTGATAACACCATCGCCTTCAATTACATCAGGGTGGAGGAGCAGTGGGTGTACCACTCCTAGTTGACCTGAATTTACATCTCCATGTTAATACTGACAAGTTCATGCCTCCAGCAGTAGTCCAGCCTCCTTCACTGACCACCATCTTGTGTATTCCCAGGTCACGCTGCAGCCTGAGCATCTGGCAATGGCCTACTGGCACCTTAATACCAGCCTGCTGGAGGACACAGGCCTTGTAGCCGTCTTCTGGGAGTTCTGTCTGGCCCACCATGAGCAGCAACAGATCTTTCTCTTGGCCTGGAGATAGTGGGATGTGGGGATAGTGTGCATCAGCCAGTTCTGTCACTATTATACCTGGGGGTACACCCAACAGTGGGAGCTACTTACATTACATGCTCTCTGCCCCTTACTCCAGGAGATAAGGCTGCCCTACTCTCTACTGCCCTTGCCTATATTGACCAGGTCCTGTACAATGGCAGTCCTCTCCTTCAGCCCTCCAAATCTAGTTGTGGGGTTACTGCCTCAGCAGGCCCTACAGTGCTCCCTGCCACATCATCTTAGCAGGCTGGGAGATACCAAGCTGATTCATCTCCAAACAGCCCATCACTGTCAGTTCTACATGCTCATGCTCTGCACACTACATCATCCCATACTCATGTCCCCACCTGACAAAAAGTGGCAGAACAACCTACATGAGGATGGGGACAAGGGTCCCCAGTGGACAAATCTGTATTCCACTCTGATCCCAGAAGCCACTAGGGACCTCAGCCAGTGACTCCTTCATTGAGCTGTCACCTGGGTATGCATCCAAGGCACTTTTAAGGACACCCCGAACACCTGCTCCTTACACTAACAGAGAAAGGACCTGGCCCACACCTACCTGCTGGGCCCCCCTCGGGCCCCGGGAGAGGCATGTCTGGGCCAGGGGTTAGTGAGGAGCTAGTTAGGGAACTACTGGAGAGGCTGGACGTGTTCAA
>JAGPOW010000304.1:24707877-24724554 GCA_030014935.1 Caiman crocodilus
GTGCTCTTTCCTGCCAAGGCAGGGGGTCGGACTAGATGATCTGCCCAGGTCCCTTCCGACTCTAACTACTATGATACTATGATACTATGATACCTTGAGTGTGCCAGGTTGCAGCCCTTTTTCTTCCTCTCCCAGAACCTCCTACTGAGGTTCTGGTGGCACTTTTCCCTGTACCTTCTCTCTTGTGCACTCCCCATCCACGGCCCTACCAAGTCTCAGGATCTCCTGGTCAACCTTCTCCTGATCCTAACCAAGCTAGTGATGTATCTGACTAGGAAAGAGAGGAAGTTTTCTTCCTCTCTCCTCCACTCACATCTCCAAGCAGAATTTAATGAGTCAGCATCCACAGGCTCCTTCAACTCATTAAGCAGATTTGTTGAACATTTGAAGCATTTAAGGTCTAAGAAGTTCCAATTCAGAGGCTATATACCTAATTGCCATGTTCAATGGTTACTGATGCCCCTTGCCTCCAAGAATTTGTCCAATCACCTTTTGAAGCTGGCTAAAGTATCAGCTTCCACAACATCAGGTGGCAATGAGCTCCACATTTTAACTACATACTGGGTGCATCTAAATGAGGTGCATTAATGCACATTAGCCTAAGTTAATGCACATTACAAGCATGCATCTACACATGCACACGCTTAATGCATAAGTCATGCTAATTGCACCTAAATTTGATACCTGCATTTGTGCCTGCTGGGGCCAGAGCTAGTACCACGTCCAGCAGGAGCATGGGGTGCTCGTCGTCACTAGTAGGGGCCAGGCTGAAGCAGCAGGGCACTGGGTGCTGCTGGCATGGGCAGGTGCTGAAGCAGCCCTGGTGCAGGGAGATAGGGTGGGCAAAGATGGAACTGCCACATGCTGCCCCGGTGCTGGGCATGCAGCTCCTAAGTAGGGAAGGAGCTGGCCAGGGGACAGTTTCCCAGATGGCTACCAGGTGCTGGCAGTTGGCTCTGGCTTCAACATGGCTGCTGAAGGCTGGCACTCCCCCCTGTGATAACAGGGGCACATGGCAGGGCTCCAGTGACTCCAGACTAACTTTAGTGCCAAGTCCCTGCACATGTAGACACCTGTCAAAAATTGCTTAAAGTGCATTACATTTAGTTGTGCTTAAATACACGTGTATATGTGCCCACTGTGTGAAAAATAACTTGTTTTTGTTACTTTTCAGCTTACTACCCACGAGTTCCATTTTGTGACCCCTAGTTCTTGTATTGTGAATGACAGTAAATAATAAATCTCTACTTACTTTCTCCTCGCTATTTAGGATTTTGTAAATCTTTATCACATCTCCTCTCTAAAATGAATAGACCTAGTCTCTTTCTCTTTTCTCATGCAGAAGTCTCTCCATACCACTAATCATTCTTGTTGCCCTCCTCTGAAACTCTTCTGTATCCTCTCTGAAGTGTGGAGACCAGAACTGGGCACAGTATTTCAGGTGTTGACACACCATGGATTTATAAAGGGGTATAATGATAGCTCCACTACACAGTCACTGCAGTGCATGACAGGAAAGCACCACAGTGCAAGCATTTTAGTTCCCTTACGACTTCATTGTATCTTTAACAGTGGGCATACACTGAATCTTTCATAAAATCAAATAGCACTATGAGGTTCTTTTTCCATCACTCTTATACAGGACTCGAGTAATATTGCTTGTCTTTATTTTAAAAATTAACATTCCACTTTGGGATCTGTCACTGGGTACACTGAAGTATCGTTTTTCAAAGGCCTTGAGTTGTGTAATCAGTCCTGGGGAATCATTAAACTGAAGACAATAGAAACAAACTTTAAATGAGATATTAAATGAAAGGAAAGTAAAAAAGTCATCAAAATGTCAAGGTTAATATTTTCATACAACTAACCACAGAATGACTAGACAAATCTCAATTTAAATATTAAGTTTTAATTAAGTTTAAACTATGAATCCAAAACTCTAGTCCAGAAAACAGAGGTTGATCCGGAGTAGCAGGGTATGGAAGGTTGCAATGGTACAGTCTTCCTCACCCTACTTCAATTTCTGGTCCACCCGAAGTTTAAAAACAACCATCTGGCTACTGCAGCAGCACTTCTAGGAGCAGTGAGGAATTCAGCTGACTTTGTGGTTTATAATCTACCTGATGCCTTCTATGCTTTTCATTCTACAGGTGTTAATGATCCTCCCTCCTTTTCAATGGTCTTTAATGCTTCCAGTAAACAAGCTACCCTTGCTTCTGCAATTCTGCTGCCTTTTAGCTGCTCCTGGTAATACTATTTCACAGCCTGTCAACTATGGGTATGGAAATACTAACTTAGGTGTGGAAATAATTTTCAGTGAAGTATTGGATCCTCAAACAGGCTTTATTTTTGTTTCATAAATCTGAAAAAGATGTACTATGCATTGTTTTACCTAGTCGGTTGTGTTTTTAATACATCATATATGATGTAGCAAATTAATGCATATTCCAATAAGGATATATGGTACTTGATTTTGCTTCAGTCTTAAACTGACTAATATAACTCTAGGCTCTTAGCATATGGTTAGCTGTAGAAAAGCTTATAGTTTATTTTGAACGGGAGAAAATTCTGTGTTGTATTATATGTGATGAAGTGCCACAACATCTGCATCCTCCTTTTCAAAATCCTAGATCCATCCACACTAGACAATCAATAAATCTATCTCCATCTATGATCAAAGGATTTCTTTAATATTGCTGATCAATTTCACTCTTCATCCTCCTCATCTTTGCACAAAGAGGACAAGTGGTTTTGAAACGGTTGGAATGCACAGCTGCCAAGAAGAGTGACACCTACTAATATTTTCTGCCTAGCCATGCTGAGTGGAATTTTTCCCCACATATGATTTTACCCTTATATAGCATCCAATACCCTACTGTTTTTGTGCATGAGGATGGGTGAATAGCATAGCCTTCTAGTAGCTGACCTAACAAGGGTATATGGAACACTAATAGGTAACCTTATACATACACATATACTGGGAACATCTACACAAGATGCTTTACTGTGCAGTAGATTAATTTATTGCACAGTAAAGTGTCACCATCTACATGTGCACAGCATTTACTGCACAGTAAATTAGTCTAGCTACAGGTAGTAGATTCATAGGTTGTAAGGGAAGGAGCCATACTAGATCATCAGGTTCAGCCTCTCTAGGCTAGGCAGGAAAGACAACTGGGGCCAAGTGACACTGGCAAGGTGACCATCCAATTTTGTCTTGAAGATTTCCAGGGTAGGTGATCATACCACCTCTGGAGGGAGTTTATTCCACAGTCTTGACACCCTAGCTGTGAAGAAGTTTTTCCTAATGTTAAGCCTGAACCAGTCTTCCAGGAGTTTGTGGCCATTACTCATGGTTGTCCCCAAGGGCACCCTTGTGAACAGTTGTTCACCAAGTCCTTGATGTATTCCCCTGATGCTGCTACCAAGTCCTCTCTCAGCCTTATGAGCCTTTTAGGCTGCAGAGGCCCAAGTCCCTCAGCATTTCCTTGTATGGCTTGCCTTGCAAGTCTCTGATTATATGGGAGGCTCTTCTCCAGGCTTTCTTAAGCTTTTCCATGTCCTTGTTATAGTGTGGCACCCAGAACTGAATGCAGTATTCCAGCTATGGCCTCACCAATGATGAATAAAGCAGAAGAATCACTTCCTTGGTTTTGCTTGAGATGTTGATGCATGCCAGAGTATTGTTTTCCCTGCTGTCTGCAGCTTTGCACTGATGGCTCATATTCATACTATGGCTTATTATTACCCCTAGGTCCCTCTCAATCCTGGGGTCAGTTTGGTGCCATTGAGCCTGTAAGTATGCTGGGGATTGTTCCTCCCCAGATGGAGCAATTTACACTTCTCAATGTTGAACTTCATCTGGTTCTGATCCGCCCAACTTGTCAGCCAGTGTAGGTCTGCCTATATCTGTAACCTATCTTCAAGCATGACCATGCTCCCCGATAACTTGGTGTCAGCTGTAAACTTGACCAATGAGCTCTTCAGCCCAATATCCAAATCATTGATAAAGATCTTGAAAAGCAGTGGACCAAGCATGGACCCCTGAGGGACACCCCTGGCCACTTTTCGCCAGGACGACACAGATCCGTTCATTAGAACTCTCTGGGTCCTACCCCGCAGCCAGCTTCCTACCCCCCTAACAGTCAAGCAGTTAAGCCTGCAATCCTCCAATTTTTCTGTGAAAACATCATGGGATACCAGATCAAAGGCCTTTTGGAAGTCTAGGTATATGATGTTGACCGCCTCTCTCATATCCAGGTGGAGAGTTACCTGGTCATTAAAGGACATGAGATTGGTAAAACAAGACCTGCCCATGACTAAGCCATGCTGTCTGTCATTCAGAATCCTACCTTCTGCAAGCATAGACTCTTTGATGAATTTTTCCAGGATTTTCCCTGTGAGAGAACTTAGGCTAATTGCCTTATAGTTGCCTAGGTCCTCTCCCCTCCTTTTCTTGAAGAATGGGCACAACATTGACCCTCTTCCAGTCTTCATGGACCTCATCTGAGTGCCATGAGTTTTGGAAGAGTTTTGCCAGAGGTCCTGCAATGACTTCAGCCAGCTCCTTCAGCACTCTCAGATAAAGTTTATCTACTCCTACTGACTTATAAATGTCTAATTTTTCTAACTGATCATGCACCAGACTAACATCCATAGTAGGAAGGTGGTCATTCCCACCATGCCCATTCTGAACCTTATCTAGTTGATTTTCCCCTTAATCTGGTGAAATACTGAAGCAAATTAGTCATGCAGGAGTTAATTTTTCGCCTGAGTGTCGATAGCCAGCTGTCCCGAGTTGTTAAGTAATGGTCCCACACATCCATTTGTTTTCCTCCTCTTCCCTACATATCTAAAGAAGGACTTTTTATTGTCCTTGATTCCATTGCTAGTTTAAATTCAGTGGCCACCTTAGCCTTTCTAATCTGCTCCCTACAAATGCAGGCCACTGTTGTATAGTCCTCCTTGGGAACTGTTCCAAGTTTCCATTGTTTGTACGTCTCCTTCTTCTTTTTCAAGAGAACCATGATATCCCTATTAAGCCAAGAGAGCTTACCAGCCCTTCTGCTACCTTTCCTCCACATGGGAATGGACTTTTTTGGGGCTTCAAAGATCATGTCCTTGAGGAATGACCACTCTTCATACACTCCTTTAGATTAGCTATGCAGTAGCTACTACTGCACAGTAGTGCACATGTAGACAGCTGACAGGGAGCAAATTGCTCCCAGCAAGCTCAGGCAGCAGGGAACAGGGGAACTATCCCTGCACATGGCTGCCTCCTAGCCCCGCATCCTAATTGGCAGATTGGGGTGCAGGGCTGGGAAATTGTCCCCTCCCCCAGCAGCAGTTTTCCAGTCCCATGCCCTAATTAGCCAGAGTGCACGGGTGGGAAACTGTCCCCTCTCCTAGCAGCTTTAGGGCCATCATTTCATCCCAAATGAGCAGAAAGCAACCTGTCTTGCACAATATATATGTTTCTCCATTTTCATTACATCAATGAACACTATAGCTTTCATTGATTACTTATATAATGGAATCCAGCTATACAATAAAAAAGACATATATTTTGACCCAGTACTGTATTCCTGGGTAACTAAGTATAATTACTAAAATGGGTAGATGAACCTGAATAAGGTGAATGGATAGATAGATTGTATAATCTAACAAAAAGTCATTATTTTAAAAAAAGATTTTTTTCTAAACTACCAGACCATAGTCATGTACCTATCAAACTTCTCTTTCATGCACTATTTTTCTTCAACATCCCAAACTACCAGTATTCAAACCTTACTTGGAAATAAAATTAAATGTCTGCTCTTGGAATGATACACTACGTGGTAAATTTCACCCTGGAGTGAATGTTGATAACTAAATCATAAAGCCTTGAAAAATGGAGGTTATATAATGTAAATGTCGCCAAGCCCTTAGCTATTATGACCACTGGTGCCAACGCAACTGGGAATAGCTCAAATATGTTGTTCCAAGTAACTGATCACACATTGAATTTGAATTCACTTTCACTCTTATTTAGGAAGTTGATAACAGGAACGTGCTTCCTGTTTATGAGGTACTAATTGTGTTCAAAGCTAAATAAACTTTGATGCCTCTAGTGAAAATTATCAGTTTAAGTTATGGTTACTATATAAGTAAACAACAGCTTAAAGCGGTATCCTGTTATTACTCTGACATGTCTAACATTTAAACATTTTTGTAATGTAACCTGGTATGAGATTATTGCAACTTCATTCGGTTTTAATTTATGCTTTGGGTTCATTGTGTTCACAAAAATCAGTCAATGGTCATGACAGGGTCAAAAGATGGGCTGATCTTAGACATTTCAGTTCAGTCCAATACCAATTTTTATTTATTATTCATACTACAGTAGCATCTGTGAGGCCCAGTCATGAACCAGGAATCCACTGCATTCGGTGCTACAGAAACACAAACAGTAGGGGTGTGCAAAGTGGGCCCTATTTGATTCAGATACAGCCCAAAACAGGGACAGTGATTCAAATTGTTGATTCAGATACTTGTCCCTGATTCGATTCAGCCGAATCCAAATCTGAAAATTCGATGCTGATTCAGAGAATCAGTGATTCACACAGACATGGCTTTAAAAGTTTTTTGTACATACCTTGAGGTAGCAGGCACAGCTCACAGTCGCTGCAATGCTGAGGCGCATGGAGCTGTAGCAGAAAGCTCCCTTTTCCTCTTGCCTGCATTTGCTCTCCCCTCTGTGGATATGTTTCTCTTTTTCTACCTTTTCTTCCTTCCTCTCTCTTTCACCTTAAGATAAGGAATTGTGTTTTAAAATTTGTATGTGTGCATTTTGTATTTTCCCTTGTAGTTTGGTATTTTTATCTATTTGTGCGCCATGGCATTTGTAGCTTATATTTTATACTCCTCACCTTTCAACTAAATGTGTTTTAGAAAGTTATACATTGTAACAATGTTAACAAGGGCAGGAATCAAACTGTCTTTCTCTGTATCAAGAGAAGACAATGTAACAACCGGGAAATCTCTAAACATCACTGATCAAGGGCTAGAAGCCCTGACCTGAGTTAACCAATGCTGGGGACCAACTTTTGGGCTGAGTATCTCCAGATCAACTGCTCCCAGGGCCCTATTCAAAATTCATCAACGGACTCCCAAACCTGCACGTACATGCGGATGACCCCTGGGGCTGACAGATGCCATCTAGTAGCCACCGGGGGAGGGGGGCGGGGAGTCCCACGAGGGTCAACGACTCCTGGATTGGGCAAACCTGAAAACTGGGGAGTCACCAAAGTCTGCCAAGGACAGATAAAAGGCAGTGAAAAGTGACCCTCAGTGGCGCCCTCTTGATCTTTCTGGAAGATAACACCACGCTGAAAGAAGCCTCAACGAGAGACTCCAGCGCTTGTAGGATAGGTATACCTGACTCTGTAGCCTGGTATTGTGTGTGTGTGTGTGTGCGCGCGCGTGCGCGCATGTGCGAGTGTGTGGGGACCAGCCTCAAGGTTTATGATTACAGTGTTTCAATCCACCTAATAAACTAGAATGTTAAGGATCCTGAGTTGAACATTTGTAGCCAACAGAGCATCTCACAGGAGTACGGGGGGGGACCTCCACATGCTTAGCAGCAAACCCAAAAGTGGACTGGAAGTACTCGGTCCACTTCCAGGTCTACCAGGAAGCACGGTGCCCCCCCCACCCCCCTTGAACCCTGAATTGCCAGCTTGGCAATTGACCACAGGGGGGAGCTCAGGTGCCCTCCCGCTCCTCCAGACCCAGGAGGCACCAGTCACCAAGCCAGGGGGATGCAACCTAGAAGTACTTCTGTTCCACTTCTAGGTCTCCTGCTGAGCATGCTGGGGAATCCCCCGTGCTCCTGTGGGACACTTCATGAGCCCCAGCATCGCAGCACTCACAAACCCCTGCTACCTAGGGGTATATAGAAAAAACATTTAAAACTGTGTCTATGTCCAAATCTTTCCAAATCTCTCTGAATTGATTTCATAGTTTCAAAGTTGGTAAGGTCAGAAGGGACCTGAGGAGATCATCTAGTCTGCCCCCCTGCCATGGTAGGAAAGAGTACTGGGGTCAAACGACCCTGGCCAGATGTTCATCCAACCTTTTTTTTTAAAGACACCCCAGGGTAGGAGCCAGCACCACTTCTTTTGAAAGTTGGTTCCAGGCCCTAGCTGCCCTGACAGTGAAATAGCACCTCCTAATGTCTAGCCCAAAACTACCCTCCACTAGCTTGTGTCCGTTGTTTCTTGTAACTCCCAGGAAGGCTCAGGGGAACAGGGACTCTCTCAATGCCTGCTGGTCCCCCTTGACTAGTTTGTAGACTGTCACTAGATACCCTCTCAGCCTTCTCTTTTGGAGGTTGAACAGGTTCAGGTCCCTTGGCCTCTCCTCATAGGGCTTGCCCTGCTGACCCTGATCATGCGGATGGCCCTCCTCTGGACCCTCTCCATATTGGCCACATCCCTCCTGAAGTGCGGCGCCCAGAACTGGATGCAGTACTCCAGCTGTGGCCTGACTAGTGTCATGTAGAGAGGGAGGATCACCTCCTTGGACCTGCTTGAGATGCATCTGTGGATGCATGACAAGGTATGGCTGGCCTTCCTGACTGCATCCCCACTTTGTCGGCCCATGTTCATTGTGGCATCAATGATGACTCCAAGATCCTTTTCTGTCTTGACACTGACAAGAAGGGAGTTCCCCAGCCTGTAGGTGTGCCGCTGGTTCTTTCTCCCTAGGTGTATTACCCTGCATTTGTCAGTGTTGAACCCCCATCCTCTTCTCATCAGCCCACTGCTGTAACCTGTCTACATCTGCTTGCAGCCTGTTCCTTCCTACTAGCGTACCCACTTCATCTCACATCTTAGTGGCATCTGCGAATTTGAACAGGGTGCTTTCTACCCCCTTGCTCAAGTCACTGATGAAGATGTTGAATAGTGCGGGCCTGAGGACTGAGCCCTGGGGAACCCACATCCCTCCAGGTCAAATAAGACCCATCCACCACCACCCTCTGCATGCGGCCCTCCAGCCAGTTAGTGACCCATCTGACCATGTAGGCATCAACACCACTGTCTCCTAGTTTCTTACTGAGAATGGGGTGAGAGACCGTGGATTTGGAAGGTTATGATTCCATTCAGAGAGATTAAGGGGTCCTTTGATTTGAATCAGATTCAGAGATTCAGCAAGAGATCTTTAAAGGCCTCAGCAAGCAAAATGAAGAATACTGCCACCAGAAACATTTCCTTTCAGCTATCCCTCTATATTTACTTAGCTTGGCCACAGCCCTATGTTTTCTCCACCATCTTTGAAGAGCCTGGAACTAACAGTGGCATGAGACCTGAGAAGCAGAGATCCTGGTTTTCTCTGATTTAAAAAAATCCCCAATTTTTGGATTAAAAAGGTAACCCCAAATCCACATTTTTCTGTGATTAAAATTAAACACTGCTATACATGTATCTATATATTAGTGGCATTTCATTTTAATCATGGAAAAAATGTGGATTTGGGGTTACTTTTTTTAATTAAAAAATTGGGGATTTTTTTTAAATCAGAGAATACCAGGATCCCTGCTGAGAAGCCCTGATGTTTTGTGTGTAAGAATTACAATCGTGTCTAAGAGGAACATAAATGGCTCTTTGCAAATGCTCCTTGTACTGGATTTTTGGGATAACAAAATTGTGGAACTACTTTTCAGAGAAAATTTCAGTCCTGGGGGAGTGGGTTACTGAACAGGCAGTGTTTGAAACAAAATAAAAGAAGTCACTGTAGAGTAAATAAAAAATTTCACATGCTGAAATTTAACAAAGTTCTGATGCAAGCAATTATCTACCTCCCTTTTGGCTTTCTCCTATTACTATTAGTGCATAAGTCATTCCATAAAAATAAGTGAAAGATATGAAATACTGAATAAGTTAGGGAGATCAAAATGGAAGTAAAAACTAACAAAAAAATTAAAGGGGTTAATGTGGTCATGACCCCCATTTTTGTCATTCAGTAATGTCAGAGCCAGCAGGGTGGGGTTTAAGGTCTCCTGGTAAACCACAGCAACCGTTCAATACATGTGTAACATCTTCAAAGACACCACAGCTCCCCAAGAGGCCATTCTTGAGTCCCCAGTTGTAACCACTTGCCTCACATCTCATCATCTCAAAGGGAGATCCAAAGGTCCCAGTTTGGCTCCTTTTACTTTGACAAAGCAGAAGCAGAAGCCCTTACTCAGCACTCAGAGCTGGCAAGAAAAAATAAAGATCTCACTGCTTGCTTTGTTTTATAGTTTCCAATTCAAAATTGTACAGCTGATGATCCACATTCTCAGTTATGCCGAGATAAACCTCCTTCTGACCTGCTCCAAGTGGCCTTAGACAGACTTATGCTCTCACTATTCTCAGGGCTGCCCTTGGAGCAACAAAAACCCCAACTAAAATTGAGCTTGGCTGTACTAGCCACCAACTCCTGGCCTCCTTCAATATAGCCTGTCACAGAACAGCACTTCCTAGACCAGGGGTGGGCAATTATTTTGGGCAGAGGGCTGCTTACTGAGTTTCAGCAAGTCATAGAGGTCCACATAACAGGCAGCCTAGGGCAAATTAATATTGATTTTCTACATTTTTTAGGGGCCAGAAAGAATGGACTGGCAGGCCACATCTGGCCCCCAGGTCGCATTTTGCCCACCCCTGTCCTAGACAAAGTTCCTCTTACTCAGACACTCTTTTCACCAACGAACAAAGGCAGCAGCAGAGAGCCAGCACAGTCAGCTTCTGCCAGCTGAAGAAATGTTGCCAGGTGCATAGCTATGGCAGCTGTCCCACAACTCTGCACCCTTCAGGGGTAGAACTTGAGCCTACTTTTTTTTTTTAAATAACTTTGCAAATACAATGTTATTTTTTATTCAAAAACACATATTAAACATAGAAGAAAAACTCAAACTACACAAAATGATTGTCATGCAATGTTAAAATCATTGGGTCCACAACAGGATTTCAGTTTTAAAACCCTAACTGACATTTGACCAACTCTAATTCACCCTTGCCCACAACACGGAATATCTGCACTTCTAATAAAGAACAGAGACTCTCAAATCAGCACAATTTAGTCATAAAGTCATAATATTAATTATCTGTTCCACAACTCTGTTGTGAAATAAGAGTATTTCACATGGGTAACAAATAGATCCATTGCAAATGAAAGAAATACAATTCTAAATATTCAGTCAGGATTACCACAATGAAGATGATAATATAATTTTTTTTCCAAAGAAAAAAAAGGTCACAGCCAAAACAGATCAAATAATCTATTCTGGGTAGGAAAAAAAAAAACTCACAAGAGGTTCAAATTGAAAGTTTAATTTAATTTCCAGAGAAAAGAGGCAGCAGCATAAAGCAAATGTATGCTTTAAGAAGTCAGGGTTCATTGAAGAAAAACAAGTTGATATCAAGGGAATATCATAGGATCAGAGGCAAGTAGGGCTGAATAGGACCTTGCAAGGTCATCTTGTCCAGCACCCTCCTCAAGTCAGGATCATCCCTGACCGAACTATTCCAGACAAGTGTCTGTCTAAACTGCTCTTGAAAGTTTCCAGGCATGGAGATTCCACACCTTCTCTGGGTAGCCTGTTCCAATGCTTGACCACCCTCATGGAAAGTTCCCCCTAATCTCCAGCCTAAATTTCCATGCTGCAGCTTGAGGCCATAACTCCTAGTCCTGTTCCCTTCAACCACAGATAATACTTTATCTCCATCCTCTCTATAATTCCCTTCCAGGTATTTAAAGACTGTTATAAAAAAAAACCCTCAGTCCCCTCTTCTCCAAACAAAGAAACTGGAGCTCTTCAAGCCTGTCATGCTTCCCAGGCCCCTTACCATTTTTGTTGTTTTCTACTGACTCTTTCCAATCTGTCCACATCCTTCTTCAAATGTGGGACCTAAAACTAGACACAATACTCCAGGTAGGCCTCACCGATATTGAAGAGTGAAAGAATCACTCCCCTCAATCTGCAAGTTACATTCTTGTTCATATCAACCAGGAGAGTCATGAGATACCAAAACTCAAATTTGTGACTGAATTTTGGACATGTGGAGCAGTGGGCTGCATACAACCAAGTTTGCTGTTGGGTTTTTGTACTTTTTTTTTCTTTTTTCTCTAGGCCTGCCACTCTACAGCTGATCATTCAGGATGATCAAGGCTGTCCTCCTTCAGTTCCCCCATATAAACCCTTGACTGTGAATAGGCAGTGTCTGAGCAACATGGCTCAACCTGATACCAGACTGCCTCGCTGTTCCCTCTGGTTTCTGCTCCAGTTCTGCTCTCTGATTTGGCTTCTGGCCAATGTGGTGCCTATCTTCAAGAAAGGGAGGAAAGTGGATCCAGCTAACTATAGGCCCATCAGCCTGACTTCTATCCCAGGGAAGATCTTAGAAAAGTTTATTATAAAAGAGGACTCTGATAAAGATACAAATATGGATATTGGAAAGATTGCCAGTAAAAGAAAACAGATTTTAAGTTTAGAATCAAATGAACCTAACATATATTTATTTCAGTGACTAGTTTAATTTAAACTCAAATGCCAAGATATATTTGTATTTAAACCATAGAATTCACTGCAGCAGAATCTCTGAGGCAAAGTAGATTTCAGAAAGGACCCGTCACGGGTGAAATTTGAATTTTGAGAAATCCTGATTAATTGGCTTTTACCAAAAGTATCCACATGATGGCTTGTAATATGAAGTACACCATCCACTGAAAGGACAGGCCACAGAGCATGGACATTGTTGGCTTAATCCACTTCTCATTAAAGCTAGTGGAAAGACCCTCTTAGACTATTTGAGTATGTTTACTGTTGGTAACTAGCATAGTATTAGTTCTTAAACTTTATCATCAATACTTTATTATAAGCCCCCATACTTCACATCCTCCAGCCAAGTTAGGGAGACCAAAGGAGCTGATGCTGCAAGTGAAGTGGTCTCCAAAGACAAGAGAAAACCATTATTAATGCTACAGTTCTCAAAGCCATTTGGAAGTCACAACACATGCAGCTCAAAGTTACCATGAGGTAAAGAAGCCTAGACCTGTACCACAAGTCAGCTGTTTTCTTCTCAATGAAAGAGGCTTAGACAAGTAGGGCTAATCTGCTACAACTAAAGCAGAGGAACCACTGCAGTTAATGTCCTGCTTCTATAAAATGTTGTCAATATATGGTTCAAGAGGTCCTCAGTAGAGGGCCACAAACACCCACAATTACCAAGGAAGGCAAAAGCCCCCACAATCAATACCAATCTGTCCATGAGGTAAAATTCCCTCCTGACTCTAAATATGGTGATCAGGCTGAATGAGTGGAGCGGCAAGACCCTCCAGCCAGGAACCCCCCAGCTTTGGTTCCAGTAGGGGCACTGGCATACCCCAGCTGAAATACCCAGCCTTGGCTGTAGCCAAACACACAATGCTTCTGGGGAGGCTTAAAAACACCTCAATCCATATAGCAGAAAAGGGGAGGGGTGCGGGCAAAAAAAGTCCAGAAACATGGGAAATACCCATGGTAGAATATAAGCACAGCTACACCTAGATCATCCCCGAACAGTGATTGTTCAAACTCTTCTTTAACACCTCTTTAACGTGATGGAGAGTCCACGACTTCCCTAGGCCATCTATTCCACTGCCTCACTATTCCCAGAGTGAAGAAGTTTTTCTAGATATGCAATCTAAACTTAGGTTGCTGCAACTTTAAGTCATTGGTCCATGTACTCCTTTCTGCAGCAAGAGAGAACAGGTGCTTTCCCTCTTCTTTATAGCAGCCCTTCAAATATTTGAAGATGGCTAACATGTCCCCTCTTAAGCACCTTTCCGCAAGCTGAACCCTGGGGCTCCTTCAGCCTCTTCTTGTATAACTTGCTTTCCAAGCCTTTTATCATCATTGTTGCCTGCGTCTGCCAACTTTGCCACATCCTTTTTAAAATGCAGCACCCAGAACTGCACACGATATTCCAGATGAGACCTAACCAATGCTGAGTAGAGAGACATTATCCCTCTGGTGTCTTTCATTTAATGCTTCTATTGATGCAGCCTAAAACTGCATTCATTTTTTGTGTAGCTGCATCACACTACAGACTCTCAAGTACTTTTCCATAGAGTTCCCATCCAGCCAAGTGTTCCCCATTTTGTATTTGTGTTTTTTACTGTCCCTCCTAAGGTGTAGCACCTTACATTTGTCTGCTTTAGACTTTATCTTGTTAGCTCTAGCCAAACTTTCAAATGTCAAGATCCTTCTGAATTATGCTCACATCTTTCAACTTGCTTGCAATCTTTCTCAGTTTCATGCCCTCTGCAAACTTGCTGAAGAAGCTTTCTGTGCCAGCATCTAAATCATTAACAAACACACTGAGCAGTACTAAGCCCAGGACAGATCCCTTTGGGACTCCACTCAAAACCTCCTGACATTCAGACATGGACCCAATAATATTACCCTTTACTTGCAGCTATTGAGCCAGTTATCTACCCACCTTGTAATAGTTTTATCTAGACCATGTTTCTCCAATTTGTTTATGAGAAGGTCATGCAGGACCTTGTCAAAAGCCTTGATGAAGTCCAGATATACTATATCCAAAGCTTTCCTTTCATACACTGAGATAGTTACTTTGTCAAAGAAAGAAATCAGGAATGTTTGACACTCTTTGTTTTTCAAAAATTCATGCTGGATGCTTGTGATCAGCCTTTCCTCCTCCAGATTCATTTTAATGGCCTTCATTAGGAAATACTCCAGTAACTTTCCAGGTATTGAGGTGAGGCTAACCAGTCTGGAGTTCTTCGGGTCCTCCTTCTTCTCCTATTTAAAGAGGGGCACTATATTAGCCCTTTTCCAGTCCTCTGGTACCTGGCCTGTCTCCCATGACTTCATAAAAATCATTGCTACAGGCTTCAAGATCTCCACAGCCAATTCCTTCAGGATCCTGGGATAAAGCTCATCAGGCCCTGCTGACCTGAATTCATTCAGACCCAACAAGGTTTCTGACCATTTCTGTTGTTATCTCCTTCCTCAACTTGCCCCCTTCTTGTCCAAATAATTCCTATTAGATGTCTGGCTGAAACTTATTTTTTGGTAAAGACTGAAACAAAGCAGCTATTTAGTAGATCCACCTTCTTTGCATCTTCAATTAGGAGCTCCCCCTGGCTTGTTAACAGAGGACCCACATCTTCCTTGGTCCTTTTTTTCTGGCCAACATACTTATAGAATCTCTTCTTGTTGTCCTTAACTTCTCTTGTCAGGAGCAACTCATTCTTTACCTTTCCATTCTGATTTTGTCCCTGAAGGTTCTACTTGCTGGTACGCTTCCTTGGTGATCTGCCCATTCTTCCATTGCCTGTATGCTTTCTTTCTGTATTTAAGGCATTTTAGAAGCTCCTTGTGAAGCCACATTGGTCTCTTGCCATTCTACTTGTGCTTTCCTTATGTCAGGACAGTTTTTTGTTGGGCCTTCAATACTGTGTCCTTTAAAAGCTCCCAGCCCTCCTGAGCAACTTTATCATTTAGTCTATCCTCCCATGTCATCATACCTATTAGTTCCTTGAGTCAGATGAAATCTGCCTTTTGAAATCTGGTGTCCCAATCTGGCTAACCTCATGTTTTCCCCAACTCACAATCTGGAATTCTATCATATTATACTTGCTTCCTCCCAAGTTACTCATCACCGTCACATCCTCAGCCAATTCTTCCCTGTAGATCAAGACAAGATCTAAGATAGAAGATCCTTTAGTTGTATCATCCACTTTCTGGAAGAGAAAGTTGTCTTCCATCCAAGTTAGGAACTGGCATAACATTTTATGTTTGGCTACATTGTTCTTCCAGCAGATATCCAGAAAATTGAAGTCTTCCATGAGTACCATCCCATAGATTTTCTTAATAATTTGCAACCTGCTTGAACAGTGCCTCATCCATCTTCTCTTCCTGACTTGGTAGCCTATAATAAATCCCCACCCTTATATTGGTGCCACATCTTTGAACTTTTATCTTTACCCTGATGCATTCTGCTTTGCTACCTTCTTCCACCTGAACCAGGGAACAAGTGTATTCATTTTTGACATACAAATGAACCCCACCACCTTTTCTCCCAACACTGTCCTTCCAAAACATAGTGTAACCCTCCATGTTGATATCCCAGTCATAAGAGCTGTCCCACCAGGTCTCAGTGATGCCAATCAGATCATAGTTCTTTTTATGGGCTGCAGCTTCCAGCTCACCTTATTTTTCCCCATACTTTTTTGCATTTGTATATATGCATCAGATACATTATGCATTTTGACCTCCTTGCTTCCCTTTTGCACCACTTGTTCCAGTCCTGTAGCTATTTGGTTCTTTCCCCAGAGTTGAGCAGCTTTTTTGAGTCCTTTCCCCTCTGGAATGTATGCTCAGATGCTGGGGAGTTTTGATCAACAGCCTCATGGGACCTAGTTTAAAGGTCTCCTTACCAGGTTGTGCAGGCCATACTCAAAGAAGTTCCTCCCCATTCCCACCAGATGGATCCCATCTCTTACTAGCAGCCCTCCTCCCAAGAACATCCATCCATTGTTGAAGAAGCCAATTGTGACGGCGCCGGGCCGTCCCTAGGGACCCGAGAGGGACCCCAGGGGGCGAAGGAAGAGGCGGCAGACTCACCGGGGACGGGAGAACTGGACGGTGAG
>JAGPOW010000304.1:24724654-24735891 GCA_030014935.1 Caiman crocodilus
TGATATTGTGGAACATCAAAGTCGTGGCGGGCGAGAAGGAGGGGTAAAGGAACGTCTCGGGGACTACCCACGACCCAGGGACCTACAGTGGTCACACCAATGTTTTGATATCAATATCAGCCTGTTGCTGAAGAAGCCAAAGTCTTCACATTTACACCACTATCTCAGCCATGTGTTCATCTTCAGGATATGATGGTGTTTGCCTGGACCCTTGCCTTCTACAGGAAGAATCAATGAAAGCACAAGTGGTGCTCCAAGCTACTTAATTCTCCTGCCAAGAGCCTCATATTCACTTCTCACCTGTCCCATGTCATTCCTGGTGTTACCATTGGTGCCTAAGTGGACAAGCAGGCTAAGCTATCAAAAGTCAGCTCTTATTTATACAGGGTAAAGGCATGTACATGGGCAGTAAACAGGGAGCAGATGATGTTCAGTAAAGCCCTGTCCTCTCTTGCCAATGGGGGGAGGGAGTTGCAAACAGGTTACTGCAGGGCAATCCCCACCCCCCAATGCTTTTCTACCGTGTTATCTGTGCCAAGTCAATGCAGCAATGTAGGAGAGTGGAGCTTTTATTTTAGTTTTTGTATCAAAAGAATTGTGATTACAGGGAAAAACCATGCCTAGTCATACTTGTGAATCACCACTAAAAAAAAAGCTAAAGGAATTCAAGAGAAGTTCTTTTAATCTCAAGCAGAATCACAAAGATCCTGCATTCATTCATGCACGTGCTACTCTGCTGCTTTACAGGTGAACTCTCATGTATAAGAATATCTAATTCTTACATGGTGATTGTCAACAGTAGATTCCAAAGTACTTAACAAAAAGAGAGTCAGTATCATTATTCCCCATATTACCCCAAGGGCAATTTTTAAAGGTAATGGCAGAATGAACAGAGATTTCCCTAGTTCCAATCCAGCAGACTGAACTGTCTCCCTTAGACCAATATAACAGAAGACAAAATTAGATTAGCAGGAGACTCTTACTTACTGGGAGTGATGTTTGAGAATCAAAGAACCTCATTTGGCTTTCACATAGCATGTTGAATTGGCAGCACTGACACTCAGAAAAGTAGTCTGTTTGTAAGTTCACCAGCTATGGTACTGAAGTCACTGGACCTTTGTGGTCATATTTTTCAGTGTTACTTTTAGGAGTAGAATTGCATTTCAAGAACTACCCCCACCGCCCCCTCCCTTTTTTTTTTTTAAGTGTTATCAGAGTTGTTCATTAATTTTGTGCCCCAAGTGCTGCCACTGTATGTACAAACTGCATATATGCATGTGCAAATAGCCACACATCTGCCCAACTGGCTGTCTGAGTACAGAAATACCTTATACACGTGCATAATCATGATAAAGGTATGCAAATACAGTCTGTCATGATACAAATGTTTTGCGCAGATACTTTTAAAATAACAATTTTATCGTGGTCCACATTTTATTTTTTATGATGGCCAACCTAAAATTTTAGATTTCCCAACCTAAAATGGCATGGAGGGAAAGCTCTTTCAAAATGCAGCAACTTTGGTGAGGAAACTGAGTACATGTGGATGTAGCAGCACTTTTACAAATAGTTTCAGAACACATTAAAAAATGCAGTAAGTAATAAAACAAGATGTGAACACCCTGTTTTTTTTATTGCTTGCACTTAATGGATCCCAACTATTGCTTGACCAATTATAATTTGAACTAAACGACTGAAGTGCAACCAGCAGCACAATCACAACAGCTAATTAAGTATACTCTGTGTATTAACTGCAATTATGAGCAAATAATTTAGGATGAGCACTGCATGCTGTTAAATAACATTCTACAAATACATTTGCTTTCAGAGATGATTTTAGATGCCAGAGCAATTTCTTCATAACCTACACCTGAATTTCAGATTCTCTGCTCACAACAGCAGGTTTAAATCAAATTAAAACTTTGCCCCAGGGTATGATTACACCTCTCAGTCTTACAGAGATATCTTATTATTACTGCTGCTTTCATGCAGGAGAAAGAAAACCTTTATGTACCTCTGTGCCCGATTTAAAAAAAAGATACTCAAATAAAAAAAGAGGCTTCATTTGCACTGGAGGATCAGAGTTCCCTTTGGATTTGCTGCCCTCTAGAAATCTTTCAGTTCAGAACTATCATACTTTTGAAATAAACTACTTTATCTAAGGATATTAGGGGAGAAAGTAAGTGAAAGGCAGAAAAAGGGAACCATCATTTTGGCTTATAGTTACACTTTCTATAAATGATGAGATGTTTTATATGTCCCAGGATTATGTTGGTTCTTTTTGAATACATGTATGAGAACAGAGCATTAGTGACCATTCTGCATGCAGATCACTGTAGAGCTGGGTGGATGCCCTATTTGCCCATACAAAAGAAACAGCAGTGTGACTGATAGGAATGGAAGCTTCCCTAAAGTGCTCTTTCAATAGGCTTCATTGCAGGAATTACTGAGAGGCAATTTTCTTCTTCACAGCCTCACAAGTGGGACAGCTGGCAGGGTCTCCTTTCTGGTATGATATTAAAACTTTGGAAGTCATGAGATGGAATTGGTAGCTTAGGCCTCAGTGTCTTGAACTTTGTCTCCATTTGTTCTACTTCAGAATGAAAAAACAAAACCTGTTGCAAGCATGTACAAAATGGAATTTGTTGAAACACTTATTTTCAGATCAAGGTCAGATTTGCAGTTTGGAGCATTTCTTCTTTCTCTACTCAGAAGTGATGAACCACAGGGTTTAGTTTGGATCTCAGAAACCTCCCCATTTATTTGTTTCCCAAAAGTAAGACTCCACTAGAAGTTTTTGCTTCAGCAAAGCAGGGTAGTTCAACAAAAACACATTAATTGAAAATGTTCCAACAGCAAGTGCAGACCAATGAGCTCTTGACTCATAAGTGATCACATAGCCAGAGGGGAACTTCAAGTTACTATTAGTGCAGTACATTTAAACCAGATTATTTTGTCCTCATTTCATTTCTATACCCTTTGCCCAGTCTTTCACCCTCACAAAACTCTTATTATTCTTTATATGCAAAATATCAACAATGCATTTCCCACTGTACGAAACACAAAATAAAACTGTTCCTCTTCCAAAGTTCTTACAATTTAATATGGAATGCAGGATGCACTGGGAAGCCCAATGGATGAAACAACTTTGCTACAAATCTAATCCTAAAATACCAACAAGGATATATTAATCCTCAGGGAATAAGCAATATTTGGCAGACACTTAACTGTGGAAAAGATGTATAAGACATTTAATTCTTATGGGGACAATAGAAATAGATATAGTGGGGGGTCTACTGAATGAATTATTAGTGGTATATAGCTACTGTAAAGCACTTTACATGTATAGCCCTCAGCCCACCTCAGAAAGGAGAGATCTTTAACATCACTTTCTTCATCGGGCAAAGATAAAGCCACTGAAGAAAAAGGTTCCAGTCTACCGCCGTGTCCATTGTGCCTCTTGGCTCTGCCAGTGCCATTAGTTTAACAAAGAGGCACGGTAGGCAGGAGGAGAAGGATAGAGATTAACTGTTTCAGCTCTTAAATTTACCTGTAGGTTATTTCTTCAGATCCCCACTTCTAATTTGTACCAAGCTATCAAAATTAATGGGATACATGCAGGGAAAGACCAAAGGCTCTCCTGGAAAGATAAGATTAGATTAGATGGGTTTTTTTGTTTCTTTTTATCATTAGTTGAATGTTTTGGTTATATTCGAATGCAGTCTGATGTTCAGCAAGAGAGGAAAAACAGCCTTCACTGAGATACAAGTATTTGTTCCCTTATTGAAAATTAAATACCAATCGCTCCTTAACTTTTATGTATTTTACTCAGCAACAAATACTCCCTTGCATTTCATTTTTTTCTGGGTAAAGGTTCTCCATTTACCCTGCGTGCATAAGACTATGTCTCTGTAACCAAAAAGACTGCACATTCAATAAAAGACAGCCCATATAAATGAGTTATGGGAACAGTAATAACTGGGGGGTATGTGATGGAATAAAACTCATCAGGCAGTCAGACTGGGATTCAGGACAGGTAAAGCAGAGCTGCAAGGACTGAAGTCTATGAGGCTACCAAGAAAACACAAAGATCCCCCAAGATCTCAGAAAAGGCGATCCCTTCATGAGCTTTGGGGCAAGTGACTCATTTCTGTTCTCCCTATTTTTTTTTTTAAAGGCCTTGAAGAGATCACTTTGGGGAGAACCTGAGTCCAAGGCATGTCCTTTCCCCTACCTGTTGCTGATCCTGTGGGGAGAAGAGCTGCTGTCCTGCTCCAGCCAGAGTGCACATGGAATAGACTTGGCCCAGGACATCAGTAGCAACAGTGAGTGGGCAGGTTCCTCCTCCCTACGTGCTCCTTCTGGGTGTTCCCTGCCACCCTGGGACCAGGTGCAGGGAGAAGGAACCCACCTGCCTGCCATCCCTGCCACTGTCCTAGGATGAGCAAGCCCCCTGTGCAACACAGCTGGAAGAACTCCCGTCATCACCAGGACAATGGCAGCCAAGGAAGGAGAGAAGGGGAGAGGAGGGGACATACCACTGAGTTCATATGGAAAGGGTGGGGAGGGTGAAGAAAAGATTCTTACTTGATTTGGGAAAAGTGCAAGACTGATGTTTTCATGGTGCAGTCTGCCCACCCCTGATAAAGAGGGGGTAAGAGACTGGGAGCAGGGACTGCAACCACCCCTCTGTTGCTCTGGTCAATGCTCCCATTTTTGCTTTGCAAAAATCCTGTGTTTGCTACTCTGTGTGGTCCTTTTGGTTTCTTGGCCTTCTGCTTTGAGCCACATGGTTCCAGAATAGCTCAGAACGCCATCCCCCCTATCTACTGCCCCACAGCTTGAAAAGTACAGAGCCTGAGCAAGCCTAAAGCAGGCCTTGTGCACAAAAGGGATAACTTCACGGAACAGTTTGGCTTTCTGTAGTTAGCTAACTGTTGGGATGGTTTGGAGGGGCTCTTGTTTTATAGGTTTAATGTCTTAGATCTACACCATTTCCAGAACCAAGCTCCTCCTCCCCTCCCCACATACTGCATCAATATGCAGCAACAATACTCCAAATACGTTGATTTCTCAAGTTCATCTTCTGCAATTGTGCTGATAATGATACATATACAAAATGTTCGTTTTTGCTGGAGTCTGCAGAAGAACATAGTTAGTAAACAAATAAAACCTGGTTGGAAATTCGAATTAGCCTTATAAAAAAATTGCCTGTTCTGAAGAAGCTAGGGTAGTGGGTGATGAAAACTACAACCCAGCTGATGTCCCCATTTGTAACACATAAGCAACAAGTCATTGTGACTTGTTCTCCCCCACGGTATAGTGGGTTTGGGTTAACTACCTCCACCTCAGTCTTTCAGCGTCCTTTTACAAGCTCACAGCTTCAGTTTATTATCTGTACTCCCCTGGGCAAGCTCTCTCCTGGCAGGTGTCAATCAACTTAAGCACTTTGCACCATGCAAACACACAATATGTGGTCTTTTCCTGGACCAGCAAGCATGCCTGGGCTCAGGTCTGCTGCCACCAGTCCATACTCCCTCTTTCTCTCTGCTCACACTGGCCATATACACAGTCTCTGCTGCATACTCTCGATCTCTGGGGGACTCCCAGGAGAAAAGTATTACAAGCAGGGTCCTCAGGCACCACTGTGCTGGCCTGCCGGTTCTCTCCCTCTTGGCACCAAGTCTCTCGTATTTCAGCCCCAGCTCTTGGTTCTCAACTTCTGGCTCTCAGCTCAGCTGTCTGCCTGTCTCGGGCTCCTCTCCCTAGAAACCTAACTCCCACACCACTCTGAGTTCTATGTGAAAGTCTCTTTCTGAAATTCCTGTGGGCCAGCTAATTATCTGGGTCATCTGGCCCAGTCCTCCTAGGCAGCCTGTAATCAGGTTTCACTGCCTGCAGCTAGACTGCAGTCCTTACCAGCCTGCAGACTACTCCCAGTCCCTTTGAGCTGGCAAACTGCCCCCAGACTCCTTGAGATGGCAGTCTGCTACATTACTACATGCACCAGTAGGCAACTTCTAGAAAAAGGGCAAGAGCAGTTCAACCTGCTCTGGCTTTCTATTAAATGTTTTTTACCTGCAAACACAGGCACAGACTTCAAAACCCTTTAAAAATCTGTCACTAATCCCTTGCAGTCAAGGATAATAGTCATCCTTGATTGCTTTATCTGTGGGTCTGAAAATGGCTAACAAATCCAATCCAAGATCAGACTCTGTTGCAACTCATGTTTCTGTGTAGGGTGGGTGGTCCTGGATTCTTGATTTGGTCCATGACATGCTTTTTCTGCTGCTCCCACTTTTCCATCTCCTGTTGTCATTGTAAGGTTTCAAAGTACTGAGATCCTTGTAGCAGACTCTTTCTCCATTTGGGGTAGTTCTGGGTAGTCTCCCATGAGTTTATATCAATGATGCATTTTTTTGCTTGGTTTGGATCCGACATTGTGATCTTTGAACACTTGTTTTTTCAGGTGTACAAAGGCTGCATCACCTCAATGTCAGCCTTCTGCAAGCTGATGGCTTCTGATTATGCAGGATATTCTCACTATTCTCCAGAGTCTCACTGTAAATCTGTATTACTGTTGCTAGAGACTACTCATTAACTTGTTGATGGAGAATTTTAGCCTTTTGAACATTAAGCATTAGTCCCATTTTCTTGTACGTCTCGGTAAAGATGTCAACAATTGCCTGAAGATCTGCTTTCCAGTAAACACGCACTTCAGCATCAGCAGCATACTGGTGCTCAAGGGTGTAGGTCAGGGTGGTCTTGGTTTTGGCTTGGAGTCAGCCAAGATTAAGCAACTTAGCATCCATACAGTAGTTTAGCTCCACATTGACTGGAAGCTTGTTGGTGGTCAGAAATATTGAAGAGAGTGTTGGAGTGATGATGCAAAGGAATCTGCAACAGATCCATTACTGAGAACCACTGCTTGCATAGCATCATGGAGCAGGCAACAACTGGTAATTAATTTTGGTGGGCATGCATACCTCAGAAGGATCCTTCACAGGACTTCTTGGTTGACAATAAAAAAGGCTTTTGTGAGGTCAAAAAGGACATGTAAAGAGGTTTATTTTGTTCCTGGCATTTTTTCTGCAGCTGATGATTAGTGAAGATCATGTTGATTGTGCTTCTTGATGCTCTAAACATACACTGACATTCTGGAAGCTCGTCTGCAAGTGGAAAGAGATGATTCAGGAGGGTTCTTGCAATCATCTTTCCTGTGGTGGACAGCAAGGTGAGCCCTCTGTAATTTCCACAGTTAGGCTTGTCTCCCTTCTTGAAGATTGCCATGATCATGGTGTCCCTAAGGTCATCAGTGATTTCCTCATTATTCCAGATCCTTAAGATGAGGGCATGGAGATGTGATGTAAATAACTCTCCTCTCTGCTTGAAGATTTCAATAGGGATTCCATCAGCTCCAGATGCCTTGCCATTCTTCATTTGTGTAACCTCCCATGCTGCTCACTAGTGTTTCACTCTCTCGCTTTTTGGGGATGACCATCTCTTTAACAGTTGACAGCTCGCCATTCAGTCAGATATCTTGGACAGTCCCCAGAGGTTCTCACATGCCACATCTTGTTGGAATAACTTTGTTATTAGGAGGACGATTAAGTCCTGCCTTTCCCGAGTCCCTTCTTCAATCTTCCCACCCGGCTTTAGGTGTCAGGGCTCCGCCTCCCCTATACCCTTCCTTACACCAACTAGATGTTAATTCCAGACCATGACTAGGACTCATCACAGTAAAAAGGGGACAACAAGAAAATCTTTAAGTCAGAAAAGTCCAATTTGGACAGCATACCATACAGGTTTAGGCCATACGTCAACTGGCCTGCAGTTTTACTAGTCCTGAGTTGTCTTATTCTCCAGTGCACTTCTGTCTTCCTCTGGTTTGGGTCCATGGCAGCCCATGGATCCTTCTCTCTATTTTTTCTCAGGTTTGATGTTGTCCCACTCCCAGCTGGCCATGTCCAGGATCCACTGCTCCATCTCCAGTGAGTAGCTAGGTCCTCCTGGGCTTAGCTTATCCCTGCCTGGACCCTCTTGGGACTGCCACCACATGCCCTTTCTGGGGCTGCAAACAGCTCTGAGCCACTCTGAGCCCTCCAGAGGACTCGCATCCAGTCCTCCTCAATCCTCATCTGGTGGGGTTTTTATGCTCCCTCCAGGGGGCCAGCCAGCAAATTGGTGCCAGAGCACCACCATAAAAAAAAAAAAGGGTCCATGCCAGCAATGGAACTGACCCCAGCTGTCCCCCAGCTCACTGCAGTTTTCTTCTTCTTTCTCTGTTATGGTGGTTTTTCCTCTTCACAGCCCCATTCTGGCTGCACTTCTGCTCCCTACCAGTATCACGTCGGTTCTGCACCTCTCCTCCCTTGGGTAAGTTTCTCTTCATGGCGGTATCCCCATCACACAATCTGCTTTATGGCTTTCCTCTCCTTGTCAAGGTTGGATAAATTCCAAGATCATCTCTGCCTGGATGTTGTGGGATGGGGTTAAAAGCACTCATTAACAACTGTCTCAGTTGATAAGGTCTTTAACATGTTCCTTCCAGCAGGTGTTAAATGGCTCCTCTTTCCTTGATTGGGTCTCCTCCACCCTTAGGTTTCAAGGGGGTTGGTGCCCAAGTACTCTGACCTTAGATGGCTTTGGTGGTACTGAAAAAGCTACACATCATGGATGCTGAATTTTTTTTTCCACCTTGTCCTGCTACCATCTTTTCTTCATATTGCAGGGCCTCCTTTACACCGCTGTCTTGGCTTGTTTGTGGTTCAATTTCTTTTGTTTGGAGTTGATGTCATTCTGCTAAGAACAAAAGGCTTTGCACTTGTGGTCAATCAGTTTTTGGATCTCCTGGTCATTCTCATTAAACCAGTCCTGCCGTTTCCTGGTGGAGAATCTAAATGTCACTTCACAGGTCACTGTCAAAAGTGCCTGTAATGCTCCCCAAGTGCTGCAGATATTCTCCTATTGTTGATTGGAATTCACCAGTTTGTGGTTGAGGCACCAGTGAAAGAGACTTTGTATGATTGGGTCCTCAACTTTTTCATTGTTGATCCTTCATCAGCATTGCTTCTGCTGCAGCTGTTTGTTGGGAGCCAGTTTGAGTGACATAACCAAGTGGGTGAATCAGTATCAGTACCACAATCATCAGTTTCTGGCATAGCTCAGGTGATACAGGCATCTTTGCAACCCTAGGCAATGGCATAGTCAATCCAATGCCAATGCTTAAATTGTGGGTGTTGCCATGATGTCTTCTGCCCATTTTTCTGGTGGAATAGGGATTGGTGATGGTGAATATGTTCCAAGTATTTGGTCAATAGGAGGATGCCACTAGAGTTGAACTTTCCTACTTCTTCCTTGCAAATTATTCTATTCCAGAGGTTCAAGTCTCTGACTCTGACATCAAAATTACCTTTCAGATTTCACAGATCCTTTTGAAATCATTGAGCAGATCACAAGATGGGACAGAGTGCATCCTTGGCAAACTTATAGATGATACAAAGCTGGGGGGAGTAGTAGATATGCTGTAGGGTAGGGCTAGGATTCAGAAAGTCTTCAACAAATTGGAGGATTGGACAAAAAGAAATCTTATGAGGTTCAATAAGGACAATTGGAAAGTCCTGCCCATTGGCTAGAATGATCCCATGCACTGCTACAGGCTGGGAACCAACTAGATAAGAAGCAGTTCTGCAGAAGAGGACTTGGGGATTATAGCAGGCAGTAAGCTGAATATGAACTGACGGCTTGCCCTTATTGTGAAAGTTAACAACATACTAGGTTGCATTTAATGGAAACATTGCCATCAGATCAAAGGCAGTGATTATTCCCCTCTATTTAGCACTGCTGAGGCCACATCTGAAGTAGTGTCCAGTTTTGAGCCCACCACTACAGAAAGGATATGGACAAGTTAGAGAGAGTCCAATAGAGGGCAACTTGAAGGGCAGTGGGGGCTAGAGCACATGACTTATGAGAAAAGGCTGAGGGAAGTGGGCCTCTTTTAGTCTGGAGTAGGGAAAACTGTGAAGTGGCCTTATTCTCCTTGGAATCGCCCTTCAGGTAGTTGGAGCTAGACCAGTTCTCAGCAAGACTGGTTTAATAAGAGTGACCAGGAGGTCCAAGAGCTGATATCTGCAATATGAAGAACTGTAAGCAGATAGCAGAACAAGGGTCAATGGCTTTAAGTTGCATCAAAGGAAGTTTAGGTTAGATATTAGAAAACAGTCTCTCACAAGGAGGGTAGTAAAGCACTGGAACAAGTTACTCAGAGAGATGGTGGAAGCTCCATCCTTTGGAGGTTAAGACTGGAATAGATAAAGCCTTGGCTTTTTCGGGTGATCAATTTGAAGATGGTCCTGCTTTGATCAGGGGTTTGAATTAGATGACCTCCTGAGATCCCTTCTAGCCCTAATTTTCTGATTATATGCATAAGTCAATTTCCCTCTAGAACATCAGTAAGGAATTGGTCAATGCTGGTATAAAATTCCTCCTTGATTTTGTCAACAACATCAAGAGTCAGGGCACACACCGATGACATTGCCATGTTGGCTCCCTGTCAATTTAAGATGAAAAGGCATAAGGATCTCATTAATACCAATGGGGAACTCATTGAGTTGATTTACAAGTTCATTCTTAATGGAAAAAAAAAATTCAACTCCATGAAACTGGTGTTCTCCTTCCTGCTTACCTTTCCAGAAGAAGGTATAGCCACTTCCTTGTTCTTTGAGCTGCCCATCTCCTGCTCACCAGTGCAGTGACATCAATATTGTGTTGCCCAAGCTTGAGTCATGATTACAGTATGGAGTTCTGGGAGATCACCAAAAGTATTATCCGTGAGGGTCCTGCTGTTCCAGGTTCTGAAATTGATTGCGTGTCTTAATTAATTTCAACCACAATAAAAGTGATGCCAATGGATACATTTATCTAAATCAGGAAAAAGGTAGGCAAGCTACACTTAGGGAACCTTTTCTAAACCCCTCTCCATGTGGGGAGCAGAGTGAATCCTGAAGAGTGCTGCTCAGTCACAATTACCATTGCCAAATCACATTCATGCTTCATTCAAATGCTAGACAACCTTCTTGTAACTGCCGCCTTCATGCCAGTACATGAATATAAAGCAGCTAGTAAATAATACTATTTTTGTTTGGATCAACGGTTAGGAGCAGCAGCAGCGAGCGGCGAGCGGAGCAGCTGAGGAGGCAGCAGGAGCAGCAGCTGATTCCCTGAAGGTAAGTGGGGCC
>JAGPOW010000304.1:24735991-24753452 GCA_030014935.1 Caiman crocodilus
CAGCTTCCAGGTGAAGTGGTACAGGCTCCTAGCCTGGGGATTTTTAAGAGGAAGTTAGATGAGCACCTTGCCGGGGTCATCTGAGCCCGGTGCTCTTTCCTGCCAAGGCAGGGGGTCGGACTAGATGATCTGCCCAGGTCCCTTCCGACTCTAGACACTATGATACTATGATACTATGAATAAATTAACTTGGTTTCTTAAGAGGACTGTCCCAGGGATGCCAGGTCTATAGGGAAATCCCGGGCCAAAACCAAAGGGGAAGAAACCCTGTACTTACCCCTCGCAGGAGTCGGAAAGAGTAGAGGAGTGCACACCAGAAAAAGTTGACAGGGCGATTCATCAGCCGCACTCATATTCAGTTGGGGCCGGGTGACCTTAGCGAGAGACGCCACCCGGCCGGAATAAAAGGCAGCCCCGGGGACAAGGACAGGAGTGTGCACCTGCATGGTCTGTCTGCCCAAGGCAGCGAGAGTTGCTGCTGCTGCAGAGGCGGCGAGAGCCGGAACTTCAAAAGGAGCCAGAGACCCTGGGGAAAATGTCAGCAGAGGACCCAGCAGTGGAACCAGCGAGAGCCGGCAGAGAAGACAGCAAGAGAGCCGGCAGGGAATATGATGAGAGAGCTGTCAGGGAAGCCAGTAAGGGACCAGCAGAGGAGCCGGGGAAGGAGCCAGCCAGGGCTACAGGACCTCAAGGGGACTGGAGCAACATCCCCAGAGGGTAGACGCCTAAGGGGCTCTGAGGCACTGGGCTGTCGCAGGACCTTGGGCTAGGGCACCATTTTCCTCAGGGCTTACACACCCAGGTTTAGACCTCCCTGGCAAGGCATGGTGGTGGGGCTTTGTTTTTTTTTCTCTGTCTCGTTTTTACACATGGTGGCATCACGGGGGCAGGGTAGGATAGGGGCTGCAGGTAGCAAGGGTCTCTTAGCCTTCTGAAAGGAGCCCAGCCTAGGCCGCCTGGTCCTGCTGAGCTGGGACTACAGGAAGGTCAAGGATAGAAATGAGGTGGGGCCAGTAAGAAAGGACGAGTAGGAGACCCACGGCAGCAGATGGCATTTGGCCAGGGTGTAGGGGAGGTTGGAGCCCTGTGAGTGCCCGCCGAAGGCATGACAACCCTGGAGGCTTCTTCGAAGGAGACCCCCTCCACTAAGGATCCATTCAAAGTCATTGCAGACGAGTTTAGGGGGTCTCCCGATGCCATCCAAGGCACCCCGGGGTCCTCTTGCAGGCCCAGGGCAAACCCTGCCCAGGCAAAAGTGGCTTGAGAACGCCTAGTGGAACAGAAGCGGGCACAACGATAAATCCTGGAAAATCCTCATTTCTGAACATATTATCACAATTCCATTGATTGAAAGATCAGTCATGATAAGGTGTATAGTGAGTTATATCTGCAGAATTAGGTCCCGTGGTTGAGAGGGCTTAGCCAAATGCTTGACACAAAGCACCATTCATCATGTAATTTCAAAGCACAAACTTAAGTACAGTCTTACCACTTCAATGTTTGGTTGGTTAGTTTTATTTTTTGAAGATGAGTCAATTAATGCATAAAGCAACTGCATGGCAAAGTTAATCAATTTTCTTATATTAGATGCAAATACTTACCACACATTAATATATTCATTCAATCGTGGTAAATGGGAGGGTTCCCAATTCAAAAACACTCCATTTTTGTAAGTGAGGTGTGAATCAATTCAAAACACACTGCTAAATGCCCCCATTCTCACAGCTGCATGTGAACCAGACACCTGTGGTACTCGAAAATGAGCAAAACATGCCTTGGCACCAGATGCAAACACAATGAGCCTGTTCCTAGGACATTTCAGCCCTGCCAGGAACTTAAAGTGCCAGAAATTCTATCAAGAGTTTTGTGCCTGTAAGATTTCCACCACAAGTTAGTATATTCAAGAGAATGAATCATGTGCAGAATGAAAGACTGATTATACATACTTACTTGTACAGAACTCAAATCTGCAGTTCTTCCTAATACCAGGTACTACTTACTCAGGCAATAAAATAAAAACACCACACACACACACACACACACACACACACACACACACAAAACCCCTACCAACTCAATCCAGTTTTTCCATTTTCAGTTGTTCTATGCTAGTCCCAAATCCTACAATCTCATTGTCAAGTCTTCATAATTAAAGAAGAAACACTTAATTTCTTATTTCTAAACACAACTAGGACCATTTTTTCCCCCCCCCAATTATATCATAATGCATCAAGTGCTATCCCTATACACCTCAGCTGCTGTCACAGTTCTCAGTCATCATCAAGGACTTTAATCAATTAAATAAATTTAGTTAATTTAATTTAAATAAATGTAATATGCATTAATTAAATAATTCCAAGTGGAATATGCTGTAGGATACAAGCTCCACAACAGCAGCTCCTAGACAGCAGCTTCATTGGTTTGAATTCTTTATGAGGGGAGGAAGAAGATAGATATTTCCTTGATTTCAAGCTTTTTAGGAAATGAAATTACTACCAAAAAATGAAATTGCACAATACTTTATCAACCCCAGCAGGCCATAGTCCTGAATGTTCAGAGTTTGGCTCAGTTATACAAAGCAGCCCAAAATTCTCAGTTCTTTTTCAAATAACAACGGACGACGCAGTCCTTTCTTCACTAGTCAAAAGTCAAGCTCCATTGGAGTCAATGGGGACAAAAGATAAGCCTTACATGACAGGTATTGGGTCACTTAAGTGCCTTTCAGATGTGCACTATTTACTGCAGTCACAATGGCAGGATAAGAACCTGACTAGAATAGAAGATTTTAATCAATGGCTTCAACTGATCCCAGGATTTTCCCCTTTGATTAATATTTATATACTCAAACAGTGCTGGTAGAATTCACTCCAACTATATTACATGCACTTAAACAAATTGAACCTCAATTTTAAAGCCTTTGAGATGTACAGGGTGAGAAAAAGGTACATTTTACAAGCAATAAACAGAGAAAGGAGCAGTTTAGTTTAAGGAGCCCAGGAGCTGGAGGCTTAAGAACAGAATTCACATAACTGAAGGACATGGAGTATTAGTACTCTTCACTAGCCTGGTAGGTTCCAAATTAATGAGGAGGGTGGATTGCAGACCTGTAACCAAGTTCCAAGTATCATTCAAATACTGGGGCAATACAGAAAACTAGTGCTGCTCCCAGAAAATACGTAGGATAAGGAGTTAGTCCAGATCCCATGCCTCTACTTCCTCTATTCAAGGGACTATTCCACTTGATCAAGCTGGTGTCCTGAAATACATTGACTGAAATTTTGTGGGCTTCCCAATGATGGGGGAAGCCTGTGACAGCAGCTGGAGAAGTGATAGGGTGGTAAGTAAAGCTCAATTAATTATGAAAAAATAGTAAAAACAAATGTAAGAGCTCCACATTTCTACAACCCTGCCTGTGGAAGCTCAAGTTCAAGATAATTAATTTAGTATTGGCTCAGAAAAGAAAACAGATTCAGTGTGTGCATGTGTTTGGAGTTGGGGGAAGAAAGGAAGGGTCTTCAGATAGAGCCTTCAAGCAAAATACTACATTCTGCATTACAGTACAACCCAGTATGGGTTTGCCACACAGTGGCATCCTGAAGGGAGAGGGGCTTATTTCTTTTAGCTACCCTGGGAGGGGGCACCCCAATCCACTGCCCATCCCTCCAGTGCAGAGGGAGGGAGGCAAATCCCACCCCAAACTACTTTCCCTCCCTTCTCCCATCCTACAGACAACATCAAGGACAGGGCTGGGCTGCATCAGCCCAGCCCTGATTAAACAAAAGTTAATGAAGACACTCCACTTTGGAGTGCCTTCATCTGAGCATAGGCAGGCAAGGTTCTTTGTGTAGACGGGGTATCTTCTATTACACTGACTAAGAAAAGAGTTCTTAGCAAGCTTTGGGCAGTCACCCTTCTTCAGGCATAGTGGGTCTCTGCAGGTCTGAGACTCCAAGGAAAGACAGAAGCTGAAACTGTGGCAGAATGTCAGCGAGAATGTAAATAGGTTGAAATTAGAAAGACAAAAAGGTAAAGCAGGTAAGAAAGGGGGAAGATCAAAGGGAGACATTGCAGTGATTGAATGCATGGTAGACAGCAAGTTCCCTTTGAGGATTAGAACTGAGAGTTCAGAGAGGGAGTGATTGACCTGCAAGGAGTGGGCCCCCACAGGTAACTGGGTATTCTTGCGATTTGATAGATTTCTGGTGTGTGTTCATTCTGGTGTGCAGTTGTTGTTTGGTTTCTCCTGAAGATTTTCCATCAGGCATTTGGCACACTGGATGAGAGACACACTTGCACCTCCAGAAATGTTGTAAGATCCAGGAGCAGTAATGATTCTGTTGTGGGGATGGTGGCAGGCTTTGCATTTCTTGTCCTGGCATGGTCTGGTCTGGATTCATTTGAACACTCATGTCATGAGAGTTAATTTGTTACACAACCAGGCACTTTTAAAGCACTCTGGAGCCATGCATTTGTGTCAGGTCATGGCTGTAGAGCACTTTCAAGGGGCCAATCATGCAATAAATGTCACTTCTGTCACCGCCCAAGGTGCCAGACAGAGGAGAGCATTTAACTCCTCACACAGGGGGACCTTGCAGCACACTTCTGTAGCTTTAACAGCCCACTCTTTGAGAATAATTTAGCTACAGGATCTCCCTTGTCATTCTGACACTTCTGTGTATGTTTAGCAGAAAAGCACTGCTAAACATGTCCAACAGGAGCACAAGGCCAAAGATCATGTCCAAATATCATTTTTTGCCAAAGATGTAAGCAGGGCATTGGTCAAAACACTAAAGCATAACTCACACACTTCCCCCTCCTCCCCATTTCAGCCACCATCCTGAAGCAACCCAGTTCCACAACTCTATAATCACAATCCACCTTCAGCCCTTATAATATCCTTTCTAACTTATAGGGTATGCCATCAAAAAGTTCAAGGACCAAGTTTTTTGAACTGTTAAGCTTATTTCAAGCTACATGAAACAACTGGACATAAATAGCATTCAGTTCCCCTCAAGCAGGAAAGCTTTTACCTGGTAAATGGCCAATGGAAACAGACCCGTCTTTAAAGTCTTTACCCTATACCCACTCTTAATCCTTAGTATACCGAGAACTCCACCATGCCAAACTTCTAGTGGTGCATCCTGGAGCTTCTCCCTTGCAGCTCTAATTAAGTTAAAAAAAATGGACAGCTCAGTTCAAAGAGCCAGACCTGTCCCCTTCCCACTGTATTTACCGACCGCTTTTCCTGTTTAGTTTAACACAGGCAGCATAATTTGCTCATTATCCAAGAGAACTGAAAGGTAACCATTTCCTTTAGAGACCTGTGTTTTTAGTATAAAACAAAAACCACGTACAAAGTCAGCTTTGCCATCTCTCAAACTCTCTGACAAAGGTCTAAGCATCAGAGAAAGTAATGCTCACTAAACAAGAACAACTAAACAAACTGGCAGGAGCCACACATCTGTGCTAGCATCTAACAATAACTGAAGTAAGAAAAGAAGAGGGGAGATAAAATAGGAGGGTGCTTTGTCATAAGAGGAAGGAATTAAGGAAACAAAATATTGCCTGAAGGGTTTGGGGGCGGGGGGGGGAGCTTAATGCAATTTAGCTACAAAATGGATCCTAATAAGAGATGCAGTATAGCAGAGAATGTTTCAATCCACCAGAAAGGTAGCTAGTGGCATGATCCTTGACAAGCCAAATAAAATGAATGTTGTTGTAAGTGCTAGTAGCTAGGGTTGCAGGATTTTCTCTCCTTCTAACACTATTTTCCCCACACTTAAATTTTTTTTTTTAGCAATTTCTATGCTATAAAATAGCCTAATTTAAAACAGAGAACTAGTACAGGCGCTAGATAGCTCTGGGAAAGGGGAAGGACAAAGTTGGCTTATGGCCATCTTTGGACTCCCTCCCCACCAAACACTCCTGTATCCAGCCACACCAGTCAGGCTGTGGAACAGTGGCCCACTAGAAAACAGGGGCCAGAAGGTTTGTGGCAGAAACCTCCTCTGTCCTCAGCTGGGCAATGACAGTGGTACACGCACACTGTGCATGCGTTTGGAGCTTGGCCAGAAAAGGCAGAACTGGAAGCCAGGAATCACAGAGTTACAGCTTCTTTTCCTAGGTTTGCACTGGATATCGCTTATACAAATTCCTTAACCCCTATTGTGCCTCAGGATCCCACTGTAAAATGGGGATAATAATAGTTCTCAAAATACTGGTGTATCAAGACACTTCATTAATATTAAGTAATTTGGCATGTTTTTATGGAAAGTGCCACACAAATGCAGTGTGATATCATTTACACAGCAATCGGGTCTAAGAGGACAGATTTCTGCAACCGTATGGAATCACATGTACCTCACTAGCAGTCCACCCACACAAAGCCAGTGGCAAAACAGGAGACAGCTGTTAGAGACTGGATTTGCTTAACTGGTACATCTGAACTTGAGCTGGACAGTTGGGCCCTGCTCCAGTGAAAGACACACAGGTGAAAGCCCATCACGGCCCCATGATTACAATACCCCGGTGGACCCTCCAGTGGATCCTGACCCTCGCCCCCAGTGCAGAGCCGGGAAGTAAGCAGGGCCTGAGGTGGGTGGGCACTAGGAGTGGGAGGCAGCTGAGCAGAGTGGACAAGGGAAATGCCCTCCTTCTTGGCTACTTAGCCCAGCCCCCCAGGGAGCCAGGCGAGCAGGCATGCAAGCAGGTGTGCTCTGGGCCTGGCATGCAAGTTAGCGTGAGAGTTAGTACAGAAGGGTGCACAGGAGGGGCTGTCAGCAGACACTTCACTTCCGAGCTGCCCCCAATCGTGACGCATGGCACACCCCATACCTGTTGTGTCTCCAGGCTGCCAAAGCCCACTGCTCAAGCCTGCCTGCCTAGCTGTGGCAGCAGCAGCTGGTAGAAACCATGTCGGGGTAATTACACCCACCTGGTCTGCTGCTTACACAAATACCTAGGGGGCTGCATGACTGGGGTCCACCCTGCAATATCGTGAGGAGTATGTGCTGTACCCCTAGGCTTCCTGATCGGTCTGGACCACCCTTGGTACCTCAGAGGCCTCCACCCAGACAGAGCCTACAGTTTCAGCCTCAATTCAGATGCAGCCCTCAACTCTGGGCTGCAGTGGCTGAGTGGCATGTCTGCTGGGTACTGGGAACAGGAGCACAAGTACGTCCACTTGTGTGATATGCTTCCTGGTAGAGACTCCAGAGGGCCAAGTGAGAGAGCTCCAGGAAGAAGTGAACAGGCTGCAAATCATCAGGGAACACAAGGCAGAGATTGACACTTACTGCCAGGCCCTACATCTGGAGAAGAAGACCATGTAGACTGCCACGGGCTTGAGCAAGATGCCCCAACCGACAGTGGGTCACATCGCACCTGAAGCCACAATGTGCATCAGTTACTCCACCAATACCCCTGCACAACAGCTATGAAGCCCTCACACCATCAAACACATGAGTGCACCCATGTCCTCTACACTGAACACAGGACGGGAACAGCTGGGCCCAGCAAGGAAACAATGAAGGGTGATCATTGTGGGAGACTCCTTGCTGTGGGGCACAGAAGGAGCCATTTGTCATCCAGCCCCCTTTGCTTGAGAGGTCTGCCACCTTCCAGGAGCCAGGATTCAAAAAGTTACAGTGAGGATGCCTAAACTGATCTGCCCCATTGACTACTACCCCATGCTCCTTGTCCACATGGGCACCAATGACATGGCAATAAACAGCCCTGGAAGAAGTCAGGATGATCTACAAGACCACGGGGGCAAAGCTCAAAGAACTAGGAGCACAGATGGTCTTCTCAATCCTCCCAGTCCGAGGCTGTGGCTGTTGGAGGGTGGAGTGCATTAAGGAGGTCAACTAAAGCTTAGAAGATGGTATCACCACATAGGATTTGGATTCCTTGACCTTGGTATGCAGTTTAATGACAGCAGTCTATACTCAAGAGATAGTATTCACCTTACAAGCAAAGGGAAGAAGCTTTTCTCTATGAGAATTGCTGACTTTTTGAAGAGGACTTTAAATTAGGCACATCCAGGGGAGAGTTGGAAGTGGGTATCGAGTGGGAAGATTCCACTCCTGTACAAGAATCCTGTAGCCATAATGACCCAGGAAAGAACGTTTATGAAGTGGACCCTCAGGTAGGTGCTAACACCCTAAGACACACTAGCAGAGTGACAGAAAACCTGGAGGCAACTAGGAGAACTCAGATCTCTTTATGGAAATGCCAGAAGCATGGGAAACAAACAGGAAGAACTGGCACTCCCTCTGGTAAACAAGGTATTCTACTGCATTGGGTTGACAAAGACCTGGTGGGACAACACTCATGATTGGGCAGTGGATATTGAGGGCTATAGGCTTTATAGGAAGGATTGGATTGGGAAGAAGGAAGGAGGTATGGCCCTCTATGTAAAAGAGTGGTACCCCTCCCTGCAGGGGTATGACAGTAGGGAAGGGTACTTTGAGACCCTCTGGGTCAAAATACAGTGGGGATTAGGAGACAGTTTCCCAGAGAATAACTGATCACTCTCCTCTTGGGAGGGAGACTTGTAGTAGAGACCTGATGCTAAGAGTCTAACTGGGGGCAGCTAGCACTAAAAAGACATGATTATTATGGGTGCCTTCAATTACCCTGATACCTGTTGGGAGGACCATTCAGCCAACTGCAGCGGGTCAGCCAACTTCTTGGCAGTTATAGACAATCTGTTCCTGACAGGTTGTGGATGGGCTAACTAGGGGTACAGCCACTCTGGATTTAGTGCTTACCAAAGCAATAAACATGATAGGCGACTTGAGGATTGGAGGTACTCTGGGCAACAGTAACCACAATCAGATTAGATTCACCATCCACCGAAAGGCTGGGAATTCAGTTCGTAGAATAGAAGTCCTAGACTTCAGAAGGGCAGACTTTGGCAAACCTCAGGAGACTAGTCAGAGAGGCCCTCTGCAACCAGCACCTGGACAGTTTGGGAGTTCAGGAATAGTGGTGCTTCCTTAAGGGAGCAATTCTCACTGCTCAAAGAGGCCATTCCCACATGGTCAAAAAGCAGGAAAGAAGCCAAGAGATCCACTTGGTTCAACAGGGATTAGGAAACTATTGAAAAAGAAAAATATAAGCAATGGAAGAATGGACTGTACACTTACATCACCAGGGTCTTCAAGTATGACACACAAAAAGCCAAGGCAGGCATGAAGATCAAGCTGGCAACTGAAATAAAGGACAACAAACATCTATAGATATATAGGAAGTGGGGGGGAGGAGAAAGGGGAGGGAGGGAAATTGGGCTCTACTCTGGGACCCCTACTGACTACAGAGGGGCAGCCCACAGTTGATCCCCATGAAAAAGCAGAGGTCCTAAATATATACTTCATATCGGTATTCCTGAAATCAGATGGGGGCTGTTCACCTGTCTGAAGGCCAGAGTATCACAAACTTATCAACTCGAACTACCTACAGAACATCAACTGTAACAAGAAGCCCCTTCTTGCCTGCATCCCCCCCTCCCACTTTGTGCATTTCTTCTTCCTTCTAAGTATTGGCAGAAACCTACTAAACTTATTGCATGGATGTGGCAAGGCTCAGAGCAGACCAGAAGAGCTGAAGTTGCTTTCTGTAGGAAAAAACCTACAAACTACATCTACATATCAATGGAGCCAAGTGTCCCTAAAGGAAACAAAAGAACTAAAATATCCACGTCAAAGTAAAGCCTGTAAGAAAGACAAGAAAAGCCAAGGTACATTGAAAACATGACTGTAAATATATCCTGGAGAACACATTCCCCCTTTAAATTAAAACCAATTTCCCAAAAAAACTTCCCATATCCATCTAAAATGTATACTAAATCAGTCTACTGCATCTAACCTAACTCACTGTCCCCAGTGGCCTTTGATCCTCACATGGCATTTTTATATTTCATCAGTCTCATTTTTACCTTGGCATTCTGTATTTTATACCTTTTAACAAATGTATTTTTCTTTAACGTAAAGTCATACTTTATATTATTAGAACTCTTATTATAAGAATGCATTGGAATAGGAGTCACTGGAATTGCATTGCTGTATTGGGGCTGGTTTCCTGAATGAATGTGCATGAATCTAAGTGATTAAGTAATAGGCAGAGCCAGCTGCAGTTACAAGTTAACCAGTGGCAGTTAACACCTCCTACCACAGACCTTCAACAGGAAAAGATCAATGCCATTGCCTGGAGCTGCACTATATGTGCAATATGGTATCCAGTTTAAGTTAAGCAATGCTGCAGACTGGTTCCTCTTCCCTCCCCCAACCCATTGTTCCTGCAACCCTTAACAGTACCATTGTTAAATTAATCACAAAAAAATTCACAAACTGATCCCCAAAACTGCATGTACAGGTTTCCCTTGATTTATGCTGTACATGTATTCCCAGAGAATGGCACAAAAATTGAATTTGCATAAAGTAAATTCACTTTACAATGTAACAAATAGGGATAAGTTTCCATGGGGTGAGGGAAGGAGAGAGGGAGGGATGCTGCTCCTAGGGCTGCACAAGGCAGCAATGCAGAGGAAACCGGAGCAGCACTTACCCCAGCCCTGGCTGCAGCACCCCCAGGAACAGCTGGCACCAGCTGCCTGCAGCCGCTGGGCTGCACTGTGCTCTGCTTGTCCCCATTCACCTCTGCTCCTGGGCTGCACTGTGCCTTGGTGCAAGCAGCTGGCGTCGGCTGCTCCTGGGGCCACCACAGTCAGGGCTGGGGTGAGTGGGGGCCATGGCCCTTCCTCGTCACAGACTTACCTGCTTGGGCAGGGGCAGGCGGGCATCTGTGTGTACAGCCATCCGTAAGGACCCTGGCCTGTGAATCTCCCAAAGGCCCCTTTACTGTGCCAAGTTGGCCCAATGGTCACCCTCTGTTCTCGCCCGCCACATCTTTGATGGAATGATTAATAGGGAGGCTGCCTTTAAGTCTTCTCAGACATGGTTTTGATTGGTTCTGTGGACCCCGTGGGTTTTTGGACCCCTGGTGTGTCCTGCTTCAAAATAGATGTCACGATGGGTGTTTTGGGGCACCCCAGCTTCATGGGCTTTGTGTGGCTCCAAACACCCCTTTACCATGTCCCAAGCCTCACAGATGGTACCAACATTATCCGGTCTGGGCCTTCTTGTAATTTGGCCCCCTTATCAACCCTAGGCTCTCTACAGCCCACACCTCACTAGTGCTGGGGTCTGTGCACCCCAAATGCCGCACCCTCAATGGGGCTGGGGTCCCCATGCTGCTGTGGGCCCCCTATGAGACCTCCTCCTTCTCCTAATGGCCTCATCCAAACCACCAGTCTTATACAACAGCAAGCAAAACATGAGCCCCTGGACTGTAACATAAATTCAAGCCGCCCGACTATAACATCATTCAAGCCACACCGGGGTACTCCGTCCCTCAACAGTATCAGAAGCTGCACCTGCAGTCAGGCCGCTCCCCTTTGGTTGCTCTGGGAGAGCTCCTTCCCCCTTGGCGGCTGGCAGGGAACTGCCCTCTTGACCTCAGCCCTGGAGTTTATAAGTGAGCGAGGCCCTGCCCTTTCTGGACAGCTGACCGCTGGCAGATGTGGCCCACTAGCTTGTTCCAGCTGCCCTACTAACCAGCACCTGGGGCTTCCAACTCACTGCTCGGGCTCTTCCCCCCAGCAGTTTCAGCTCTTTAAAAGGAGCAGGGCACCCTAGTGCCCCATGACACTATGCTGATCACATAAGAGTGAATTTACCTAGACCCATATTTCATTATGTGCAAAGTATGCTCATTGTGTAAGAGCAAATTCACGTATAGAAAAACCCGCATAAATCAAGGGAAACCTGTACATGCAGGTGGAGACCCCTGTGACTGACAGCTGTCATGTACTACTCAAGACCCATGTAGAACAGCAACCTCTGGACTGGGCAGGCAAGATGATGCTGGAGGATCACACAAGTCTGCCAGAAAGGGATAAAAGGCAGTGAAATGTAACCCTCAGTGGTGCCCTTTTCAACCTGAACAGTACCCCGTGTCCAGCCAGGAGAACCAGCTGATGACCCCCTTTTGGAGACTTCACCGCCTTGGAAGAAACCTTGACTGGCCATTGACAGCAGACTCCAACACTTGGGATAGGTATACCTGACACTGATGCTCTATTCCAGCTGCTTCGTGTGCATGGGTGTGTGTGTATGCACATGTAGGCATCTAAAGAGACAGTGCCCCTCAAAATGGAAGGTTTGCCTTTGTGACTTGTGACTGTGTTCACTTTGCACTCCATCCAATAAATTAGAATTTATTATGATCCTGTGAGTTGGTCCTTGTAGCCAACACAACCTATTTCCCTCAGCAAAGCAGAGATCTAAATAGAGGGGTATTTGTTAGTGAAATCTTGTATTTTGCCTTTACTGGATCCTTTCTGGTGTAGGATTTTTCCAGCACCAGAGAATGAGGAAACTCAGACCAAAACAACACATTGCATTCAAAAGCTTGTCTAACTCTATCTCAACTATGCAGCTGATCCAATAAAAATAGCATCCACAGAAAATCTTCATTCTCACACGCTTCCTGGACCATCACAACTACATCCTCACTTCTGCACTTCCAAAGCAACTTTCAATTGTTTAATAACAAATCAAACTAAACATTTGGATCTGACTTGGTCTCCTGCTCATTCAAACCTAGAAAGTGTGCCTGGAAACAACAAGGGCTATATCCTCAGCTGGTATCAATCAGGGTAATTCCACTGACTTCCATGGAGCGATGTCAGCTAAAGATCTAGTTTATTATTCTTACTCAACAGGCGAGTTATGGCTTTAAATCAGCTCCAAAGTACATTTCATAACTTCACTCTCCATGTGCATTAGCCTGCTTAATTGTCCCAGCTTTTCCAACTCTTTTTTTCCTTTTCAATTTTGACTGTCATTCTCTTAAGCTTGTAAATGAAATATAAATATATTTTTAAAAGCAGCTGGAGCTTTCACATTTAATTCTGCAATTCCATTACATCTACATTAGACCACAACACCCTCCCCCCCCTGCAAAAAACCGACAAAAACCTCTTCCACTGCAACCTTCGTGACTTGGATATCTCTGACAGTTACTTGATTGAGATTGCTACATTTTTTTTCTTCCCTCAGAAGAAAATTAGAAATGCCAGGACTTGTGAAGATTAGCATTAGCCAGCAGATGCAGATAAAGAAGGCTAGGCAGTTTATTTCTATTCAGCTTTTTTGTAATTTCACCAAGATACAAAGTTTTAGCTAGCAAGTTGTGGGGGGTAGACTAATTTTGTTTAAGTTAATTAGAACCTTGTTAAGTATTATTAGAACTACTTCATTTTGCATAATGCTAAAACTGTTGAAGATGTTTTTGAATGCTTCAGAATATCATGGCCCTCTCTTCAATAACTGACTAATGTTCATAACCAAGGAAGCCTGCTCCAAGGAAACTTGCTCCATGCTTTGCCTCCACAAAATGAGAGGCTTAATTTTATGATCCAACTGTGGCCCTAACAGTACAACAAATTGCAACATATTTATCATGACTGTGACTCTTACCACTGTGTCCCACTTTCAGAGGCTGGGCACAAATGCAGGAGTAAGCTAAAAGACTGCTTGCCTTTTCCTGTCATCTGTTCTGTAGAAATGGGCTCATAGGCCTTGATCCTGACTGTTGAAATCAATTAAAACAGGTCACTGCCCCAGTGCACAAGCAGTGTCATGACTAAGTAACACAGTGAATTTGAGTCTAGCAAACTCAGATCCACAAGGCTTTGTCTTATGAATACTTGGCAATTCTACAGGGCCTCAGCTTTATAACACCTCAGCAGTAGGGGAAAAACTACTTCCACATGAGCACATGTTTTTATAGCATTGAAGGGCAAACTAGGGCCCCTGTGACCATCTAGTTTGATCTCCTGTATAATAATACTTCAGCGAGTAAGCTGTTTTATAGCAGTGTGAGCCAAAGGAAAGATATTAAGGTTACTTATTCCAAAATCTCCCAGTTTTGGTTCTCAATATTAGAATAATAGAAAAACAGATTTGGAAGGGAGATCAGGAGGTCATCCAGTCCAATCCCCTCCTCAGAGCAGGATCAGCCCCAACCAGATCATCCCAGCCAAGGCTTTGCCTATTCAGGTCTAAAAACCTCCAAGGATGATGGAGATTCTGCCACTTCTCTGGGTAATTTATTCCAGTGTTTGTCTACCCTCCTCATGAGACAGTTTTTCCTAATATCTAACCTAAACTTCCCTTGCTGCAACTTGAGACCATTGCTCCTTGTTCTGTCATCTGCCCCCACTGAGATCAGTCCAGCTCTATCCTTTTCCGAACTCCCTAAGCCCAGTTCCCTCAGGTTCTCCTCAGAAGTCATGTGTCCCAGCCCCCGAACAATTTTTGTTGCCCTTCACTAGAATCTCTCCAATTTGTCCACATCCTTTCTATAGTGGGGTGGGCCCAAACTGGACACAGTACTCCAGATGTGGCCTCACCAGTGCTGAATAGAGGGGAATAATCACTTCCCTCAATCTGCTGGCAACGCTCGTACTAATGCAGCCCAGTATGTCCTTAGCCTTCTTGGCAGCAAGGGCAAACTGTTGGCTCATATTTAGTTCACTGTCCACTGTAACCCCCAGGTCCTTTTCTGCAAAGCTGCAGCTTAGCCAGTCAGTTCCCAGCCCATACCTGAACATGCGATCGTTCTGTCCTAAGTGCAGGACTTCTCACTTCTCTTTATTGACTCTTACAAGATTTCCTTTGGTCCAAAAAAGCTGTAGACCCTACAGCTTGATTTTCAGATCTGTTAAGCAGACCTGGAGTTGTGGCTGCTCAGCTACTGTGAAAAAATCAAGCCTAAGTTTTTAAAAACAGGCATCCAAAAATCAAACTGCCTTAAAAAAACAAACAAACAAAAAAACCCTTTGTCCAAGGATCTTGACAAAGTCAGTCAGCCCATCAGTGGCAAAAATCACCTGCAGCACAGATGTAAGGAATCCTAATATTATGACAACACTCCTAGAAACCTGCCTGAATGGATCTCCTGCTGAATTGTTTGTTCAGTCCTAATTATGAGAAAGGATTCCTAGATAGCTTTTCTGCTTTCTTTAAAGCATGCATACCCTTGAATTATTATTGTACAAATACAACATTTGTTAAGGGCCAGTAGGGCATATAAGTCAAAGCAGCAGCAGAATTTGAAAGCCTATCATTTTTCTTTATAGCTGCATTGAACTTTGAATGTTTTCAGCGATAAGTTAATGTACAATCAGATCTCTGAATAGAGAACCAGTACAGTAGGCTCAGACTTTATACCATTCAAATGTCTGTTAGGAAGAGAATGGCTGGTGATACTTTAAATATAGGGAGGTAGGAAGGGCTCTTTAATCTCATGAGCCAATCCAAATTTAAAGAATGAAGCATTCATCAATGAATAACCATTCCAACTAATGAGAGAAATAAATCAACCCTGAGAAACCAATTAGAACCTTATAACTTCATTCACTGGGATCTGAATGCCAAGTTAAATATGTCCACAGGAATTTGATTCCAGCTTTCAGTAGGTTTATTCTGAATGACAGAAAAGGCAAGACTGGTTTAAACCTCAGTACTACAGAGGGGCAAGGTATTATCTGGCCCGTTCACCTGATAGAGGCAAGGTAACTATTTTAAACCATGTATTATGCTAGTAAACACATTTAACCTCTTTGAAGACAACATGTTTCAGCAGATTAACATAGATTTTGTGCACCATCGTAAATTATCCTGGATTCCAGAACAGATAGACTTGGACCTGCCTGTATGGAGTAGATGGTTATTACAGTGCCCAACCACCATTAGGTGGAAAACAGCAGATAATAGTTTGTTTGCCTTGACTAAACCATCTCAGCCAAATATCTGTCTCACCTGCTCTTGAAAATTTCTCTGGATAGGCTATGTCAGCACTTGACCACCTCTCATAGTCAGAAAGTTTCTCCTAATCTCCGACCTAAATTTCCTCTGCTGGAGCTTGAGGCCACTCATTACTTCTACTCCTGTCCCCTATAGCCACAAAGAATAGTTTATCTCCATCCTCTATAATTGCCCCTTCAGGCATTTAAAAACTGTTATCATATTTCCCCTCAGTCTTTTCTTCTACAGACTAAATAACCCTAGTTCTTCCAGCTTGTCCTAAATCATGCTTCCTAAGCCTCTAATTATTTGTGTTGCTCTGTGCTGGACTCTTCTCCATATGCTTGAAAATGAGCATAGTACTTCAGATGAGGCCTTTTTGAGACCAGTTTACATCAGTGTAAAGGTTGATTAAAGCACTCTAAGTACGTCCAGACTAAGCCCTATGACTTTAAAAAAAACAAACAGATAATTTCTATTTATTGTTGTTAATTTCTTGTTATCAAGTCCCACTTTCTAATCTTCAGAAGATAATTTGAAGTTCAAATAATAATTATGTATGAAGCTGGTTGCAGCTCAATAGTTAAACTTGAACCAATTTGCTCTTAATGTCAGAATTCAGCTCCCCATCTCTGGAAATCAGTCAGAAACGAGAGGCAAACATAGCAGTGAGATATTAATATAAGAAAATTCAATATCTTAGTGGAAGTACAGTACTAAAAACTGATGGTAATACCAACCTTCAGAAGGAGGAATTTCAGAAAATGAAAAGGTTAGACAAAAAAATCACAAACGCAAAAGTAAAGGAGATAAGACCCTGGGGGGAAGAAGGGGGACACAGAACATGTATCTTATTTAAAAATAATAAAAAGACTCAGAAGGCATGTGTCCCACTAAACAAAAGCAATGCCAGGCAGATAAGGAGTAAACAAGTACAGATAGGGACTGGCAGGCGAAGAGGTTACAGTGGATTAATAGAAAATGCTGCTGCAAAATTGTTTATGTATCCATGTCCTCAGTTTTGTTAAGCTATTATCATGGAGCATGTAAAAACACATTTCAGAATATAATCAAGAGACCACAAATTCATGACCATTCCCTCCACAGCAAAAAGATTACTTTTAATCTTTGTATACAAAAAGGCCAGGGCCACTGTCTTGTAAAGTTAGCTGAATCCCAGGCCCTACCATACCACAATGTTCCATGTTCATGGTGTCCTGTTTTTAATGATTAGTTCAACCAATTTGCCAAGGTTGTGTGAGAAACTTATATGTCTGACTTTCCAGATCAGCTCTGGAACTTTTTCAAAACACAGGTACAATATTTTCTATCCTCTAGTCCCATGCAACACTAGTTCTGTATTGAGAGAACTTTGTGCACTTCCCTATGTGAAAGTAAATCACTAGGGCTGTGCGAAATAGCACCATTCCACTTTGACTTCCATTTCAATGTTTCGATGGAACAGTGTTTCGTTTCGAGTTTTGTTTCCAAAGCACCATTTCATTTAGTTTCATCAAAACTGTTTTGCTGTTTTGACGTTTTGCCCATAGGCTATTCCGCAGCCAGCACCAGGAAGATCAGTGCTGCCA
>JAGPOW010000304.1:24758984-24888001 GCA_030014935.1 Caiman crocodilus
GAACCAGCTTCCTAGGGAAGTTGTTCTTGCTCCTACCTTGGGCATCTTTAAGAGTAGATTAGATAGGTACTTGGCTGGGGTCCTGTGACCCCGGCACTCATTCCTGCCATTGGCGGGGGGTCAGACTAGATGGCCTGCTTTAGGCCCCTTCTGACCCTAGATACTATGATACCCCCATTACAGAGAAGGTGGGGGGAGAAGGGGCAAATCCCAGGGCCTGCTAGCCAGACGAGCCCCCAGGTGCAGACTTAAAGGTAAAACAGACTCAAGTGAACACTTACCACAAAACCAGCAACAGTAACATCAGAGACTTCTATGGATTCAATAACAAAGCCTTCCTAAGACTGCTCCAGCAAGCCAAGTCATAAAACACTGCAGTAGCTCAGAGTCAGATGATCAGCAGGAGGTGGGCTCAAGGACCCATATAAACCCAGGACCTGAGCCAGAATGGGGTAAATCAGCTCTAGGAACTGCAGAGAAATGAGCTCCTGATTTGCCTGGCTGAGAGCAGAGCTGCCTGGGGAACAGCTGACAAGGTGTTGATGGTTTACAGGGGAATACAGCCCCTGGGCCAGGTTTATGTTTGAATCTGGTGTGGAGCTAGTTTGTGTTATAACTAGAGGGCTTATCTTTTGGTTTAGAGCTTAGGCTGGTGGCTTGCAGGTGGGGCTGTAAAGGGCAGCCTGGCAGTCCCATTAGTGCCATAGGGGCACATGATCACCTTGAGACCTGCTGGGGGTAGGCTCAAGACATAGTGAGGGAGCCCAGAGTGGGACAGTGTTTGGGGCCAGAGTGCCTGGAGTGGGGCAGTTGGCCTTTCCCCATCTTCAACCACATTTTTCTGCTGCTGGTGCCTGTAGCCTAGACCAAGTCCCAACAAGAATATAAAGACCTGAGGCAGCCCAGTGTCAGGCTAGGGTTAGGGATGCACTGATATTGTTGTGGTGTTGTTTGGTGTGTGTGTTTGTTTACCAACTATCAATGGATGACTATTAATTGTCCTGTATTGACCAATACCAATCCATATGTTGATTTATTTTTTATTTATTTATTCTTTCTGCTTGGAGAGCAGTGTCTGGCTGGTAAATCTGGGGGGGACAGATTAGGGCTCCCATGGTGAGGGAGTGGTGTAGGGACAGGTGCTGCCCAGCCAGGGTGGGGTGCAGGACAGCTGCAGACAAATTGCCTTCCCTGCCCCCCAGACAGCTCCTGCCTCTACACACCCCTGAGGAGGCATGGAGCCACCCACTCCCTGGCAACCCCTAGACAAGCCACCCATGGCTCCATCCCCCATGCTGCCCCTGCCTCACCACGGTGGGGCCTCAATCTGCCTCTCCCACAACACTTTTCCCACCCCCCTTTGCACAGACTTACTGGCCAGATGCTACTCTCCAAGCTGCTGAATTGAATTCCTGGCCATGTATATGCTGTGGCTGTGCGCACGCACATGGCATTTATTGGTGACATAAATAGCTTTTGGACAACGTGCCTGAAAACCAGTAATGTGAATTTGCCTTTTTATTTGTGCTGATACGATATGGACCAATGTATCCGTTCACTTCTAGTTAGGGCCAAATGCCCAGAAATGCATAATTAAGCCCAGGATCTACGGAGTGAGACCAGACTTGGGAAGTGTTGGGGCAGCCTCCCTTTCTCAGTAGAACATCAAGGTATGCCAGGAGAGAGAACTAACTCAGCAGAGGCAAGAGCTGAGCAGCCACCAGGGGGTACCTTTTTACAGAGACTTCTCCAGTATTTCCAGTCTCCACTCAAGGGTGTCAAATGAGTCTTCATGCCTGAAGCCATTGCAAGTTCCACTATTCAGTTAATTTTAACCTGAGGCAAATAGCTTGGCTCTTTTTTTCTCATGACAAGGAAACAAATGGTGAGTATTAATTGACTTAAACTCACAATTAGCATAACTGAGAAGGAGAAGGCTGCTCTGAAAGAAGCTGTGTGTATTCATGCCTGAGAATGCATTAAGAGGCATTTTAAACTGAAGACTTCTGTCCACACACTCTAAAAGCATTCACTAGATTTGAACACTTTGAACTCTACTTGTAACTTTCTTCTTCCTCCCCACTTTGCCGCACAGTCTTAAAATTGTACTGCTGTTGGTAGCTTGTACACGATCATACTTAAGACGCATTTATTTTGGGAATACATACAACCTGGAATGTTTCCTCCAGTGACTCTCAACGAGGACACTGTGAAGTATCGGAATATTGGCACAGATTCAAATTTGTTGCCCAGTATTCAGTCTCTGCTAAAAGAATTGCTTCTTTCCCAATAGAAACTAAGAGCATACAGAAATTTGTTAAAATTTCTCACAGGAAACATGCCTGACTTGGGGAAGAGACTCTCTTCAATCAACAAGGAAGGTCTTGCCTGCAGAACAAAACATCCTTAGAAGTGTAGAAGGATGTTTGGAACCCATCTGGTGTATGGGCTCAAGGTAGAAAAAATATTTATTCTGCAAAGGATACTGTTGGGTAGATCTGAGACCACCTGGGGCACACAGAAGGAATAGTGAGCAGAGGAGAAATGGGGGTGGGGGGGAAACCAACATTGGGAAACCAATATTGTGTGTGTGTGTGTGTGTGTGTGTGTGTGTGTGTGTGTGTGTGTGTGTGTGTGTGTGTGTGTGTGTGTGTGTGTAAAACTACAGCCATGAACCTAATAGATGTATTGATTTGGTGGTAGATATAAGGAAAAACTCAGCTCATATTAAATGTTGTCAGGTTTTGGTTTTGTTTTGTTTCAGTAAGCTTTAAGCAAATTTCATTAGACTTGAAATGCTTTATTTTGGGATTATTACCCTTTTTCTTATCTCAATCATAAGCAATTTCAAGAGTCATTTTGAAATTTAAGAATTCCAAGCATTATGCTTTGACTTGATGTCTGTCTTGTTCCTGCTAAAACTACATGCCAAACTAATCCTGTGACCCCCCCACATAAAGCTACATTCTCTTTTTTTTTTTTTTATTTCTATTTTTTTTTTTTGGTTGGGTTAATAATTGCTTTAAAAAAAAGTATACATTTACCATTTTTGAAAACAATTAGTGTGCCTTCATAAGCTGAGACAAGTGCAGGTGTACTCTTAAAGTGATTTCATAAACCAAACATACCGCTGTAAATACTAGTGATGTTTAATTAAACCCATTTGAACTCTTACAAACAGCTGCCTTTCCATCTCCTGCATGTTGTTTACAATCACCGTTCACTTTAAAGGTAGTTAGAGTTGTACATCTCTAGTACAACTCAAAATTATGCTCTCGGTGGCTACTTCATAATGTACTTGTATTTAATAATGCCAATACAGATAGCATGGGAAGTGTTTCCCTAATTATACTCCTAGTTTTGATAGTGTTGTGAATATTTTTTAGAGTTCTTTGAAGAAACTACCAGCTTCCTGAATGAACTACTGCTTGCAACAGCAGATGAGAGAAAATAGGTACTCAGTGGGTACATCCATGTGCACAACTAATGAGCATGTCTATACAAGCCATTTACTGAAGAGTAGACTAATTGGCTCTGTAGTAAACATCTCTGCATCTACATGTGCTGGGATAAGCTGAGGTAAACTCTGCAGCAGGGTAGTACATGTATTTACAAGTACTATCCTCCTACGGAGTCGTCATCTTCTGCAGCAGCACATATGTAAATACTGATAGCTGGCTGGGACACAGAGGTGCTTCAGCATGAGGGCTGCCTGCCAGCTAGACCTGCACTGAAGCACCCATTCCCCAGCTAACCCTGCTGTAACATGCTGAACTGGGCAAGAGCTTCTCCTGCCAGCTGGGCTACTCCAACCTGGCTCAACATGTAGCAGTCCCAGGTGCCGTGTGAATGTGTACACTTGGGTGCACTAAACCTTGGAGTTTATTGCTTTGCATTAATTGCACATGTAGATGCATCCAAGGCAAAACAATAAAATCCAGAGCATTCTGAGCCACAGTAAACTGCTCCTGGATGCAGTGTCTACACTGTGCCTAGGATAGCAGTAGCTTGAACCAGGGTAAAGCAGGCCCTCATTTGGCTGGGCTGATCAGGCAGCTTATACCTAAGGTCACTGCCTACAGAACCTTTTTGCTGTAGTAAATCATTCTTCCATAAGATAGTACTTTCTCCAACTACTATTTTACAGCAAAGTTAATTAGTTTACTACACCCTAATACTGGCACGCACGTAGACAGCTGACATGTTACTGCAGTTAATTAGTCTACCCTACAGCAGATGCACCTACTATTAATGCAGACCTCTCACATTTTGTTCACTTCTACTGTGCAGTTAAGAGCTATAAACTCTTTTTCTAAACCTTCAAAAATTTTTCTTGCTTTGAAGAAGCAACTTTCCACTGCAGATAATGAAATAATTCCTAATGAAATGTTACATTCAAAACAAAAAAGAATTCCAGTCAAATTCAGAAGTCCTTTGTGATGGAAAGAAATGAAGCAGGCAAACTCAAAATAGAATAGTAGTTTAAGTTATTTGCCGAACCCATAAGGGCAAACATGTTTAACTAAGAACTGAAACAGAACATCATTTAAAAGTAATTCTTGAGGGAGAGAGACTTCTCAGCATTGTAGCAACATTGCTACATTAATTAAAGAGAAAGTCTTATATATATAGTGAATGAATTTAAAATATATATATTTAAAATTGCGAAATAGTCTGATGGTACGTGGAAAGCTGAGAAACTTCTCAACGAAGAATTTTTCTTATCAGTGTTCTTATTTCTCTTGTTTATCCATACCAAAACTATATTGGTTTATATTTATTCCCAACATAACAACAACATTCTTTATGACACAGAAATCAAAGAAGTGACTATTTGTTCAACATATGAAAGAGTCTTTCCTGCCCAAGTGCAGGGAGGCTGGACCTGATTATCTGTAAGGTCCTTTCCAGCCTCTAGCATCTATAAAAACTATGAATTCACTAGCTAAGTAGTAATGCAAAGCTACATTTATGGTTTCCAAGTTATTCTCCACCTGCCCTATTTAGAGCCTTCATATAAAAGAATTCCCATATTTGATCAATAGTATGGGAGAACTGAAATACAGGTAATGTAAAAAAAAGGAAGCAACCACTTTGGCAGAAGCAGAAAACAAAGTTACAATAAAAATCTTGAGTTACAACTCCAAGTGGTCTTCCAAGGCTATCAGCAAGATATGGGGCACAATTTGCAAGACACAAAGTAGTAATGACCATTACACATTTGCTTGTGCTAGTGTATTTATTTCAACCCTTTGGAATGAATTCCATGCACCATTCATATAATCTCATTATTTTCTTCTAATTTGTTAGAAATAGGTTTGCAGGTTACATGTATACACAAGGTGACAGGCTCCCAGGAAGTCCCATCTTCAGGTGTTTATACATAAAGAGAGACAAATACTAGTTATTGACACATTTTCAAGAGGAGCAAAAGAGCTGCAAACACTGTCTGCATAGATTTGTGTATCAAAAAGACAGACAACATAAGCAAAATGCACAAGAGCTCTGTAAAAATAATATAATTCTAGTCTTTTGGTTTCCTCCTGCCTCAATCAAGAAATAACAGACAACACACAAAAATGAGCTGTTTGTTTACATCAATTTCACAAATATATGTATTACAATGCAGTGGTTACACTCCAATTTTCACAACAGAGTTCCCTTAAAACCAAAACACCAAGTATACTGTACCACAAGCTACCAGATGTTTACTGATAAACCTTAGTGTCAGTTCAGAAAAACGCCTTCTTCATGGTAGAGGACATAAGGCTTTTCTGGTTATTGTGAAAGTTATTGTGAAAGATATTCATTAGTCTCAGCATCCTCTCAAATGAAGTTTCTTGCTTGTTTTACTTCTTGTCTTGGTCTTTTTCTGCATCCAAAAGCGCAGAGCGGATTCCTAATTTCTTAAGCTCTTCTACTAAGTCTCCATTCTGATGCATCTGGAGGAGTATGTCACAGCCACCTACAAATTCACCATTGAGGTACACTTGGGGGATGGTAGGCCAGTTGGAATAATTTTTAACACCTGGACAAAAACAAACACACAAACAAACAAAATGGGTTGGGTTTTTGTTTTAAGAATAGTATCACTTAAGCTTCATACAAATGTTCATTTTCTGTTTCTTTTTTCCTCGGTATGTTTGATCCTATTTATAACAGAAGTCACAACAATAAGAATGACATTCTATGAAACTTATTCTTGGCTCCCACCTAGAGGAAAGGAACCATCCACTGAGAAACTTAAGTTCAGTACTAGTATAGCTCTTGAGCAGGAATTGTGAAGTATCACTGTGGATGAGAAAATACTACTTAAACATGACTTTGGGCCAATTAAAAAAAAGCTAAGGTACTTTTAATGCAGATCCAGTACTCCTTACCTCTAAATGCTCTATGCTTTCCCAAAGAATGCTCCATGTTCTCAATGACTTTTTACAGCACTTTTTACCCTGGAAAGTTGCTTGGCCATAGTAATGCCACTCTTCCCCATCTATGGGCCTATACATTTCAGAATACTTATCTTTCACTAACAGACCCTGAAGTTCAAGGGAGGGGCAACAAGACACTGCACCTACCAAGAAAAACACCACGAAAGTATAACTGAAGTCATAAGTTATAAAAGGCTCACGTAGACTACTGCAATTTATCTTTAATCACAGCCAGGTAAATTTAAAAATAAAACCAGTCCCACATAAGAGGCCAAATTAATCCATGACTCACCCGAACTTAAAAGACCCTCAAGAAAATGAATGCAGATGAAAGAGCAGGTATGTATATACCTGCCACCAGTTTGCCACCTTTCCATGTGCTACCAAATGCAAGTGACAGTTAACTTTCTGCCACTTGTATTTTAAAATAGCCTATTATTACATGCTCAGACCTAGTCAGTCAGTCGCTCAGATCCTGGACTATGCTCCAAATTAACACACTGTTACAGAGTAGACATATGGCTGATAAATAAAAGGGTTATAAGTAACAGGATTAAGTAACACATGACACGGGATACTTCAAATTGTCAGTCTAAAATAAGATAAAAAAACGAAGCCTTATAAAATGTATGTATATAAATCTTGAATACAGCATATAGCTTTTATGTAAAAAAATAATCTTTTGCAGCAGCAGTGGGTTGGAGTCCAGCTACTACCTTTTCCATCTCTAACTTCTATGATTTGTCAATATGTTAAATATCAGTTCCTTAAAAACAATAGAGCTTTATAGGGTTCTCACAATTTCTACCTGATTTTGACAACAGTACATAGTACTGTTAAGTGTTCATTATGCCTAAGGGTTGTTAAAAGCACTTCCCTGATGATGACTGTATCAGGCTGAACCATTTTAAACTGCCTCCCCTTGAAAGAACATGACCTACACCAAACCACTTCTTTTTTAGCTTCCATGAAGACTTTAAAAATCAGAAGAAAAAGCTGAGAGAAAATAATCTGATTAGTTAATTGGCTTTATATAGTCCTATTCTGAAGTATATATTATTATTATATGAACTCAAAGTCTTCCTTTTTAAGAGGATTACAGCTACATAAAGGCAATGCTGAAATAGAAAACTAATCTCATCATCTATTCAAACTGCATAGCTGGATTCTATAATGGTTAACACTTTAGTAAATACAGCATCTTAAACAGAAGCACAGCAAAACAGTTTGCTATTACCTTGAACCAGAATCAGCATCACCCAGGACATTTTAACTAATTTAGATAACCATGCAGAGAAGAAACAACACAAAAAAAAGCTAATAGAGTGTTAAAGTGATAGACTACAATGTCAAGAGAGACTACACTATAATCATCTGATCTAACCCCTTAAATTTCTCTGTTTCAAGAAATCCTTTTCATATTTAGTCACTGTGTTAATCCAGTTTATGGATGTGAGACAGTTAATTTTTTAAATCCTACTTTAAACACAACTTCTAACCAAACCAGCCTAAAGCTGTTTTAACCTGAAAGTAGTGTTAACATAGGCTTAATATCACTTTGCAGTCCAAGTTTCTAGGCTGGATGATGTTTTTAAGATAATCTATTGTATGCAGACATCTTAGAAATTCCCCTTATGACAGAGTTCTTTGTCTTTACACCCCTTTTCTTAAATTTTTAGTTTAACTTTTGAGACAAAATTTTACAGTAGGTGAACACTTATTCTTAAAAGTACTAACCTGCCCTGCCTTCTGCCTACCTTGAGACTAACATGGCTAACTACCTCAATTTATTCTTCAAAGGTGAGGTAAACATACCTAACTACATTAGAAAGAAGTATTACTTTCACAACACATGATGCTGTATCATACCTTTGTACAAAACAATGACATTTGGATTTTCTTGTGACAGAAGATCTTTCCTCACAGAACCTAATACATATAAGTACTGATAGTATCCCCAGGAGTCTATCAACATCAATTCAAGATATGAGCCAATTTAATTTGTTTCCATTCACATGTTGTGTTTTTGATCCAAGTCAAATTATTTAAAATGTTAGCATGTTTGAATTTTGCCTACTTTACAAAATTAAGTAATACTGAATGATTATGAACTGTTGGTTCAGCTGAATGGGCACTGTGAGAGTACAGAAAGGCTGTTTCAACAATAATTTGTATTGGCCTATGCTGTTAAATCATGTGGCAATATCATTTTTAGTAGTTATGTGACTTTAGAGTGCAGGTAATCTTAGATCTAAAAAAAATTAAAACATTTTTCTTTGGCCTATCACTTTTTCACCCACAGTAATGTTAATAGCTAAATTATAGACAAATGGAGCATTACAACAAAAGCAGGATACAAATTACGTCATGGCATACACGAACAAACATCTTTAAAAACTAACTATATTATTACATGTCCCAGGTGATACCAAGAGATTCTACTGCAGAAGTCACAACACCTAGGTCAGGGACTCAGGCTCCCTGTACAGTACACAAGATAGCTGGGCACCCAAGAACAGGATCTGGAAGAGTCAACGTGGTGGGCAGGGAATCATCTGTAAGGACGTATGTTAAACCCTTAGGCATCTCCAGGATTTAGAATCTTATTCTGGAACTTCCTTCCACGTAAAATTCACAACTCCCAACTCACTTAAATATTCCATTTCAGCAGGGACTGGAACCCAGGTCTTGTCCCTACCATTAGAGGGCCTGACAACTGGACTAGAGACCACTCTTGCATTTTCTAGACCAGTGGTTCTTAATCTTTCTGAACTCAAGACCCCTCTCATGGACTTAAGGTAGCTCTCCAAAACTTTTGTGAATTGACTAACATCCAATTAGAAAAAAAATATTTACATATTACAGTGCTGACCTCCTTGCAGAGGATCTGGACAGTGGGGCAAGGGATCAACCAGGCAGGGACAAACCTCAGCCTGCACTTATCTGCTTATCTCTTCACATCTCATGGCATAGCACCCTTCAAAAGATCTGGTGGGATGTTGGGTGCTGTGGCACTCTGAAAAAAATCACTCTCCCTGATTGAGAATCACTGCTGTAGATGAATATTTGCGTGTCATCCAAAATGGCACAACTACAAAGAGAAGGCTCAAAAATCACCTTGAAACCAGAATATCTTCCAGTACGGTGATAAAGGCACTTTCCTAAAATATGTGGGCTTAAATTTCTAAAGACAAAGGAGCAATTTGAATCGAGGCCTCCTTCTTCTGGGTGAGCTCCCTGACCATTTAATTACTGGATAAAGAGGGGATATTGCCACCACTGCCAACTCCATCTTATACAGAGAGAACATAAGCCCCATAGATGACGTAGACAAAAGAAAGCCTAGTTGTGAATCACGTGAATACTGGGTTACTAAGCACTGTCAAAACTGATGCCCTCTCTCAACAGGACTGTAGACAGAGAGGGAATTATCAATGTTCTCTCAGGGCCTCTTGCCACACTTGGAAAAAAACACTTTGAAAATGGAGAACATACAAACTGATCTTATTACACTCAGGATAAAAATTATGCAACATTTCTTTCATAACAATCTGTTTCAGTGTTGCAGATAGTAGTCCAGCTCCAGAGCTTGACTTGAACCCTAAGGTACATTACAGAGTGGAGCGCTGACTTCCATGTTCAGAGTTCAAGAAAAGAACTGAGCTGCAAGTAAAGATACTTTTCTTTACCAAACCACTCTAACAACTGCCAGTTCTGCCTTTTCTAAACTAAAATAGCTTTACTATTTTACAAAGGTTAATGATGTCAGTTAAAACACACATAGAAGGTAAATTTTAATACTTCATTTTAACTGATCTCTAAAATAAAATAGGTTAAATAGTATAAAAGAGCTTTGCGTCTTAATATTTTAACTTAGCCATGACCTCTCCTGACACTTAAAGCTATGAACCTGAAAAGCAACAGGTTAGAAATAAGATCAAATAATGTTCCTTCAACTAAAGCTAATGAAAAAAATAACCAACACTGGCCAAAGACAAGGAAGGAGGAGAGCACCTGATAGATCTATACATGCAGACAGAGTATTAAATCCTTATTCCATTTAAGTAAGTTGAAAAGTCTTTTCTTTAAGCATTATTAATGCTATGAACCTACAATCCTCAGCAGGGGTTTCAGGGGTGGGAGGGAGGAGGAAGAAGGAAGATGTTCTGAAAAAGAGGGGGGAGAAGAAAAGACTGCACAACCTTGATGTGCAAATAACCAGATGTGTTATAATCAAGCAAATCCAGAAGAAAAGCTAACAGTAAAATGTCAAGTTGGCATATTAGCAACTTTCTAGTGGCGGTCCAGCAATATTCAAAACGATTACAATATGTAAAAACAAGTCCATAAGTACACATTTCTTCAGTAAACATTTTGCTATTCAAAATGGTCTTATGCAAGTTAAGGACGTTAGGAGGCAGCACATTTTGGTTCTTCACAAAAAACAAAGCTCCTGACCAACCAGGGCTGATACACGGCACACTTACATTTCATGGCATACCTGCAAGCTCTCAACTGTACCATTCCCATCTTAATAAGGTATTGTATTTTGAATGGAACATGGAAATCTCCATAATTCCCGACACTTTCTCCCACTTTTGTAACCCAGAAGCAGTTACAAAGGTGGGGGGAGGTCAGGAAAATAAGTCAGCTGTCTTTTAATGCAATTTTGCGACTATTAGCCAGGCTGACAAGCAGCACCACAGGAACATGCAGGCCTCCCAGAACCATTGCACACAAATCACCATGTTCTGGGGGCGATTAAAAGGCTCATAAAAAATATAGCAAAAGTTATGACAATGAAAATAACTGTTCCTGGATTAGAGCTTATCTGTACTTTCTACTTAACCTCACATGACCAAAATTTAAAGCTGCTGAGAACCAGAAAATGCAGTTTTCAAGGAGCAAAGGACATCAGGAGCCAATTTAACCCTGGAAAGACAAGAAAATTGGAACGAGGCACTGCGGTGTAACCTATCAGCGACCAGACCTGGCTCATATCCGGCTTCCAAAGGCCCTCAGGAAGGTCCGGACTCCCCCTGCCAAGGCCCTCTCATTTGGGGGGGCGCATGCAACTCTGCGACATCAACTCCAGCCTTTTTCTGCGCCAAAGGCTCACTGCGTCCTGCAGCGACGGACGGCAGAGAAGAGTGAGCCACGTCCAAGGCGCTCAAGACCACTGGCGGGGATTTGAGAGGGGCCACATGTCCTGTCTGCCAAGCGTCTGCCCCGAGGCACCCGGCTTTCGCGCCTCGCCCATCGCAGCAGCCACCTGCTAGGGGGAGGCGGAGCACGGGGCTGCTCCGCACCGATAAGGACCGAAGGGAGGGGAGAGGAGGGGCGCGGGCGGCGCTGACCTTGGCGCAGGCCGGGGTCCTGCAGCACGTCGTGCGCGCGGTAGTCGGCCACCCCGTGCAGCCGCAGGATCTGCACCACGGCGTTGCTGAAGCCGCACTGGGGCTGCGCGGGGCTGCCCTTCATGAACACCACCACCGGGTGCTCGCGCACCAGCCGTTCCACCGCCTCGCGCGAGCCCTCACCCTCGCCGCCCGCGGGGGGGCCCGAGCCCGGCGCCGCCTGGCAGAGGGGCCGCGCCGCCCACCCCGGCAGCGGCCGCAGAGCCGCGCGCAGGCAGCGCAGCGACCCACTCATGGCGCCGAAACCCCTACGGTCACCCGCAACCTCACGACGCTACCTGCACCGCCCACCGGCCCGCCGCTCCGCTGGATTGGCACAGCTAGGGAACGGCCGGGCTCCGGACGGGTTGCAGCGGCCTGTCAATCACTCGCAATGGCCGGTAGTAACCGAACATCCCTTTCTAAGCCCCTCCTGCCAGCCCTTCTGTCCTATGGGAAAGGTTCCGTAGCCTCGTTTAGATTGGATGAAATAGGCGTTGATCGTCGGCAGCTACCAATGACAAGTTATAGCGCTTGGCATCCCGCCTACTCAAGAGTGTAGTCCTCCCCTCCCCACTTTGGTCGGTGTTGTGGAACGAGGCCTCGTGATTGGCTGTAGCTTCTGTCCGTCATCCAGCAGGGCGTCTCAAAGTGCTTTGTGTTTCCGGGGCGGTGGGTGGAGCTGGCTGCGGTACTTCCGGGGTCGGCGCCTGAGCGGTGAGTGCGGAGTTACGTGGTTCGCTGGTCTCGGGGCGGCGGCCGGTGTGTGAGATGGCGGCGGTGGCGGGGCGTGCGGTTCTGCGGGCGGAGAGAGGCCCGCGGTTGCCTGTACCGCGGGCGCACCAGGCCCGCAGAGAGAGCACGGGCCGAGGAAGCCGAGGCGGGGCTGCGAGAGCCGCGTGGCGCCCGCGCTATGTTCCTCCCACAACGCCGCTCTGTTGCCGCGGAGGCGATGACTGGCCCCGTGTCATTGTCCATCACTCAACAGCGAGAGCAAGGCGCGGCCTCGTATTGCTCAGCGCGGGGAGCCGCGCGCCTGGGCACTGAGGGCTGCCACAGCTGCTCCCCGCTCCGGCCCCGCGCGCCCTGCGGTCGTGGCAGATCCGGCACTGACGCGGCAGACAGGGGCTTGGCTCTTCAGGGGCTGCGAATGCTTTTTCTAACCGGCGTCCTGTGAAATAAAAACCAGCCTTATGCAGAATTGGGAAAGGGAACCTGTTTGAGACGAGACCAAAACCTTTACCCGAGCAGGCGGAGGGTGGGTGTGTGAGGACAGGGCCCCTCAAATCAGCCCCAAAGTAGCCAAGCTCTTGTTTAGGGGAAGTAGTTCAGCGTCTTCAACAAATGAAATCCACCTGGGTCTGGAAATGATTCATTAGCATGTCTTGTCTTTCAGGTGGTGTTGCAGATCTGCTGAAGAAATGTTAATGCCGCTTCCTTGGGGCATTCAAAGGAAAGTTTTTAAGCACATCTTATGTTGCAGGTGTCCCGATGGCAAGGGGTCAAGAACTGCTCCTCCAAGTCCAGTAATATAAAAGGAGCTGTTTCTCCACAAAGCTGTAATGTTGCATGCAAAGTTAGGTTCACAAGAGGGTCTTAGATTGGGGTTGCAGCTAGTGGCTGGTAACAACCTTGAGGCCCTGCTACACATTCAAACTAAAGCTGGATAGAAACCGGTTATGGAGTTGTTACATATTTTCAGACACTTAATTTATAGCTTTTGGACTCTTTTTATAGCTGGATAGCTATTTTTATTGTGTGATAATTACTTACACTCGTGGCTAGTTTTACTTACAAAGCATGTGTGGCCAGCCTAAATTTATTGTGCGATGTGCCAGTTAATTGTATAACCTATGTAACGTGTATCAGGGGCTGTAGTACCAAGCTTCCAATTGAGATGGGAGTGGGAGGGATTTTAAGTTTACGTGCACACGTGTGCACACACCAGAGTTGCACTGAGAGAGGTTCCCCGAGTCAGTTGGCAGTCGAGTTTGGTCATGGAGCAATGCAAGAAATGAAGTGTAGTCAGTAGAAAAAGAACGTTCCAGGAAAAGCGGAGGGATCCTAGCCTTGTTGTGAAACAGTATGATAATGTAGTGTGGCTAATTTGCAAACAACATATATTGGCCGTGAATGAATACAATGTAAAATGGCACTGCAATATAAATCATAGTTATTAAAATGAGTTTGGCGATGGTGAAAGAAGAAACTAAAACTGTTACAGAAAGGCTTTGTGGTGCATTAGTTTTCCAAGACCACAGGTTCTGTGTTGGCCAGCTCTGCTTTCCATCATGAGATGGCAAAGCAGAAACACCTTATTCTGACTGTAGGTTAACCAAAGGTTGCATGTTGCAAGTTGTGGTTGAGGGTTACCCAGACAAAATGTGTATTTAGTCAGCTCAGCTTGTCTGAAATGTCACATGGTTGAGGACATTAATGATGAGCTTAAGTTGTAGCTTCAAAATGTTGCTGACAAGTTTGTAGCATATTGAGTCTTTAGATGAGACTACTGAGACACATTATTCATGTCATTATTTTTGTTTGTGGAGCTACAGAAGAATTTAAAATACATGAAGAATTTCTTGTGCTTGAAAGGCCATACCAGAGCAGTGGACTTGTTTGTGTCAAATGTGTAGCATACTGCACTAAACAACATGCAGTGTGCATCTTTTGTTAGTGTTGCTAGATACGGTGCTCTATCCATAGTTGGAGCTAAAACGAGCCAGTAACTCTCCTAAACCAGGAGGTTATTGATGAACACAGTGTTGACATAATCCATTACCATTGCTTTATCCAGCAAAAAGCTTTTGTAGCTCAGGTTCTCCAGATGAACCATATCATGAGTGAGAGAGCTTCATCAAATATAGAGACCTCAATCACCAGCAGTTTAAGGCCTTTTTAGAAGACTCTGAAGCCGAATTTGGAGATGCTGTATATTTCACAGCAACTTGATGACTAAGCACAGGTGTCACCTTGAAATGTTTTTTCTTTTGAGGGAAAATGCAGTTTTGAATTTATGAATGCAGTAGGGCAAGGTTTTCATCAGCTGCATGATTCTGAGTGGTGCTGTAACTTGGCATTCTTAGGCCATATTACTGGTGATCTTGCTGAATTGAATTTGAAGCCTCAAGGCTATGAGAACTTTTCTTTGACTCTTTGAGGGTGTTGAGTCCTTTGAAAGATGATTCATACTATTACAGAAGCAACTGAAGGAAGGCAGCGTCTATCATTTTGCATCATGCAAAACAAGCACAGGCATCTGTAACAACATGGCCAAATGTGCACAATCATCTTCTCCTGTCTCTACACCAAAGTGCTCATGGGTAAAGAACCCAGTGCGCTGGAAGTTCTGTAGTCTGAAAACTATTTGCAGACTAATAGTGTTTGTTGGAACAATCCACTCAGCACTTCTTGGATTTCAAGTTTTCATGGGCAAGCACTGGCTATTTTTCCAAATCCATGTGACCAAAAAATGTGCTCCAGTGGACCGATCAGAATCGATCATCTTGCAAGAAAGTACATCAGCAAGGGCATTTTACTGTGAACTTAGTCTGGTTGAGTTTTTACAAAGGACTCTTCCCAAAACCTACCCTGCAATATGCAAACATAGACAACACATGGCCTCCGGGTTTGGAAGCATGTACGTGCATGAGAGCCTTCTCTACAATGAATAAAAGCAGTTTTAAATTAAGATCCAAGCCAATAGATGGTCACCTTCATGCAGTTCTCTGCATTGCAATGTCAAGCATTTTACCAAGATTGCAAAACATGGCATCTAAGAGAAGTCAGCTGCATAAATCTGATTCAGCAAAAAATTAGGTATGGGACTTCCACTTCTTTCCAGTATAATGTACTTAGTTGGAAAGGGCCTATCTATTACGCTTTTTTATTTTATTTAATTTTTTAATGCTTGGCAAACTAGTTACAGTTGTTGAACTTAAGATCTGGTAAATTTTTAAACGTATAACAGTTTTTGTTTTGTTTTTTAAGGAAAGTTTTAAAAAAATAAAGTTTAAAATAATGTTGTTCTGTGCTTCTGGTTTTTATCTGAATTGCAATATATTATAAGGAACTGTCTGTATGTGGCCTGCCACCCAGGGCTGTATCTTTGCAATTACCCTTCAAAAGTGAAACTTTGAGACCCTATCTAATGGAATTCCTAACCTCTAGGAACAAAGCAATGCTTGGAGAGTTTGATGCCAAAGAACGGATCGCAAGAAGCAGCGCACTGAGCAGGCAGATAGCATTTTAACTGAAGATTTGTGCTACCTGTAGACACTTGTCAACTTTTTTTGCTCTAAGTACATGTGTTTTCTGCGACTCACCTGTCACTAGTAGTTAGAACTGATACTAGCCTTTCTACCAAAATGCAAATGAGATTTAAATAAACCTAAGCTTCCTGTCAACCAGTTTTTGGGTTTGGTGCAACAGGGCAGAGGGGTTTGAATGAGTGTTTATTCCTAAAACCCCTCAAGTGAGATTTCCGTGTGTGTCCTGCCTGGGCTTTGTTAGGAGACATTTGATGCTCTTTTTGAACTTGCACTAACCTTTGGTTTCTTCCTTATCCACAAGGAAGGCATTTTTAGTTTGTTTTTTCTTTTTTTACAGGGAGGGGGAAAAGTAAGATTTTGGAGATGAGGTAGAACAGTAATATGCTAGTCAAAGGATAAATGTTTTGCCGATTCCTAAAACCAATGAACAGAACAGATAGATATGGCCAAACCCTGATTAGAGGTTGTACATCTCCAGTAATGGATGCATCTGCAATGTGACTTGCATGGTATCAGTCTGGAACACTTTGTTGCCTTTTTTGGTTTGTAAGACATGGAGCATGGCTAAACCAGGCGAAACAGTGGCAAGGCAGTTCTTGAGGGCTAGCTTGGTCTTATAGAAGAAGTTGAATGAACTTGTTGAATCTCTTTGGCAGAAGCGAATCTTTGCACAGCCACTTTGGCATACTTGGTCTATGCTAGATAGAACTGTCTTGCTCTGACTGTTGCAAAGCCAGTCAGTTTTCAGGCCCTTTACATGTATAGATACTACTATTGCTTAAGCATCTTTGAATACAAGATCATGACTAATTTTTTACCTGGGAAACTGGAGTTGTATTATTTTGGCCTGTGGATGTGACTCCTTGTGTGAAAAGTCTCCAGCACATAAATGGGTATTTAGATTCTATCAATCTGAGAGAGTTGAGCTGTGTAACTCTGAATTGCTTTCAGTATTTGTCAGAGTTCTCTGTGGCTCATGGGCAAATGCCAAAGCCTTTTCTACCCATGAGTTGGGCACCAGCCAACACTGTTACACCAGCTAAATATCTAGTTTGGTCATAACTACTTGCTGATGTGTTGCCTCTCCACCAGGGGGCTCTGCTAACAGCTGTAGCCGCAGAGGTTCTTCTGGGACAGAAGTCCCTGCTTTTTCATTTTAACAGAGACTGAATGCCCACAGCTCTAATTGTAATTGTCAGCATCCCCTTTCCCTTCCCCCCCACCCTTTTTTTTTTTTTTGTAAGGCTCAGCATCAAAGCAGCTGAACAGGAGCAAACTTGAATTGCACCACATTACGTTCTATGTGAAGCTTAAGGAAGTAAAATGTAGAAGAAACATTTTTATTCTTTAAGGTTGAGACTTCCCATGCACATGCAAGCAAATCTATCCAACTGCTGGACAAAAGCTTGCCATGAATTATCTTGTTAAATGGACAACATTGGCCATGTGATACCACATGCAAGGGACAGATAATATGCTTGCAGTGTGTTTATTTCTGTGTATATTTAACTACTGTAAAACATAACTTACATATGAAGTTAGGACACATAATAAGGTATATGCTGTGCAGGGTATCGAAGGCAGTTGAGAGTGAGAGATTTGTAAAAACCTTAATTCTTAATTATCTGACTGTGTCTAGGCTAAATTATAAAGAACTTGCCAAAACAAATGCCTGAAAGCCCATTATTTTATTAAAATATGTGGAGAAAGTTGAATTGGTGATTAAGAAAATTAAGGTGATTCGTATAACATCAGAACTAGTTCATATTCTGGTGTCACTTTTATGTAATGACAAGAACAGAGAGAAACCTTGCGAAAACTTCAATTTACTCAGTCCATATCCATTGCTTGTGCTTCATGCCTTTGTTCCATCAGTGTTTGTCTTTCAAGAATGCCCAGACTTTAAGAATAAGTGCAGTTGGTTGATAATTGTAGCGGTGTAGTATGATCAGGAACACTCCTGTGGATCCGTCTAGATTTAGATGTGTGTGTATACCTATGCTAGATAATCACCTAGCCAGGGTCATTTGACCCCAGCTTTCTTTCCAGTTCATGGGGTTGGACTTGATGATCTGTTCAGGTCCCTTCTGACTCTACTAACTATGAAACTGCATGTTTGTTTGTTTTTAAATAGGTATGTATAAATGTTATTTTAAATTTCCATCATAAAAACATATACCTGGAACCTCATTGTGACTGTAGAATAGCTTTGTGATGGTAAGATGGTACTCTAATCTAGATAGGTAGGGAGTAGTTTCTTACTTGTGACACAATTTAAAACAAATCATGTTAAAACAAATCAATTTAAAACAAACCACTGTGCGCTCCCAGGGTGTGTGTGGGAGGCATATGCCCCCCCAGATCTGTGCATGGGGCAGGCCTCCCCACCAGTCCTCAGCTGAGCAGGTGGGACCCAACGTGGCTGGGCGGAGTGGGGCCAGGCAGGGGAAGTCTATGCTGCTGCAGGCCCTGCACCACCCTGGCAAATCACTCCAGTCTGCCCAGCAGCAGTGGGGGTGGCAGTACAGCACTGTGCTCCTCACTGCTGTCAGGCAGGCAGTGGGCACCTTACTATAGTAGTGTGGAGCGCCCAGCATCAACAAGCTTCCATGCTTGGCTCTGCCACACTGAGTCCTGCTTTTTGGGCTGTAGAGGTCTGTGGGGGAAGGGGAGCAGGGTGTGGAGCCTGAGCCCACAGCATGCAGTCTGCACACATCCCCTCCCTATCATGGATATGCTGCCCATGGGGGAAGGGAAGCCAGGCCCCGTGCTCTACTCTGCCACAGCAGCCTCTGTCTCCTGCAGGTGGCAGCTGGGGCACAGGGGTCTGTGGACCTAAGCCCCTGGCCCCATAATCCTGGCAGTGGGGGGCATGGGTGGGGTGTGAGGGGCACTAGCAGGGCTGGGGGGACTGTGGGTAGAGAGTTGAAGGGTTTGGATTTGTGTCCTGGTGAGTGAAGGGAGGAGAGGGAGATCTGATTTTTCCATGATGAAAAACCCCAAATCACACCAACACATATAGGTATTTAGAATTTATTTTATTATAGTGATTGAGGCACTGGTAGGGTTCCAAACTGTTTTAAAATTGTAAATATATCTGTCTGTGCATAACGGTTAAGAGATGTTTCGGCACAGCTTGTGTTGAGCACATTATGAGCACAGGAGCAGGGAGTTACCCCTGTAGCGCGGGAAAAGTTTCAGTGCATGGTCAGAGCCCGCCAAAACCTTGCAGCTGCACCAGTGAGTGCATGCTTGTGATTGGCTCACGTTAAATTATGCATATGTGTCAGTCGGCAATTGGCCCGCTGACCCACTAAGAGGCTTGGGCGATGCCCGCCCAAACTGGAGGAGAGCTGGGACACTCGTGAGGAAAGATCCATGTGCGTTTCCGAGCCACGAAGGAGGCCTGATCAACCGACAATGACTCCCGGCCAGATTCATCCGACTCCCTATACCCTGCGTGAGTGTGAGCTTTTGTGTGCCTGAGTTCCTGCTTGAGTTTTTGTAACTTCAAGGAACGTGCCTATAGCCTAAGGACTGTAAGTAAAGTTTGTTTGGTTTTTTTTGACTTCCAACAACCCGCGTGTCTAGCTTTCTAATTCTACACTCCATCAGCGGCCCCATTCCACCAGCATTTCTCAGCCCCCACAATGTCAATAAAACATTGTGTTCAACTGATACGCATACATATGTTTCATTTTAATCACGGATTTTGGGGCTGTTAACCAGAGTATTGTAGATTTTTACATGGGGGAATACCAGGATTCCTAGTTATCAGTTGCTTGTAATTTAGCAGGGCTCCAGGTTTTCATTTTCTTTTTTCTTTTTTTTTTCTTTTTTTGTACTGAAACTACCATGAGCCAGCCTGCCTGCCTGCCTGCCTGCCTTTTGGAAAAAAATAAATGTATATGTTACTCTCTTAAAGGTCTAACAATGTTATACTTTGAAACAGTGACTTGGAAATTTGGCAGAGGAGTGACCATATATCATTTTACCAGTACTCATAGGGAGATTCAGGGTTTTGATCCAGGTTGGCTGCACCTCCTGCTCCTAGCTTCTTTCCCTGTGCTCCCCTTACCCCACCCCATGGGCAGGCACACCATGCTGTGATGGCAGAAGCAGAGGACTTTTCAAAATCAGGTAAGAATTCCCCGTCCCTCCTCTGTGCCTTAAACTTTTGGCATAGGAAGAGAAGACTCCTGATGTCCTGGTCCCTGCTTCCCTGCTCTAGCCAGGCCCTACAGGGGGAACTGTGTAAGGAATTAGGCTCCAATGGGGACAGCAGGAGGTGGGGGTGAAGCCATCAACTGTCCCTGGCTGCATTCAACTGTACAGCGGTGCCTCAGCCCTGGCTGGAGCAGTTCTGGGGCTCCCTTCACACCTGCCAGCTAGGGACAGCAATGGGTAGGATTTTCCCTTTCTGCATCCAGAGTCATCAGTAGAGATGGGGAGGGGAGAAGGAGGAGAAGGTGCTGAGTAGGTGGGATTCTTGCCTGCTTCAGGGGCTGCTGCTCCCATGGGATGGGTCAGGCTCTTTGGGGAGCCCAAGGATCTGCAGCTGCTGGAGACCAGAGCTATAGAGCTACACTGTGGATGTGTCGGGGAGGAGACACTGCATTTCCACTGGATTCTCCCTGGGTAGTATTGAAAATCTGCTTACTGACTAGGTTATGTGCCTTTGAAAACTGCAGTTTATGTGCTCAGCAGTCTTCTTGCTGTTTGAGCTAAATTACCAGGTTGTTTTTTCTTCAAGCTGAGAAGACTTTTCTGGCCACTGCTGCTTTGAGCTTTGTCAAAACCAGGTGCCAGAACTGAGTGCAGGGAGCCTTCCCTGCTGAGCTCAGCATGTGCTACAGTAGACAAGGGGTAGATCTGTTGGAAGAGAGCAGAGGTTGGAACAAAGCTTTGGGGTGGCAGAGGAGAGTTGGGGCTGGAGTAGACTAGGAGCCAGTATGGGATGAGGGGGAGACTGACACTTGGTGAGACGAGTTAGAGGTGTGATGCTAAGGCTGGGAACCAGTGAGGTTGGAGAGAGATTGCTTAACTACTTGCCTGTTCCACACCCCAAAGTGGTGTGATACTGAATCTGGATGTGTAACTGAGGCAGACGGCAACTAGCAAATATGGAGGTTGATCAGATCAGCTGCAAGGGTGAGGGGAAACTCACTGGTCTGGAAAGTGATGTGGGATAGGACAGGGGAAATAAGACTAACAAGGGTTAGAAGAATGGGACTGGGATGTGCAGCTGGCAGCAAAGGTGACCAAAGTGACTTGGCAGAGCAAGTAGAAGTGTTGCCCATGTTCTCAGCAAGGGAAATGCTACTGGTGTAGCAGCTCCAAAAACAAAGAGGAAGCTGCTGCTTGGGACTGCTCAGAACCTGTCAGCAGTAACTTCCATCTATATGAGCCTGTAGCAATACATGAAGTTACCTAAATCACCCTAGTTTTAACCCTGGATGGAGCAGTTTTACTACACTTTCTGTGAGCCTGTAGCTATTTAAGTGTAACAGTCAGTCATAACAGCTGCTGTTTGCTCCCAAGCAGCAGCTTTCATAACCCTTTCTCCCTGCTCCCTCCCACCTCTGTCTGTATCCCGAGCCTGGGATGGAATACAAGATCCATCTTAGAGTCTCAGCATTCCTCTGCTTTTGGTTTTCCGAGACAAACTTGTGAAGGGATGATCCTGCCCCAAGCAGGGAAGATCTAAATGACTTTTGGAGGTCCCTTCCAGCCCTACTTCTTTAAATCTCGTGTTTCCTATACTATGGACCAAAGACTGCAAGCTACTACAGCCATTTGTTCATCCTGAGTTCAAGTGCCAGAGGTTTGTGTGTCAGGTATCTAGGTTGTAGCCATATTGGCCTAGAGGAAAAGGCAATCGGGGCTTGTGGTAGAGGTGACATCTTTTATTAGACCAAGAATTTTGCCAAAAAATGTCTTTCAATTGCAAGCTTTTGGGCACGAACTCTCTTCATCAGGTATCGGAGTAAAGATTGTAAAAGTTGTCCTGTGTAGAAATGAAAGATGATATTTCATAGGATTTCACAGAGAAGTCAATATATGGAAAACACCTCTGGGCAAGCAGTTCTTATCTGGTAAGGAGTCTCTCAGCTCTCTTGTGAGCCTCTGTGATGATGCAAATTACCTGGAACAATGGCAGGAGCAGTATCTCAGGTTATGGGTGATCTGAGTTGCTTCCTTCTTGGGAAATTATGAAGATTTCTTAAAAAATTCTAGCTGATTTTTTTTTTTTTTTTTTTTTTTTTTTTTAATCTTCCATGTGTCGGGCATCCAGGTTGTAGCTGTATTGATCTAGAGGAAAAGGTAATCAGGGCTCGTGGTCTGTGTGATCAGTTTCAGTTCCAACACAGCTGATGTTCCTACTGGATTCCAAAAACAACATAAGAATTGCTGTGCAGCTTTTATAGGCTAAGGTCACGACAGGGGGACACCATGTATCTGGATCCGTGAAGGCAGTTTTCCTTAAGCATTCCCAGGAATAACTGTTCTTCTGGTGTGGTTTAGTACCTGCCGAGGTACTAAATTTAAAGTGGTGCTGAAAGTCCACTTTATGGAAATGGGAAGTTCCTCTCTAGCTTGCTTCTGTGCTCATATGGCTGAGGACAGGCGAAACCTGGGGGTATCCAAACCCCAAGCCTCCGGGCTTGAGCCTGCACATAGGATGCCTGCCAAAAGACTGGAAATATCTGAAGCCCCCAGTGGGGGCTTGCTGGTTGTAGGGCCATTTATGGTTCTGAACTGACTCACAGAGTTGGACTTGATTTGGCTGATTTCGCTTGGAATGTGAACAATTTATTTTTAAAAAGTGCCTTGAAAAGAAGAAATGAAACAACTCCATTTAGAAGAACACTATTGAAATTGTGCAGTTAAGCACCCAAAAGCTGGGAGCGACTGGAATTAGTTACTTGAGCAACTGACTCCTTTGTGCCTTTGCATGTGATGGGAGCATATGATTTTTCCAGAGGCTATTTGCTACCTTTGGTGCATGATGTATCTTAGGGTGACTCAGGGTGGTGTAATGAAGACTCCTATAAATGGGATTTCTCCTTCATTGTAGAAGTTAGAAGATGTAGAGCAGTTCTCCATAACTTCAGGTTCTACACAGTTGATGAATTTCAAAACCTAATTTATATATGACTTCTTACTTCCTTAAGCAAGTAGTGGTAGTAGGGGTGGGGGATCATCCAGGCAGGGCTTGGCTTATCTGCTTGGCTTATTTCCTCACACCTTGTGGCACCCTTCAAAGGATCTGGCAGCAGCCCAGGGTACCTGTTTGAGAATTCCTGGTGTAGAACAATTAAGGTAGGGGACAACAGGAAGAGAGAGAACAGTTTCATGGCAGTGTCAATGCAGTCCTAGAGAAATTTGGAATTCCTTCACAGACACGAGGAATCTGTGTGATGCTGAACAAGTCCCTTATACTGCTTTTCATAAGCAAGGAGTTCTTAGGATGGTGTCTTTAATTGTCCCAGCTATGCATTTGGGATAGACAAGCTTTTAAATGCAGGACATTTTTCAATCACTTCTTTTGCCTGATTTGAAATGGGGTCTGATTTGCCAGACATGCTTCCTATCCCTTTCTATAAAATAAAGGAAATGTTCCTTCATCTCACAGGCATGTTCTGAAAATAAATGTTTATGAACAGCTCCTTTCCTACTGTAAGAGCCCTTGAGGAAACTAGGCAGACCAGGTTCCTTGGGTGAATTTGATATCTTTTATTAGACCAACCCAAATGGTTGGAGAATAGTTATTAAGCAAACTAGTAATTCTGCCTTTGGAGTAGGCTTTGACTAGTATGCTATTGGTAGGGCAAAGAATCACACATCAAGTAATCACAAAAATTGAGAATCTGGTTTGAACTGAGTGATGGAAATGTTCTGTGGGAAAACAGTAAGATGTGATTAACATCTATTAGCTGTGTGCACCAGGTGGCTAAATTATGGTTCTGCAGACTACCTTAATTCTGGCATTTCTTAACTTCCAGGTACTTGACTTTGCAACCCTGGTGTCCTTGTATAGAGCACGGGTGTAGGTTGTAGCTGTGTTGGTCTAAGGACATAGGCAGACAAGGTTTCTTGGGTGAATCTGATATCTTTTATTAGACCAACCCAAATAGTTGGAAAATAATTATTAAGCAAGCTTTCGGGTTCAAAAACCCTTCATCAGACTAAGGAAGTTATATATTATAAGTCTTATATAGAGTATATATTTATACATCAAACCAGTGACTTTTAGCTCTTTTAAACAAGCAGCAAAAGCAACATGCTAGGGGTCTATAAAAGCAATACTCTTTCACATTTACAGTAGCATGGTAAATAGGGACAAAATAGGCATTAAGCACAAATCTAAACATGTCCTGCTAGATGGCTCATCTATTCTCTTTACTTTTTATAAGTTGTCAGTCTCCTGACGATTTACATAGTAAATGTTGTTATGATCATTGGATATATGGGCCTGTTTAATCAACCGTCTTGTTTCCAAAAAAAAGTATCTATGCGAAAACTAGTGTGTGCTGGGGGGGACCTAACGAGGAAGGCTAGCTAAGGTTCTTGATCACCTGTAGGTGATGCCATCAGTCAAAGTTTAGACAGCTGCATATCCTAAGGCAGTGGGACAGCTGTGTGGTGACAGACTTGCTATGAGGAATTGAATATGCAGCATGTACTTGGGAAGACTTCAACTTCCTCCAGAGAGGAAACATGTCAAGTCAAATTAAATGCAATCAATGCTACCACAGATTTAGATGCGTGTGCCTAATTTAGAGAGAGATTTGTTTAATCCCTGTGTTTACTGGCACTGGCTGACCAACTTCTTCTATGAAACTGGTCATTGGCCAGAAGCACCCTAAAGAATCGAGACAAACTGAGGATGCTGTAAATTAGTCCATTTGCCAAGCACCACGATCTAGCTGTTCTTATCTGACAAGAGCAGCACCAGAACTCAGTTGATTCTGCAAGAAGGCTTGGAAGTGTAATTTGAACTTTCCTGCATCAGTCAGGGGTAACCAATTTTTGCTGATCTTCAGTCAGGTTACTTAATGAAACTAGACAACATGGCTTCACTGATTTCTCATCTCTCTCACTTTTATTTCATGAGGATACACACCGGCCTGTTCCAAGCTTTCAAATTTTTCAACAGTTCGTATTCCCATATAGATCACCACTTACAGTGAGGTTGCTTGATAGAGGCAGTTGGTGTTGTTAGAAACTGGGAATTTGACTTTACTGGCTTAGGACAGAGTATAAGTGATCGGAATCTGGTTCAAATCTGTAACACAACAGAAATTCAGTGCACATACTTTCTAAATGTCTGAAACCAGTTTAAGATAAACTTGGATGGATATTGTATCAGGCTTAACTGATATAGGTTAAATCAGTTTACTGAACTTCTGTCCCAGATCCCCTCCAAATTCAAGCTAACTCAGTCCCCCAGCATCCTAGGATGCTTTGAACCTCCTCGGCAAACCTCTGCCCCTTTCCCCCCCCTTGCAAGGTGGGCAAGCTGGCTTTGGCCCAAGCTGTCTGCTCCAGCCAAGCAGGAAGGTATGATTTATCACCCCCCGGCTTCTGGTCTATGTCAGGCATGTGGCTGCATTTGCAGAATCAAAAGCGAATGTCTGTTCATTTGTTTATTGGTTTAATCTATGCAGTTCAGACTAACCTGTGAAGATTGAATTGATTCAGCCTTGAGCTTTTTGACTGTCTGCACGTAGGCAGTGTGACTGACTTCCTGGGGAATTAGTGAAGTGGACTACCCAGACTGATGCCAAATGTGTAAAACAAATACACTGGAAAAACGGATTCTACAATACCTTAAGACAGGTGGGTAATTATTTTGGCTGGAGGGCCACTTAAGGGTTTTTGGTGAGCTGTCATGGACTGGGTCAGCACCCTTTTCCCCTTACTGGCAACAACTCATCAAAACTCCCTAAGTGGTTCTGTCCCATGCTCAGCTGGGAAGATGGCAGGAAGGGAGCAGTGTCTGAGAGTGGCATGGGTAAGCAGGGCTAGGGCTGGGATTGGGATCATGGGGTTATTACAGTGTGGGGCTGGGGACCAGGGCAGAGCTGAGATCTCCACACCCACCCCTGCCCATGGGACCAGTGCCTGTCACAGGGACATGCAAGGAGTGGGCTGTGACTCGGCCATGTTCTGGCCCCCGGCTCTGTATTGTCACCCCCCCCCATGATCCTAGCCCCCACCTGCCCATCTCACTCTGACACTGCTCCCCACCTGGCCTTGGACCCATGTCATCCTCCTGGCCAAGTGCACCCTACTCGGGCAGGTCCCAGGCTAGTTGCTATGAAGACCCTGTGACCCACCCCATTCTCCCCTCCATTCCACCCAGTGCCCCCAGTGGACAAGGGTGCCCGGGCAGTAGGGCTGGGTCTGGCAGTAGTGGCAGTGGCACCTGGAAGGAGCTGCTGCTTCTGGGAAGCAGAATCTGGCCACTGCAATGTCCCATCCCTGCTGTGCACCTGGGGGCGGCAGGATGCATCGCACGCACTCATCTGGGATCAGCAGGACCATAAAACCACAGCTGAGCAGGCAGGGGCTTGACCGTGGATCAGGTGGACCAAGGAGAAGAGCAGAGCCCCCACCTGTGTTGTGCCCAGACTGAACTGTGCAAAGCCCCCAGGAGCTCACGCTGCATCTCCTCCAGGCAGTGTCCCAAAGGGGCTGGGTGCTTGCTTCGGATGAAGGTGGGTAGAGCAGGGAAAGCCAGGCCAGGCGTTCTTGTCCCAGATGGGCCCCCTGGCGCAGGCTTCTAAGGGCACCTGAATCCCAGATGGGCAGCATTGGCTGACCAGCAAACTCCCACAAAGAAGAGGCACAGGGGAGCCGCTAGCAAAGGCCCTGCCTGTGCTATGCTGCCCCCTTCCCCTGCAGGGAGTCACAGTGAGGCCTTTCCCTTGTGATTTGACAGGAACCTTGTGCCTCCTGCTCTCTCGGCTGACTTATTCCCAAATCGGTTGGCACACCGGCAGAGACCGCCACTGCCAGAACTGCTTCTCCAGATCCAGCACCTGCTCCTTGCATAACAGCATCCACCAGGTTGTCGTCTTGACAGTGCCTGGTGGCAGCATGGGGCCCTGCAGGCTTGGTTCCGGCCTGCTCAGTCACATAGATAGCATAAGGTGCCTTAAGGTGTCTACACATGAGTAAAGGTATCTTAACTAATTGTGCCTACATCTGATACCTGCTTTATGCAGGTATTAAATTTAGGCATGATTAATCTAAAATGGCCATGTTTAAGGTGCATGAAGGGTGCACACATGTAGACCTGCACCCTTCATGTGCCTTAAACATGGCTGATGTAACTTAAATCACCACATGTAGATGCACTCACTGAGAAGTGCTGTTATAAGTACAACTCTTAAACACAGAAGTATGTGGGCTTCTGGGCAATATTCCCTTAGAGCAAGCTCTTCTCTCCAGAATAACAAGGAATCATTTACTTCTGTTTCAAAGTACTGGAGTTAGGACACAAGGCTTGAAGATACTGAGCCCTTCCTGTGAAGTTTTGAACCCCTTCCACACTTGTAGAAGGCAACAGGGATTGATGTTGCTCAGCACATTTCAGTCCTGAAAAGTGCTAAGGATTTCCTGGAAATCTGCATGTAGAAAGTTAATTTGGCTCTATTGCATCATTGTGATAATATTTTTCCAAATTCCTGTAGTGGGCAATTAAACCTCATAGACAAATGCTCACTTCATCCCACTATAAACACTTGAAAATGGTTCTGGAGGAAGCAGAGGTTACACTGTAATTTATGACAGTGTAATATAATAAACGTGTGCGCGCATGCACGCAGTTACCTACTCCTCTGGCTTCTAAATGGTAATCTGGTTACTTCCCAGGTTTGTTTTGGTTTTAGCTTTTGATTTGTAGCCAAACATGGCTAGGCAACTGGAGAAAAAAATGCATGTTCAATCATAGAGTCTATTTGGTGGGCACTAATCCAAGGGAAGACTGCTATGTTCTACCCTGGCATGAAACCTCAGTTGTGAAAGGGTTAAGGTACATGTACCAAGGCAGGAAAATGGAAATAAAAGTTTGTTTCAGGAACTGCAGAATCTTAACATGATTTGACAAGGGCCATTTGGTCTTGCACCTGTTTCCCACCAGCTGAAAGACTGCATACAAATATAAATGTGAAACTGTACTACATAAAGCTTGAATACTTGAGAGCAGAATGAATGGCATAGATAGAGAGACCATTTCTAAGCTATTATGTGTCAGGAAGTTCAAGGTACCAAACTAACATTTGCCACTGTATGTTGTGGATTATGAAGCCAGTAAAAGGAGAGAAGAGAATGCAGCTGGGTGCCATTTGTTGCCATTTCAATAAACTAATCTTTGCTATGCGTTTTGCATAGGAGTCTAGAGGGAAAGAAATGTGGGAGCAAGTAAAAGAGTAAAACAGTTTAGGCATTGGAGAGATTTGGCTTCAAATCCTGGCTCTGCTCTCAGTCCCTTCACAGGATCTGATGAAGCCTTCTACTTACAAAAGCTTATGCTATACATCTCTTGCCTTATTAATATATAAGGTACAAATTGAACCCTGCCTTCTGCCTGATGACAGATTAACCCAACTAATAACATTTTTCTCCATTAGCCTCTCTGTGACTGGACAATACAGCTGGGGTGAGATTTTTCAAAAATACTAGGCCTAAGACAAATTCAGCTTCTCCTGAAATCAGCAACACACTTGGCAAAGAGAAGCCAGTATTTTTTTTTAACCCTTTTTCTCTTCCTCAGTTCCCCATTTATAAAATGAAGGTTGTACATTCTTTCTCTCATCCATTTTCTATTTGATTAGATTGTCCCTGTTTTGAAAAGTTTAGTCATTTGAAATATGTATGCAAAATACAAAGTCCAGGGGCATCTGGACTTTGATCCTACTGTAATTCATTTATAAAGACGCAGTTTGCTCTGGCTTCTGAGCAAAACATCCTTTTTATTGAATACAATTTACAGCTATGAACAATTAAATATATGAATTATAACTTTGAAAGTAGACATTTGTGACAGTAATGCAAAATAGTTCAGCAATCAAAAATTGTTTAATTGATACCTTGTTACAAAAAAAAGAACAAAGGTAGTGGTGAGAGTTGCATCTTCATTCTACTTTTTTTTTTCAGTGTATTCATTTTATTTTTCTTACTATGGGTCCTGGAGAGACATGGGCAAAATGCACAAAAGTGTTACAAATAGCTTATAAATCAAATCTATGTTTTCTGCCCCTTGTTTTAAAAACAGATAAAATATGTTGGTGTTTCTTCATGTTGCTCTTCTACTGTTTCCAGCATATATTTTATTTTTCCCACTTAGGAAGGATTCCATTAGATTCTAAAATAAATAAGCTGAGGATTCTTTTTTTTTGTGGGGGGGAAGCATTGAGATCTGTGCAGCATGGTATGTTTTTGGAAGTAAATTGAGAAGGAAACTGAAATTTAGAGAGTTAAATGGAGCTTGTGGAGGTGACCCAGAGAGCCTTAAAGAGCAGGACGCTTACATTCTGCCTTATTCTAAAATTGCAATTGTAAAAATCTTTGCTCAGCTGCTGCCTTTTCCTTGAGGTACCTCCATAGGTATCTTATTGCCATCCCAAAAAATTCCCCAAGATTCTAGAGTTTGGCATCTGCACTTGTCCTGAATTTGCCCCAGTTTTAAGAGAGCTGAGCAGTTGGGTTAAGATTAGGCTATGCACCACAGTTAGGGTCCAAAAACAAAGTATTCCTGTGTGTAATCCCCAACAGGCTTCCATCTGGTAGATGTTGCCTTAGAGCATCTCCCTCTCTCAATGAGTCTGGCTTCTTACAAAATGCAGTTGCAGCAGCCCCTGCTAAAATGAGGTTGGTCACCTTATGTAATGGCTATTGGACAGATCACTCAGCCAGGAAGTAGAAGACTCTAACTTAATGCCTTCTTCAGCCTGAGAAGGTTCAAATCACATTTCTGATACTTCAGAAGTGTGCTCTAGACCCCAAGTGAAAGGCTAGGCTAGAATACAACCCTTCCTGCTGACGAAATGAATGAAAGATTCATCAGCCTAGACAGGGACGAAGCAGAAGCATTGCTGAGAGGTTAAGGTACTCAACTGGGAAGTGAGAGACCTCTGTTTTAACCTCCTCCCAGCACTGCTTCTGTACATTAGCCTGTAAACACTAACTCCACTTTTGTTTTAAAGGAAGAGAAAGCCATATTCTTGTTCTTCTGTAGAACAGCTGTAGCTGAGGAAGAGAAGCCTTCCATGCAGGTTGGAGCAGCCGGAGTCAATTACTGCACACTTAGCAAAACGGAAACTGGATCAACCAGCGGGGGATTGTTGCACCTTCAGGAAAATGCAGACCTGATCCAATCTTTGTCCCAAATTCGGCCCATGGGCCATAAATTGCCAACTCTCAGCTTGGTGGATGTAATTTCTTTCTTTCTCTAGTGAAACAGTAATACCTATATAAAATTACTTCATAACGGCATGATTTATTCCTCTTTCCACATGGGATTAGCAATTCTTCTATAAAACACCATCATATTATGTAGTCCTATCCTCACTATGATGACTTTACCAAGATACTTAAAGTAGTATAGCATTCTAGTGAAGACAAGCCCTGAATATTTGCTTCCAATGTTCTTGAGCTTATTTATTTTCTTTTATCAGTTTCCAGCATATGTAATATACTGCTGAGTACCAGAAGGCTCAGTAACTGTAGGAAAAAGCCCTCTTGGTTCATGTGGAACATAGTTTCCCTCCTTCATGTCCAGTTGAATTTAATTGCATTGTTTTTGAGACAAAAATCAGTGTATTTTATGAACATTTTTCCAATGTGCCAAAAGATCCCAGTGTTGCCAAAATATAAATGTAGATTGTTGCTTCACAGCTTCCCACCCCTGCAACATGCCATGTGACTCAAGGTAGTGTTATTTTTGTGGACACCCTCCAAAACATACCATGTGACTCATGGAAATGTTACTTTCATGTGAAAAATCTTCAAAGTCTGTAACATACAATATAATAAATCTGTTTCACGCATATCTGAAGAACTAATCGGACCAGTTCCTTACTCTGTTTAAACTGGCAAATCTTTATTGGATTACGAAATTATGGTGATTTGCATCATCTGAAGAGCCAGTTGGTTGTGTTAATTTTTTCTATGAGCTAGGCTTTCTTTTATCACTTGCTCATAAAGATTTGTGTTACACCTAAAAGAAATGCATAAAAGTGCTTCCTTTGTTCCTTATTGAGTGTCTTTTATCAAGGGGCATTTCTAAGGCTGCAATAATATGTTTAAACTTACATTTCTTTCATTAATAAAACAGGAGTTTTTGATCACTGTAGACCAGATGATTTGGGAAATTGCTCCCCAATGAATTCTGCTTGAGTTTATGAACTCTCTGTATATAGTTTAATCCAACTACAACTCCATTTTTACTCTAAAGCAAGTCTGCCTTCTTTGTTGCTTGATGGTCTTTTACACAAACAGAAACATCTATGGCCAATACAAGAAAATGTAGCCATCCAGGTGGGCTAATAACTAAGCAACAAATTATCTGATAGGGCTAATCAGGATATCGCATAACCAGAGAAGATTGTAATTTTCTCACCAGGAATTTTAGAGAAGAAGAAAAGCAGAAAGGCTGTGCAAAAGGAGGAACTTGGACTTTCAGAGGGTCCTGATCTGTTTCCAAAGACTATTGCAGAGTGGTGAGGAAACTGATGCACCAAAGAGTGAGTGGGAATACTCTTGTCAGGGTCCATATCTCTCCATTTTTCAGCATGCAAGTTTTATGTGTTTCAACTGTCATATCTACAGAGTGGTTAGCTGTCTCTGGAGTGCCCAAAGTTGGTGTGCTGGGAAAGGATGTGGGCATAAGCAGATAAGGGGGTCTTAGGGTCTGAGCAGGTGCTGGAGTCCTTCAGCAACTGAATCATGAAACCTCACTTTTGTGAAGGCACAGAAGAGTCTGCCCAGGAAATGTCAGAAGACAAAAGAGATGATGCTAGAGAGACTAGTTAGACCAAGGGAAAATCTAAGTATAGGACTGGACTGTGTTCAGTGTGTGGAGCTGTCCAGCCAAGGGAGATTTACCATGATACTCTTATCCATGAATGTCATTTTTGAGAGCTCAGAATGAAAGATTATAACTATTGTCCCATATAAAGCTATGTACTAGTGCCCTTAAGTAATAGAACCATTGCATTTGAATGCTAGAGTCCCTTGCTCAATTTTGAGGAGGAAAAGAAGCTTTCTGTAAAAGTATTAGTAGCACCCTCTGGTGTTTTTACACACTCCATACAGGATCAGATGCTGCTAGCAGGTCTAAGTCCAGAGTAAAGCTCTTTAACATCTTTACTATGTCAGAAAAAGCCTCCTTGTTGATGCCTACATCATTCCAAAGACATGTATCACTGGCAGGATATACTTAAGCCCTGCCCTTTCCCTTTGCATGTCACTTTTGCAAGTCTGCCAAGTGACTTGTAATGTTTGAATAATGAGTTTATATCAGTCTGCAAATAACATACAATTCATGACATGTCTTTGTATAACACCTACCTGGCATCCGTTCCAAGAATGAATAAGTGGGTGTATTGCACTAAAAATAGGAGTTCAACTACCTTTTCACATGATAAATACCTCCTCCTCATAAAGATGCTGCACAGGCTATGCCTAAGGATGAAGAGGTGGTAATGCCATTGTTACTTTTGCATGCTAGCAGCTGTATTTGGTGCTTCCCACCAGTCTCTTGGGCATTCTGCCTATCACAGGAAACACTCAAAACTGCTGCACATTAAAACAAACCACAAATGTTTCTCCGTGAGAAATAGAGATGTTTTCTTGGAAGGAAGAAATACATGCATTTCAAGAACGAGCTCCATTCTTCTAAGAAGTACTCTACTTTTCCACTTCATTTTAATCCCTTCTTGGTTCTACAGGGGTGGTGGAAATTGTTTTTATGGTTTGCATAACGCACTGGCTTTGTAAAAACAATGATTGGTTTGTTTAATTCATGTTGGTTGCCTGTATAATGAACTGTATAACTAAGCATGTCTAAAACTGCACTTGCTATAGCAAAATCTCATCAATGTATACCCATTTATTTAATGTTGAACCTGCATCAAAAGCTGATAAGGGATAACAATGCATCAGCACTGAGTAATTTTACAAGAGAATTTGAATGCAACTCTGATTTAATGCTAAAGACAACACTTAATGTACACAACACAGACAAGTGCAAGTAGTCTGTGAAGGAAACCTTTCTGAAAGCACTTTTTTGTCTTAAGAGATCAGCATCTAATCTTTTCTTCTTATCTGGTAGACTCATAGTAAATGATTCACTACTTCCATTTGTGCTACTCTTGAGTAGAGATGCATAGTATAAATACAGTTAGCGTCAGTCACCTACTTCCAAAGAGAAGAAAATCTGTTGTGGAATGGGGTAAGTGCCACTACTCCAGCATTGTACTCCCATCAACCAGTCCTGTGGAAACTTCCTTAGGAACATTGTAGACACCCCGATTTTGCAAGGGATGGACTGGCCATCCTCCAGGTCATCAATCCTATTCAATCACATGGAACATATTTCTAAATGAACTCTGTCACTCCTACCTAGGTGTGTGTGTATTGGTAGGGTAGGGTAAGGAGGGGGAGAAAGACTGAAGAAGTACCCAAAGCAAAGATAGAAATAAGGAGCTCTTAACAGTTCATTGGTAAAAATCCAGGAGCCAGTGCAGAAGCATGTGGTCTATATGTGGATATCCAGTGTGACTGGCCTGCATGGCAAAAAACTGCCCTGTCCTGAGCGGTGCCAAGTCAGGGTCCAGTCTCTGTGGGGGACATGTGCCCACCTCCCCCCCCCCCAGGGCCCTCCCTAACAGTTGCTTGTGAAGGCGGGGAAATTAGGGGACTTTAATGTCAGGGAAGGAATTGAAAGTGAAATCAGAGGACAAGCTGCATTAAATCTGTATCTACAGCTTGACACCGCAATAGCTGTATTATTTTTTTGCCTCTTGCCGTTCTTTCCCATCAGGCCCCACACAAGCATGCAGTGATGCACAGGGACATGCTGAAATATGCAGGCAGGCTGTCTTTTCAATACTGGTAACTGACAACACTGCCAAGAAAATTTACCAGCCCAAGTGTAAAATTTGCTTCCCCACTCCTATGAAGATGCTAAAGGAAAAATGGTACTTTATGGACTTAAAAGAAAAACCTTACTCCAGATAAATGTAAAAATAGACTTTGACAAAGCTTTCCCAGTCGGTATATTATAATTTTCCTAGGTTTGAAAAATCCCTTCTTCCAGCAGCTATCCCACTTTAATATCATGTAAAAAGGCCTAGGCATTTAACACACGGTGGTTTGGTTATAACTCAATTCTCTGCTGAAGGCCAAACTGCAGGATGTTAACGGTGGTTGGGAGTCCTTTTTTGGTTATATTAATGGAAAACCCCCTCCCATATTGGTAAAAAAAGACACTACTTGTCACTATTTCTATAATGTATTAAAATATTTAATGTGAACAGGTGTGTTAAATATTTGAGATGGGAAGGGAGAATATATGTTGATCAAAAATGGTACCTGAGTGACACTAGAAGCAACTACTATGATGGTCAGTAGTCTTCAGTCTCTTCATTCCTATTTTGAAGAATCATCAACTGTTTTACATGCAAATGCTTACATGGTCACTCCTGTTGCTGTTTGTGGTAATCTGGAATGACTTTCTCATTCTCTTCGTGTTCCTATAGTGTTGTTCCTCTGCCTCAGAGGCAGTCATTCAAGAGAAAAGATGAGCTTGTGATTAAGAGCTTGATGTAGGTCTCTGGAGACCCAAGTGTGATTTCATCAGGGCTACTTTAAATAGTGAAACATTTTTTTCGTAATGTCCTGATTTGCTTGTCTCTTGAGGTTGGTGACTTAAAGGCCCGGCCCCTGAAGTCATGCAGTTCCCTGGGACTACATTTTCCTTGTTTCTAAGGAAGTTTCTTGTTCTTACAGTTGCAGAGAAAAGCCTAAACACGGGAAGCCCAAAGGTTCAAAAAATGAGACTGCAGGACTCTGGATGCTGTGGTTCTCCTGCTTTACCTGTGACAGGTTGTGTCAGGGTTCGTGGTACTCTTAGGTAGAGGTGTAGAGCACAGTTTGGACAGGGCTGCTCCTTCTCTGTAGGTCCCTTCTCTAGGATTTTGTGATTTTTCTATGTATTGTTTTCAAATCAGTCATGACTTGCAAATGGGCGCAGCTGCCAGTAGGGGGGTAAACTGGCATGCAGGTCTCTTACCTTTGCATGGAGCCTATGACATTTTGCCTCAGTTTCCCATTTACAAAAGTAAGAAATCTTCCTTTTTTTTCCCTCCAAGGCTTGCTCTCCTGCTGTTGAATAAATGCTTCCCAGATCGGGGTGATCTTATTGCAGGCTCCTAGCCCCGCTGTGCTGGGTACCACGCAGTCTAGGCTGGCACTGCGCCAGGAGCCATGGCGCTGAGCGTGACAGGAGACACAGGCAGTCTTATTTCTGCGCCGAGTCCCTTGTACCAGGCGCGGGTGCAGCCCCGCGGGACCACAAACCCCTGCTGCAGTGGATGCCCGAAGCCGTGCACGACGAGCGGGCCCGGAAACGCCGCTGAAGGGTATCCCCACCCGCCGCGCTGCAGAAAAACACCCTTGCCCAGGCTCCGGGGCAGGGCGCGCCCGTATCTTCAGCTCCGAACGCGGGGCCCGGGCCCGGCGTGACGTCACAATCCCGGCGGTCTGTGACGTCGTGGGCGCTGCGGTTGAGCTCGGGCGCCGCTAGCCCCGGGCCGGTTACATAACGCTGCGGCCGGGCGGGGGCGCCGCGGGGATAGGGCAGGCGGCGGCGCCGGTGGGGGGCCGGGCTGGGGCCGGGAAGGGAAGGAGGGGCCTCTGCCCGCGCTTCTCACTGCAAGCGCAGCGGCCGGAGCAGGAGCCGCAGCAACTGCCGCCCGCGCCGCTCATGCCCCTGCTGGGTAAGTGGCAGCGAGGCGGGGAGGCGCCTTGCCCCGGCTGGAGCCCCGAGGCGGTGGCGCGGGGAGCCCCGGCCGGGACAGCCCAGCGCCCTGCCGGCGGCCGAGGCCGGGCCGGGCCGGGCTGGTGCGGTTGCGGTTGCGGCCGCCCGGGGTGCGGGCAGCGCCGCTGATGCTGGGGCTCCGGGCCCGGCTTCATCCCCCCGGAGCCTGCGGGAAGGAAGCGCGAGCGGAGCGGGACGCGCGGCGGCACCAGCCACAGCCCGGCTCGGGCTGCGGGCACCGCGCCTCGGCCCCTTCGCCCTGCCCGGCGCCGGCACCTCGGTCGCCAGCTGGGACCCTTAGCAGGGAAGGGGGCGGCATTAGACAGGTGCCACACAAATGTCCCAAAGAAATAAAAGTGCCCTGGTGCTGCTCTCCAGTGCCCAGCTCACATGTCTCATGTAATAATGTTACATTATTTCAGCCCGGAGGAGGGAATTGCTATGAAATTAAAATTGTGCAAAGTTATTGTTAGGATCTTTCAGCCGCCTCTAGGATGGGTCACTGCCTCGCTCTGCAGTCAAGGAGGCGGCAGGCACAGTAAATATGGAAGGAGAGTAGGAGTTTGCACTAGAATCAATGGGAGGGTTTATCAGCGGTAGGCAACCCCTGGCATGAGTGCCAGGGCGTGGCACGCAAAGGCATTTTGCTTGGCACGTGAGCCAATGGGTGGACGGCAGGGAAGGGGCTGGGGCTGTACTGCTACAAGGATCGGACCTCTCGTGGCTCCCCCATCATTTGCCCCCGGTACACCCATGTCTTACAAGTGGAGGTTGTGGGTGTTTTTGGCACGCTGCCCTAAAATGTTGCCATCCCCTAGTTTATAGTGTCCCATTTTGTGCAGGGTAGGGATGCACCTTGTAGGCTAACGCAGCCAGAGGCGCATAAGCTTTCATGAACTCACTTCATCATTTGCTGTCATTGTATCAAATATTTTGGTCAGGGGGGCAGACACAGTTTTGTTCTAATCCTTTGACATCACGAGCCTAAGTTTCTGAGGTGTGCGTATTAACCTGCCGTATTATAGAATCATAGACCTGGTCACAGACCTTCAGGGTTGAAGGGACCTCAGGAGTTCACCCAGTCCAGCCCCCTGCTCAAAGCAGGACCAGCCCCAACTAGATCATTCCAGCCAAGGCTTTGTCAAGCCAGGTCCTAAAAACCTCCAAGGATGGAGAGTCCACAGCCTCTCTGGATAACTTGTTCCAGTGTTTTACTACCCTCCTACTGAGAAGGTTTTTCCTAATATCTAACCTAAACTTCCCTTGCTGAAACTTGAGACCATTGATCCATGCTCTTTCAAACCCCCTTCAGGTAGTTGAAGTCTGCTATCAAATTCCCTCTCCACCTTCTCTTGTAAAAAAAAAAAAAATTGACTGCCCCCTCAGGGTTTAACACAGAGGGTGGCATTTCCCTCCCTGTAATTACAACCTGGCACAAATACATCTGTGTTGTAGGCATGTGTTGCAAGTTACTCTTTGCATGGGATCCTGCCCATGTGTGTGATTGGCAGTTTTCTGGGCCAGTAAAATTGTAAAATAAACAATCCTGATTCCAGAAAGGGCAGGGCTTCTGCAGAAGGAGCAGGGAGAGGAAACTTTAAAATTGTCAGTTGGGTGAGTAACCGAGCAGAGGCGCCACCAAAGAGAATTAAAATTAAAGCCAGTTTCCTGTTGTTTGGCATGAAGTCTGGAGGGGCCCTTCCTAAATCAGCCGTTCTTCCTCTGCTGAGTATTGTGCTCCAGCAACAGACACTTTTCAGGGTTTCTAGTTGCACTGAGCTGTGGAATAATTGTCCACAAAAATAAACGAGTCAGTAACGGAACCTCTTGTCTTTCCTGCTGAGCCCTGTCCTCTCCCCTCTTATCTCTGTTACAGATGACAGCCGCTCAGTCCACACGGTTGCCCTGGCCTGCAGTTTTGGGTCTTGTTTACTGGCATGTCTCCTCAGTAACAGACGTCCTGGCCAGCCTCCAAGGGAAGACACAGCCTATATGGGCAAAATAATGTTTTTGCCGCTATAGGCTATGTTTTGTTCCCCAGATGAAATTAACTATATCAGTAAAAAGCCCTTTGGCTGGTGTCACTGCATCCACATAAAAGCTTCTGCTGGCATAAAAATGCATGAAAAATAATCACATTTCTAACCACATCAGTTTCCTGGCAGAAGTATTTAGATCTCACCTAACTGTGGCATCATCTCCTAATATGATAGTTGCTTGTATCTTTCCTCTGGCTTCCATTCCCACTGACAGAGTCTTTGCTTAGCTGCACCTTGCAACCTCCTACTTCCTTCTAGCTTATTTTATTTCCAACCTATCCAGTCTGTGGAGGGTGTCAAACATACGGCCTGCGGGCTGGATGCAGTCCACAGAACCATTCCATCTGGCTTACCAGCAAAGTGCATACCCTCAGTCCTGCACTGCTGCGCATCCCTGGAACTAGAGGCCATCCGGAGCTTCACACCAGGGGCATGCGGCTGCAGAGAGCCATGTTCAGGTGGCAGCATGAAACTCTGGGCAGTTGGCAGTAGTGCCCAGGTGTGTGGCAGCATGGAGCCAAGGGCATGCGGCAGCGAAGATCCAGAAACATGCCACGGCATGGGTCTCCAGCTGGACAGCAGCACATAGTCGTGCCCGTCTGTGCTGTGCCACTGCATGCCCCTGGCTGTAGCTCATGGCATTGCCCAAACACAGCTTGTGTGCAGCTGCATACTCCTGGCTCCATACATTTTCCCAGCAAGGGCTCCATTTGGTTGCATGCCTGTGTGTCCTTGTTGATGCATGCCCCCAGCTCCATGTTACCTAAATGTGGTTCTGTGTAGCTGCCCAGCCCTAGGCCCATGCTGCTGCCCAGTCGTGGCCCCATAGATCTGGCCCAGGAGAACCCCCTTCCAGTCCAGATTCAGGGCCGGGGGGGTGAATTTGACACGCCTTTTGTATGCTGTTATTAAACTTCTGTTTTCCTCCTGCAGTCCTCATCATAACTTCTGTAATACCTTCCTTAAAATCTTTAAGCGACTCCCTGGTTTCTTCTGCTATCAATGCAGAAGTGCATTGGGGTGTGCATCTGTCTTCCTTTTTTAAGATTCAGCACGTCCTTCCTGTAAAGGAATTAAATTATAAGGTCTTGCATTGCGTTGGCTGTCTGTTCCCCCCACATTTTCTGTTGTTTCTCCCATTTTTTGTGTTCCTGTGATTTTTGTTTATTTTAGGGCTCCATCCAGCGGAATACTACAAATGCAAGTATCCCTTACTCAGATCTGTTGGAATGACTGAGGTGAACACTTGTTGTAGGGCTTTGCTGTTTTATTGCAAGCTTTTCATGGCAGGGACTCTGCTCATTTGTCTGGAATCACTGCCTGCCCCCTTGGAGCCAAACGCACCTTGCAAAATATTATGAGCAGCCCCGTTTTCAAAAGAGAGCTCTTCTTGTTACTTCTTGCTTTTTCCCTGTGTGTTATGAACTATTACGAGTCCTTAGAGACTTTGTTGCTGCTTAAGGAATTTTTAAAAGAATTTTAAAAAACCCAGTTATTTCTTCATATGGTGTTTGGAAAAGTCTCAGAACTGCGGGTAGCTGAAATGCATATCAGCCTGTCAAGTTGCCAAGTATGTGTGTCAACTGGGTTTTGAGGGAAAATGTAACTAGGCATGGTCTCATAGTGACTTGTATCACAGTGGAAAACCTAACTTTTTTAGTGACTTTTTTAGTCTCTTTCTATATCTAAGCATCATCTAGTATGTCATGTTTATTCACATTATTCATTTCTCAGGGTGAGTGATTTTTCCTCTCTGTGACAGGGCACCTCAGTATGGCCTCTGCACCTGTCTCTGGGCAACTGCCCGCCTTATCTCACCTGCCACGTCTTTGCTGGTACTTGGTTCATTAGCGGGAGGCTGCTCTTCTACTGCCCCCTCCACTAGGGGGCGCTGTCTGTGGCTCCTTCCTCCCGAAGACCGCAGCCCAAGCCTTGTGGATCTCAACTCCATCTTCCTTACTTTGCTGCCCCCTCTCTGGAGCTCACTGTGCCCAACCTGGGCCTCCTATTTTTGCCCCTTTAGGCTTGCTGTGTCCGCCTTGGGCTCCCTAATAGTTGTCCCCTCCCTGGGGCTCACTATGCCCAACTTGGGCCTCTCAATAACTTCCCCCCCTGCATTGGGGTTTGCCGAGTCCAACTTGGACTTCCAAATCAATGCTGCCCCCTCTCGGGCTTCCCCGTGTGGCGCTTCCCCCTCCGGGGCTCACCATGCCCTCCCTGGGCTTCCCTGTGTGGCGCTCCCCCCTCCGGGGCTCGCCATGCCCAACTTGGGTCTGCTGTGCTCAACCTGGGCTCTCTGATTAATGCGGTCCCCTGTCAGGGACTCCCATTGCCCGTACTTGGGCTTCCCCTTAAAATGGCCCCCTTTCTGGGGCTGTGCCCAACTTTGGCCTCCAAATCAATGCGGCCCCCTTATCAGAGGCTCACCATGCCCGATCTTGGGCTTCTCAATAAAATAGCCCCCTTTCTAGGGCTCCTCAATGCTGCCCCCTTCCTGGGGCTCACCAAGTCCAACTTGGACCCCTTCTCAGTGCTGCCCCTCCTCTGGGGCTTACTGTGCCCAACTTTGGCTTCTCCTTAAAATGGCCCCCTTTCTGGGGCTGTGGTCTATGCACCCCCACACTGCTGCACCCTCTCTGGCACCTATAAGAACACTGCACCCCCCACGGGTGCCGGGATCCTCACACCACTGGGGGCCCTTTATGAGGCCTCCTTCTTCCCCTACAGCCTCGCCCAAACCACCGGTCATATATCTCAATAGAACACAAACACAAGCTTCCTGGCCATAACTTAATTCAAAGCCGCCTGGCTACAACAGTGTTGCTCCCAAGACCTGGAGCTGCCATCCTTCAGTTTGCAGTGCTCCAGGAGCTCCTGCCTCTCTGGCTGCTAGCAGGGAACTGCCAGCCTGGCCTCAGCTCCTGGGCTTTATAAGGACCAAGCCCTGCCCACTTTGGTCAGCTGATCTTTCCTGATTGCCCCAGCAACCCACAGCTGCGCAGCCTAATCACTGCTAGGGCACCCTCTCTGGCAGTTCTTCGCCTTTTCAGGCACGGTGCACCTTAGTACTCTGTGACACTCTCCAAGTGCTTGTTTTCAAAGTACTCAAAAATAAGGACCTGGGGTTTGTAGGTAGTCTTGTGAAATAATTTTGTCTCCTGTGGAGTAGCTCCCAAGGTCCTGAATGGGGGCCTATAGAGATACTTTAAGAATTGAAGAAAATAACTAGCTAATAAAACATGCAGGGATGTCAAACTTCACCAGCGTTTCCTTTGAAAGGGAAAAAAAGCAAACATCAGTTTTCAGTTTATTAAATGTCTGAGAGGTGCTAGTGTGATGCAAGCAAAGAAAAGACTGAGAATTGGAGTAAAATTCAGGAGTTATCTTTTCATGGCAGGTAACTGGCTTATGTAAAATGACCATCGTGGTTTCATACAGTTCTTACTAGGTGCTTGAATGACAGCGCTCCCTCCCTCGAGTTGTCCTCATTGCCTTTGAGGTTGTGGATTGCCTGGGCAGAGATAAAGCAGAATGTGTATTGAACTTTTCTCTTGTGTAGAGCTCTGACATACTTTTCAGGATGACTTGTATGGCTGGTGCCCTTGCCATATCTGGAAGGTTGTAATCTTTAAAGTCTAATCTATTGCTAGTCTAGTCTAGTCTAGTCTAGTCTATTGCTAGAAAATCTCTCTGAGTGCACATATGTTCTAATTCCTTTGTGTCACCAGGCAGGCAAGATTTCTTTGGGTAGATGTGATATCTTTTATTAGACCGACTAAATAGTTGTCTCCAACTATTTAGTCGGTCTAATAAAAGATATTATATCTACCCAAAGAAACCTTGCCTGCCTATGTACTGAGACCAACATGGCTACAACCAAAACCTCTGTGTTACCAGAGCCCTCATTTCTGTAGACAGAGTCACCCCATCTGTGCTGAGCAGAATAAGGCTTCTGCCGCTGTAAGGCAGCTGATTTAAGGCATATGTAGAAAGGCAGTTTCTCAGCAGCTGGTGCCTTCCCTATATGCTCTGTCAGCACAGCTGTTACAGTGGAGCTGCCCAGAGCCACCAGAAGTGCCTGGTTGAGTGGCTCTGGTGTCTAGGTCCTCTGACATCTACCAGTAGGTATAGAAGAAGCTAAAGTTTGCTCATACACTCATCCAGCATCTTTTACAAGGTGGAAAACTGCCCTGGCCACCCTAGCATGCTCAGGAAAACATGCATGGTGAAAAACTGCCCTGAGAAATGCACAGAAATGGAGCTGTACATGCTTGCAGCTGCATCATAGATTCATAGATGTTAGGGTCATAAGAGACCTCAATAGATCATTGAGTCCGACCCCCTGCATAGGCAGGAAAGAGTGCTGGATTTAGATGACCCCAACTAGATGCTTCTCTAACCTCCTCTTGAAGACCCCCAGGATAGGGGAGAGCACCACCTCCCTTGGGAGCCCGTTCCAGACCTTGACCACTCTAACTGTGAAGAAGTTCTCCTAATGTCCAATCTAAATCTGCTCTCTGCTAGCTTGTGGAATAAAACCTCACCAGTTCCCTTCTGTGCCCCCGTGATGAACTTATAGGCAGCCACAAGGTCGCCTCTCAACCTTCTCTTGCAGAGGCTGAAGAGGTCCAGGTTCTCAAGTCTCTCCTCGTAGGGCTTGGTCTGCAAGCCCTTAACCATACAAGTGGCCCTTCTCTGGACCCTCTCCAGGTTATCTGCATCCCTCTTGAAGTGCGGCGCCAGACTACTGTGTATAGACCCATCCTCAGTATCCTTAAAAGGGATGTACAGAATAGGGGTCCACTGAAATGTGCCATGCCTACACATGATTATAGGATAATTGGTGTGACTGCTACAGGAGCGTGACTGTCTCACAAAGAGAGTGGTGCGGTTCAGTGACCTATGTGCAGTACAAGGATTGAAATCTCCTTGGGCTGCTCCAGCTTACATCAGGAGTCAAACTGGCCCTTGGTAGAGGTTCTTTTTAAGTAGAAGTTGAATTTCTGTCATAATAACTCTTCTCCAGGTGCTGGAGCTCTGAGTAGAGCATCACACATCACAAGAGTTGGCAGCATTCCAAGATCTCTTTTTCAATTGTAAAACACACTCTCGCACATGCACACGCATGCACACAGCACAAACAGTAAACTCATAACATATGTTTGTCATTATACTTGCCAGTATTGATTCATGGAATTAGCAGAGTAAGGAGAAGCGTTGCTCTGTAGTGTTTCTGGTATCACTTGCAGGAAAACAAACTCCTTAGCGAAATGACCCTTTGAGTCCCAAGGTGACTTTAGCCCTTTCATTTACAATGGAAATGACTCATGGAGATATGTACTCTGGGGTGTTCATCTCCTACTGCATGAAAGAGCCCTGCCTTATATAATGACAGGAGCCACAACCCATTCAATGTAAACACAGAGAACCTGGGAGTTTTGTTGGGGAGGGTCACCTATGCTGTGACTATTGCACCATGGTTTAACAAGCTATCTTTCTTGTCTGCTGGACAGAAATTGAGGCGTGGACTTTAATGGCACTACAAGAAAAAAGGCAGTGTCTGTCTGTTTTTTTTGAAAGACAACTCAGCCCTACCTGGCACTCCTTAAGCTCTTGTACTTACACTGCCTAATTACCTTGTAGCATTGACTTTTATTTATATAATACTGTTGGTTTCCATTCTTCATTCATTACCTCCGAGATGGAGACCAAGGTCCTGATACAAAATCCAGTGAATCCTGAGGGATTTTTTCCCCTTTGTTTTTGTTGTATTTTGATTCATGTGACAGGCCCTGCCTCTGGGTCTTAACTAAATGGCACAGATAATGCAAAATAACATATGAGGGAAGGAGAGAAAACTATGAGACACATGAAGCCATCATTCGCATAGATTTCAGAAAGAGCTTAGGCTTGATTTTGCTTTTTGCCCAGTTTGTATTTAAAAAGTTGTGGTAACTGTTAAACTAGACATCAGCAGTGGTCTCCTATGAAGAGGTAGGAAGGATACTTTGTCTCTTTGTGGGAGGTGTTTGGAAATCCAGTGCTTCAGGCCATCTGCTGGTCATCTGTATGGACTAGGAAGAGTTGTTTTCACCATGCATGCACCATTGGTTTCTGTGTGCTTTGTACATTCCTCTAAAATATTGCCCATGGGTGGAGGTAGGAGTTTGGTTGGGGTGTGCAGGACTGCAATGAGTTAGCACTCTCAGGTATCAGGCTGCAGAGGTGGGACAGGGCAGCTCTGTGACCTGGGCAGTGGCAATGCACCAGGTAGAGACAGCTCCCAGCTGCCTGTGGTGGCAGTGCAGCCAACCAGCAGCAGCAGTTAGTCCTGCACGCTACCCGCCGAGTTGGTTCCTGGGGCTGCTGCCCAAATGTCCCCTGCCTGCCCCTTTAGTTATGTTACTGCCTGGCTGGAAAGTCTTGCTCATGTGTTCAGGGTTGCACCAATCACCAGTTGGGAAGGAGTTTTTCTCAGGTCAGATTGGCATGGGGCACTGGGTTATTTCTCTGGTGGTGCATGGCATTGGTGGTGCCCTTGTCTCTCCTACTCTACCTTTGTCAATTTTTTTAATGAGTCCCTTTGTGACTGCAGTGTTGGAGAAGGCTTGAAGTGGTTGATCTTGTTAGACCATTTTGGATAAATGGTTGCCTATGAATACCCAGGAGGCCCCTTCCAATCCTGCGTTTGTTTGAGAATCCCAGAAATACTTTACAGATACTGGGCTTTAGGCTGCTTCCATTGAGCCCACTGGGAAAACTCCACTGAGTTTGATGGGAGAAGAATCAGATCCATAAATGTTTTGGAACACCCTCGTGAGCAAGGTATATAATGAAATATCCTTATTACAGTTGGGCAAGTCTCTTGATCCCCTTGTTTCTCAAGTGACACAGTGGCTCCATAGCAAAGTCAGGAAGCAGATTCTAAACTCCTAATCCTGGGCTTCTGCCTTAGGCACATTCCCTCTGTTCATTGCTGTGTCTTGTGACTTTTTTGACTAGCATGCTTCATAGCTGTAAAACAGAAAGTTTAGGAACAAGTTAATTTGGCAGAGCTGGAGGCTTCTTGAAAGCTCATTGAAAATCCTTTTATCTACTGAATAAATATTAATCCTCTACTAATTTATTCAGGTATAATTCTAAGAATTGCTCCCCTATTTACAATTCTCAATTTATAAATGAGCTATTGTTAAAAAAGGAAAGATGGACTGGGTTCTGGGTTCTGTTTCCAGGCAAATCACAGACTTGTGTGATCTTGAACAAAACATTATGGCCTAAATTTTAAGAAGTGACCAATGATTTTATGTGCCTTATGTTTGGCATATAAAGTAAGATCTCCCTTTTGAAAAATCTGCCCCTAATTTTTCTAGGCTACTGTTTCTCCATCTTTAAAATAGGGATAAGAGTTCCCACCTCTCCATCTCATACAGATGTTGGGGCTGTTCAGATAATACAGTGACAGACACTCTAGAAAGCTTAGAAGTAAGCAGGTAAACCAAGACACCTTCTAGTGTGACACTACAGCAATATGGACATTTAAATTGTAGGTTAAAAGTTAGAATCTTGTTCTTAAATTGTGCATCATCTATCTGTGTTGCATTTCTGTGATGCCTAATATAAAGAATCAGAGATCTATGCATTTTTCTGTTACAGTGAAGTATTTATGGAAGGAAAGTATGTATCCCTATCTCAGACCGAGGAACAATTTTATAATACTGATCATTGTATAAAGGCAGTACCTATAAGAAGAGACTTTGCATGACTACTCAAAGACATCACTATTAGGCAGTCAGGGGGGATAGAGTGGGCCTGGAGATTAGTAAGAATGGGATTTGAAGCCTTTCTCTTGTGCGTAATTGGCCAGAATGCATATTGTGTCAGCAATGATGGAAAGCCCTTACCATCTAATGATTGTGTGGTGGCTTCTGTGAAAGGGGCTGATTTCCAGTTCCTAATGGACTTCCTATTCCTTACAGTTAGCAGTATATTGGAAATATTGACAGAGAAGGGAAGGACAGAGTGCACATGTAGGTTAATGTACCCTGTTGTCCTTCCAAGTCACTGTAGTGACAGAGCAGTGTGGTAAAATGTGCCTATGCCAGAGAGTTTGTTGATAAACAATAAAAAAGCAGCCTCTTAGGCTGTCAGTTCAGTACCATCTCAGAGGAATCAATTTTCTTTCAACTCAAGGACTGACTTCCCTGAATGCAAAAAGTCTCACTCCATGGCTACACATCAACCTGAAGAAATGTGGTGATGATAGGGCTGATAGATGATTACAAGGCTTGGCAAATGTTGTAGATGGTATTTCTTATGTAAGTCAGTAAGAAGTTTTTATAGTTTAAATGGCAAACCCAAAGGATATGGACTGTAAATATCTAGAAGTTTTAGTTTTCATTTAGATCTGCACTTAAGAATGAGAAAATCCAAGGAAAAGTATTACTGTTGTCTTGTAAATTAGTAGAAATGATGCATAAGACCCTGGCCTTATAGAAGTCAGTGGCAAAACTCCTATTATCTTGGGGCTAGGACTTTACCGTGTATATTCAGATTATAGGCCTGTGGATCTCCAGTAGATGTGTCCGTTTCCTCATGGTCCTTTTGTCTGTAAGTTTGAATGAACAAACACAAGTTATAAATATGCTACCGGAGTAGGCTTAATCACTGTCAGACTGCTGGGCATGGGGATTAATGCAGGAATACATGCATTCCAAAGATTCTTACATAAATCATGTATTTTATACACTTCACTTCCTTATAGTTCACAACATAAAATACTAACTACAGACAAGACTACATATCAAGTCAGCATATTGCAATATTATCTCTTCTGTATCAAGTGGAAAGTCTTTGGTTCTGGTGAGTAACTCCAGATCCTCCCAGATAATTGAATACCTTGTTTGTTTGCAGTCTTGAAGAAAGCTCACTTTCAACCTGACTCTTTCCCTTTGATCCCATCAAGCCATCAACCAGAACACAGGAAATCTTTTGGAAGTGTATCAGCACTACCAGGTTGAGCAACTTCTGGCTGCTTCTAAATGTTGGGGGAGTTTAGCAATCAGTTCTTTCTAGTTGTTCTGACAAGGACTGAACCTCTGGCTCAGCCAGCCACATATTTCAGAGACAGTCTGCTCATCTTTTCCAGTGAAAACATGAACATTTGCTCTTTGAAAGCTTTGAAGTCCGAAGGCAGTGTGACCAAGATCAAACTTTCTCCAAAAAAGAAGAAATTGTTGTTTTAGCATCAAGTAAGTGCAAATCTGAGAAAAGCCCCACTTGTGGTAAGCATTGTATAGATACATAGAAAATAGATCCTTCCTCATCATGAGATGTTTGTGATCTGGACCATACTACATCACTGCAAAGGGATTAGCAATTGTGATTAATTACAAGACTGATTATCAGTGGTTAGCCTTTTTTTGTGAGATGTATATTGCATGCCATATGAAGGCACAATTTCTTTTTACAAAAACTCAAGAGTTCTCCATATATAAGAATGACATGATAAGTAAAATAATAAGTTAAGATTTTTGCTTGGTACTCTTACAATCACTCATTGCCAAAATACACAGTAATTCTGCAGAATGGAACAGTTGATTATCCATTCTGTTGAGCCAAGAAAATCTGAAGATTATCCAGAGATTTGCAAACATCACCTGGCTTGACAGGTGCTAGTGGTGGCATAAATCAGTACCTTTTTAAGCCAAATATCAGGAGCAAATTTCAGTGTGATAATTTGTACAGATATACTAACATCTATTGTATTTATCCAAATCCAAGACAACTTTCAATTTAAGAATTTTTCATGAACCGCATAGAATCTAATTACTGGAAGATTATCTTAAATCCAACCAAAACCCTCCATGGCTTTGGTGGGGAAAGCAGCAGAAAGGGATAAGTGGGGGGCAGCCTGATCCCCACCACTTGTCTCTTCCCATCTGTCCTTCTCACCACTTGCCCTCCGTGGTGCTTGGTTTCCCTCCCCCATCCCCCCATCTGTTCCCCTGCCACCTGCCCTCCCCACTACTTAACCTCTCTCCACTTGCCATCCTCACCTGCTGCCCTCCCTGCCACCACTTACCCTGTGCTTTGGTGCCTGCTCAGTCCAGAGGCATGGAGTGTACTGTGCCTTTGACCTCAGCCCTGTCCAGGCACAGCAACAGCTCTGGCTTCAGTCCTGTCCTAACGAGGCAGCAATGGCAGATCTGACCTTGACCCATGCTGTTGCCTGATTCCTGACCCGCACCGTTGGCCCCAGATCCAGACCCACTGTAGCTGCTGCTGACTGTAGCTGCTGACTCCAGGCAGAAATATAGCAGCAACTCCAGCCCCAGCCCTAGCCTAGGGCAGGCTGCAGCTCTGGCTCTGGGCAATACCAGCCAACACCTGCCCTGTATCAGTACTCAGATACAAAATGAGGCTTTTCTTCTCCATGTTAAAGGGTAGGCATGGGGGGACCTTGTCTTTTACTTGGGTAAATATGGTTATTATGCTTTAGCAAATGATGAAATAGCCAAAGTGTGTATACAATCAGTAGGACTGTGGAAGAGAATTCAGTGATCCAACTTCCAAAAACAGTGACAAGTTTTCTCCCTGGTGTCATTAAAGAAGTACTCTTGCCTAAAGTGTTTGTGAAACTCCTAGATTGCAAGGTTTTTTGAGGCAGGGCTGTCTCTGGTTCTAGTTTGTACAGTGCCCTGATCCCTAACTGAGAATTTTAGGCCCTAATAATTAGTAACTGAAAGTCATATTGCTTGCCCCATCACCATTAGCAAACAAATTCTTTCAGATTTATACCATGGGTATAAACAAGATGCTATCAGTGCAGTTTTTTGAGGTTTTATTGCCTGTTACTTGAGATGCAGGGCACTAACTTTTCAGTTGAACAGCTGAATCAAGTAACAGTAGTAGTACTTTTAGTTCAGATCACATTACTTTTGAAATATTTTGGATTTCTCACCAGATCAGAAACTGGACATTCTGATATTTCACTTCATATTAAACAAAATGTTTCCTTCAACCTGAAACAAACATTTTGACTTGGAGCACTTGTTTTTTTAAAAAAAGCAAAGCAAATGAAGGCCTAGGTCTCTAAATGTGGCGACACTTCCCTTTTTCTCCATTAGCCAAGGGGTTGTGGTCCTGGGATGTAAGGGACCAGGATTTTCATTGCTACTGGAAAGTAGGCAGAGAGTAGATTTGAATTTGTCTTCTGCTTCCTAGATGTGTGTCCTAACCACCAGGTTTTGAGGTATTCTGGGGTACCATACTCTCATTTCCTCTTGTTGGAGCAGTTTTGCCATGTATAGAATGCTTAAATATTCAACATTCGGGAGAGAGAAAGGGACTCTGTAGCCGGGTAAGTAGGATATTCATGTGGAAAGTAGCCACCTGAATTCCAGTCCCTACTTCAGTGCATGTTTGTGCAAAGTAGAACAGCTTCAATAGGAAAAATTGTGCATTCCTGATAATACTACCTAGTATGGTAGCTAAGGCCATCCCCAGAGGTGGTTTCTTTCTTTTAATTCTGTTTTGATTTTTTTCCAAAATGGATTTTTTTTAATGTCTTTTTTGTGGAAAATCCTGTGAAAATTTTGCATTTCCATCTTATTCTAATTCAGAAAGATTGATTTTTTCCCTAGAAATATGAGATACATATATATATATATTTACCATAGAGCCAGAATATCCCTCCTAAATCAGCTGTATATATAAACCTATATCCACCCGTTCTATTATCTCTTGTTCAGAGATAATACCTACCTGTGGGTGCCCTAACTTCCAGGTGCTGCCAGCTTCTGTTGTTCCTTGTTACATTTTTCAAACAAACACCTTTCTACACCTTTCTACTTTCTCTCAAAACACCATTTCTTTCAAACACATTTCTACTTTCTCTCATGCTTCCCCCTCCCACATGCACCCACTTGGGATGAGCTACCCAGAAGCATACACAAAGATATCTCATTGTCCTCATTCATAGCCATTGCCAAAACTCTCCTTTGCCATCATGCCTACAGAAACTTAAAGGTTAGGTTGCTGCTGTGCTGTGGGTCTCTGAGTTGATCCACAGATAACATATGGGACACATCGGATGGCCCCATGTATCACACTCAGCAGCCGCTCCAGCTTGCATCTTGGATTGGTGGAGTAGCTGCATGCGTTTCCACTGCACGGCGGCCATGCTGGTCTGCCAACCAGCTCCATGCCACTCATCCAGTCTTCAGGGCCAGATGAATTTGACTTCTCTAGTGTAAACTCTTTGGAGTTACACCTGAAAGTAAAACCAGTCTGGTTTTTTTATTCCAAGGTTGTACAGTACCTTGCACAGCGTAGCCCTTGTCTAATACTTAGTTTGTTGTCTCCCTCAAGAGGATTTCTCATTTTGCGTTAGCTTTGAGGACACTTTAACATACTTACCACCCTATGCCCAGGTGGCCCTGATGTATCAGACCTGTTTTGTGAAAAAGATTGTCTGGCCTGAATTACTTTTGGAATCTATTAACTTAGTCCCCTAAGCAACTAGAGGCATTGCTTTGAATAAGAAGAGGTCTAATTTTCCAGTAGGCCAGTGACTGGGCATCAAACACACATAGCAGTGAAGTGTTACAGATTATTTCAGCACAATTAAGCCAGTCTGCCAAGGGCACTGTTTTAAGTGCAGTAGATTAATCAACAAGCTTAAGTCATCCTTTAAGTAACTTCACTAGATTCCATGTTTAATGAAATATGTTTTCTTTGTATTGTGTGAACTACTGGCTAACCACCTAACTGATTTTACTTCCAGGTGTAATTGAACCCACATTTGAATAGAGGGGGTTACCATTTTTGTTGCCTTTCAGAAAGGATTGAAGCATTGATTGTTTTGTGAGAGTTCACAAGGAAGAAATGCTGCTTAGGCTTATACTTAAACTGAACCTGCAAACAGATTCCTTCAAGCCAGAGGGAAATGAACTTCTAACAGCTGAGACGTGAGATGAATATCAATAAAATTTGGGCCCAGGGAATTTTTCTCATAATATTTGAGATTTATTTTTAAATACATATTTCAGTACTAACTTACTGAAAGTTTTATGGCGTATTTCTGCTGATTAGTTTGCTTCTTTCATGGGACTTGGGTCCATCTTAAATGTCCTTACTGTGTTCCTGGACCCATGAACGTTCTAGGTTAGTCATCGAGACACCGGCCCTTGTTATCATGGAACACGTCTACACGAGATAGTATTGAACAGTGGTTACTGAGCATTTATTTATTACTCTTAGAAGCCTTGTAATACTACTGCGCAGTAGCATCTCGGCACGGTTTTTGCCATGCATTACTACTGTACAGCAGTATCATATTGTGCAGTCAGCATCTCCTGTAGATGCGCCCACAGAGTACTTCAGTTTCATAGATTCATAGATGCTAGGGTTGGAAGAGACCTCAACAGATTGTCGAGTCCAACCCCCTGCATAGGCAGGAAAGGCTGTTGGGGTCAAATGACCCCAGCCAGATGCCTATCCAAAAGTTAACATAGCTACTCAAATGTATTTCCTTCTTAGGAGTATAAACTTAGCCCAAATATTAAAAAGTATAGCAAATACTAGTTCCTGGGAAGAACGTAGCTGTTAACTCAAAAGATGTTTCTTTCTTTCAGTGTTTCCTGTTCCTAACCAAATTGTGCTCTGACTTGCACCTTCAGTTGACTACCCTGTGCTCACACAGCTGTAGCTGAGAGCAGAATCTGGTCCTTAGTCTCTAGCTCCATTTTTTGTCCTATTCCTCAGTTAGTAATCACAGTGACACAGGCATAATTACTATGGTTAGTGCCCTGCGCCAGCATCCCCCTTTTCTGACCTCCTTCTCTGCTCTTGAACTGTTTCTCTGCAGCACCCAAGCTGCTGCTCCAGCCTTGCCAGCTCTGTGCTGAGGCCTGCTCTCTCATTTTTATGCCCACCTACTGCAACTGCTCCTCTCTCCACCCCCCTGTTGCCGTCACCACCAATTCCCGTTGTCACAGACTGTCACAAGCAGCAAATTGATGAGATTTGATGAGTGATGAGAAAAGAAGTGGATGCAGTAAGGGGGCGAGAAAGAGAGAGCAGGGAGGGCTGCTATGACCAAAGGTGACTGGTGTGCTTATGCTTACCCCTTGTCCACACCAGCTGCTTCAAGATACAGATTTGGCAGCGAAAGAAGACCGGGTGGTGGGAAAACAGCAAAAGGGCATGGAGACAGGGATATAGCATGAGAGAGAGGAGGGGACCTGGGGCACCCCCACTAGGTCAACGCTTGGAGCTAGTGCCTGGCCGCCCTAGTTATGCTACCCTTGTGGAAAGCCTGTTTGGAGCTAGGCTGGTACTCTGTTTCTGTTCCACCTGTCTGCCGGGTGGGTTTTGATTCGATACGTCTTCTTTGCTGCTTTTGTCTTCTTCACCAGACCTGTCTTTTACATGTAATGAACAAGATTCTCCATTCAAGTAGGTGGAGCATCTTCACTGAAATCAGATGACGTACATATACCTTGGTATATGTGACAAAACTTTGAGGTAATGGAGTGCTTCCAGAGATTTGTGTAAGATTATTTGCTGAAGAGGGATGCCCAGGTTATTAATTTGCCAGAAACCATGAGTTACCATTGGTACTTCAGTAAAATAACAGAAAAACAGAATGGTTTATTACATGGAAGAACAAATGGTATAAAAAAGAAAAAATGACCAAGTGCTTTGGCAACAAATCATGGTAAAACAAAACTGACAGCCTTGCCCTATGTTCAGACTAATGCCTAGCCCTAATAACAATTCCTGTGATCTCCCGGGGTCAAACTCCTCCTTGGTCACAGCTAGCTTCCTCAACCAGGGACCTCCCTTCCCTCTCCTCATAGGGAGCCCCCTCTCTAGCTGCCCACTATAGGTCACTGTTTCCAGAATATTTCACACAATCTTCCCCTGGCCCCACTTGCCTTCAGGGTCACCAGAGCATCCTCTAGTGTGTTTCTGCCTGAGGACCCATGAGTACTGATATAGCTTCAGAGGAGAATCAGACCTCATTTTTTTTCCTTTGCTCCATCACCCCATTTGCTTCATCTATCCCAGAATTATTTCCTATATACATGTACCAGGACCCCGGATATCCTGTCTAGTATAATTGAAGTTAAGATGTCCTAGGCCAGGTTCTGCTTTCATTGCACTGGTGCAAATCCAAGGCAACTCTGTAGACTTACTGGACTTGTTCTGGATTCATATTGGTGTGACTGAGACCTGAATCAACAAACTAGATAGATGATAGTGCAAATGAAAGGGTGGCTGTGAATCAGACCAGCACGCTTCACTTGCCACTAAGCCCACTAGCAATACCAGCCCAAGAAATCTGGACTAGTTGGGAAAACCCTGGAAACATCAACACATTAAATGCAATAAGTTAACTCCCAGTAAAAGACAGATCTTAGTTAGTTTAAGCACTGGAAAAATAGGATGCATAACGTGTGGACTCCATGTGGGAGGTCCTGGCAAAACACCAAAAGTTTTTGTGTTGACAAGAAACTGGCTAAATTCTTCCCTCTGTTTCTTAGGTGTCACAGTTGTAACAGAGCAGAATCCAAGGGCTCCTATACACGTGCAGGGAACAGCTCTGACGTGCTGGAAATCCAGCACCTTGGAGCAGACTCAGTTCATTGAGTCTACTGGAGCATGGAAATAACGTGACTCTGGCCTCATATACCCTTAAAAATGGCAGCAGGGCACTTTGCACCCCACTACCATCTTTTAGCAGGGGGAACACTGACACATGTGACGCTTGGATGCCTTTAATTAAAAGCACTTGCTAATTAAAGCGCCTCCCAACGCACATGTAAAAATGCCCCCAAATATTGTAGCAATCAGAACCTTTACTCATCAGTATAGGGGAGAAAATGTCCTGCCAGGAAACTGTGAGTGAAAGAGAAAGATAACATGTAAGAGAAGGAGGCAAGTGGGTTATGTTTATGTCCAATCTCTGAAACCTCAACTCTAATTTGTACATAAATACACTTTTGTTTCTTGCTATTTTAGTGCAGAGCATTACAGGCTAGTGCCTGTTCAGCAAATATCTGTCAGACATAATCTTTTTAAATATTAATCCTCGCAGGAGTTAACAACCTTGGTTGATGGTGACCTGAATGCTAGATTGTTTCTTGGGGATTACCGCTATCTAAATCTTATTCACCTCTTAAACAGTGGCATCATGTCATGTGCACTTATTTCTTTTGCTCAGACTGATGTCTAGTGTGTCTTGCTGTCACCAGTCCACACAGTCTTGTGGGTACAGCAGGGGAAATTCTTTCTCTTGCTTGCATGACTAAAAAGGAACAAACTATTGTTATTTCTTACTCAGACTTCCTAATTTCAGTTACTGCGCTGAATGAATGTAACAGCTTCCACTAAAACAAGTCCTCCAGTGGCAGTATGATCAATTGGTGAGTCCAGAGTAGGGTTAGGTCTGTATTTGCTGCCAGAATCTCCCAATTCCAGTCTAATATTTTTAATAATATTTTGCTGCTGTGTTTATAAGATCCTTCTTCTACATCTACTGCCTAATATTTATGTAAGAAGAGTTATTAAAATATTAATGCAGAGGAGGTAGCTAGCAGAAGCTGGGCAAGCAGTTGCAGTTAGGAGGTAGCCACTCAGCTGTGATGAGAAGGTTGCTGAGCAGCTGACAAAAGTGCACGTGTGACAGACCACCATGTGTTGTGCTGTAACCTCAAAGCACCATTTGGAACTGAAATTACTGAGACTGATTTTTAGCATCTAGTATGATCTGGGCCAAACTGGGATTTATGGCAGCTGTAAGTTATTTCCTTTAGCCTTGCTATGTAGTTTGATCTTAGTCGCATGGTATTAATTCAAATGCCTCAAAGCCTAGATTAAATTTTTGTAAGGCAATCTGGAACACCACTTGACACTCTAAAGCCACTGAGGAAGCCTGTAGTGAGCTCAGTGATGTGTTGCTTAAAGTTGTGCATGTGTCCATCACATGTGATTTCTGCCTTCTGTACTTGCATAGCAGAGGATGAAGGCTCCTGTCCTCCAGTTTGGGAATCCAGGCATTGCAGACCTGTATCAGAGTTGTTAAAGATGGCAGCTGCATCCATTAGCAGGAAATAACAACTAATCTAGACTTTGCAAAATCAAGCTTGTCTCTGTCATGAGCTTGGACCTACCCAGGACCTACAACTCTAAGCTCTTGTCGAGTCACATCCAACTGGGATCACCTGCCCTCACTCTCTCTTGCTAGGAAAATATCATGCTCCAATCTGTACATGATTGTTCAGTATTAGATTGGCTGATGTGCAGCTACATGCAACCATGAGTGTTGTATAAGGGATTCTAGGGTCCAGACCTCTACTCCAGATGCCAAATCTGAGTAGTATCTCCCTGCACCACATTTACGTGAAGACCTGCAACCAAAATGATAGCAGGGGTCAAAAGCTCATATGACCTGCTGCTGTCCCTGGATCTCCTTAAGTTTCCTTCAGCTTTCCTCATATGGCTAACTGCTCTGGTCAAGGCTAATGAGCTGACAGGTGACATTGGTGGAGAAACCAAACTGTAGATGTGGCCAGGTGCAGACTGATTCTTATCATGACAGTCAGTCTCTTAACCCAGCGGTCGGCAACATTTTTTAGCAGCAGGCAGGAACGACCTAGCTCAGGCCAAGGTGGGCTGGCAGTAGAACCTGGTTTCTCCGTGCTGTGGTCTGGGCAAAGCATCTCATCACCCAGCTGTGGTGTGGCGGGTGGAGTCCTCTGTTGCCAGAATGCTGCTGAAACCTGCCACCGATGGAATGCCACTGAACCCCATGGGCCAGATTTAATGACTTTGTTGGCCAGGTCCAGCTTGCAGGCTGTAGGTTGCTGACCCCTGTCCTAATTACATGGTGTAGGTATGAGCACACTGAATTTTGTCACCCAGAACACTGCGGTTCAGCTTAGTCAGGTGTACATATCCTAATAATAATAATTCCAGATGAGCATAACAGAGGAGAAGGGAGTACTTTTTCAAATCAAAACAAGACATTCAGATTCAGGTCCCCTTTTGGACTGAGCCCTTTGGGATGAAGTTTTGTATAAAAGGGGGTAGTCTATGATCCATCTCTTAATGATTGCATGCATGTAATGACGGCAGATAAACCTACTAGATTAGAGTGGATGCGCTAGGATTTGGAGTGCAATACAAATGCATAACTTGCATGAAATATTTTAGCTCTTCCTCTTTCTCACAACACAGAATATATTGCTCCTCAGGTCAGTGCTGCCATTGGTTTCATAAGCATGTGATGAAATGCATGGCCACTAGTATCTATATCAAGTTAAAGGGTAAAGAAATGCAAGGATCATAATAATACTTGCAAATATAGAACATAATTTGCATTTACCATCATTTGCATTACTGTCACTGAGCCCTGTGCAGGAAGTTGTAAAGAGCTCTGTTCTAGTTCTTATCTGTAGTGCTATATCAGACACATTTATTTTCCTTTTGACAGATGGCATTTGTTTTACCTATCTTTCAAGTCAGTCTTTCTCAGTTTATGGTGTTCAGCCCATGAATGGATGGCCGAGGGGAACACCCCAGGTTTTGAGAAATAGCACTTTTGTCAAACATTTTCTGACTCAAAAACCTTTTGAAAAAGAAACGAGAGTTACATAGGTTCCCAGTAATTACTTTTTATACCGTGCTCTGAGAATACTGGTAGAATAATATAATTCCTTTTGGACCAGAATTATAGTTGTGATGAAATGTGTATTGCCTTTTATTTATGAATGAATATTTATTATGTGGATATGCAAAATCTGTGATATCTGCCTTTCTTCCTTCCTCTTATTTTTAAAGCTTTGAGGCTTGTGAATGATGTGACATTAATACCATCTCTCAACAGCCCTTATTGATTTTGAATGTGTGTAAGTACACAAAATCTTAGCTGGTGTACATTTTCAGAACTTTAGTATCTCCTGTAATGTATTGCAGTTAAGATTTAAAGTATCTAACTCTCCCTTAGCATTTAAATTGGAATTTGCAAGGAGACCTAAAGGAATTAGGCCCCAAGCACCCTCTGAAATTCAATTTGATTTGAGCATCTAATTCCAGTAGGTACCTTTTGAAAATTCCAGCCTTAATAATACATAAATCATTATATTTCCAAAACACCAGTAGAGTTGAGTTAAATGGAAATAGGAAGAATAAAAGCTAGGTTTACTACCACTGTTCATTAGCAGCAGGTATCTATAATCACAGTTCCAGCCTAAAATAGGTACCTATTGGAAAAAGGCTGCTAACACACTAAACTTAGGACCCATTCTGGAGCCACTGGAATTAATGGTAAAACTAAGTGCAACTTCAATGGTAGCTGGATCAGACCTCTTGTGAAGTTTACAGCCCTACTTAAGAATAGTTGAAACAGAAAGAGGGGTTCTCAGATAGGTTAGTATTGGCTAAGAGAATTGAGTTAAACAACTGTTTGCTGTTGGGATTCCATTACTTTGCAGAACTGAAAGTAACGGCTAACTAATGGCTGATAGCAGTGGTCTTTCAAATTGAAAGCAGATGCTTGCTCACTTACTGATCCCCAGCGCTTGGTGTATATGCACATTGGGAGGGTGACTAAGATACGGAAACTCCTAAAGTGAAGGCAAAAATGAGTCACAGGAAAGCAGCCTATTTTACTCAATTCCAGAAATGTTGCCAACCGTCCAAAATTAATTTAGATGCAATTTACGGTTTGCAGTAGTTATTCTGTTTCTGAAAAAGGAGCTTGGGGTTAAGGTTGCTTTCAGCTTCAATAATTTATTGTGCCTGGGATATGGACAAGTTTTAGCTTACCCAGAAATCGGGGTCTGTTTGAACATAAACTAATACCATTTTGCAGTATAGAGCTCTGGCATTATTAATGAAATGCAAATATTGTTATGAATAATGTCTGAATGGCTAACTGTCTACATGCAATTTTAATTACCCTGGAGTATGAATTCCAGGGACATTTCCAATATTTTAGCCCCTAGAGCAGTTAAATACTCTTCATTGTGTGGTGTAAACAGAAGCACATTAAAGTATTTGTGATTGTGAGCTTTAATCCTATGGAGATCACACAGTTATTTTAAGCGTCAAGGGCAGTTCTTTGTATTAGGCAGTACTTGCTGACTTCCCTTTCCATCCCAATAGATCTCAATTTCTTTTTAACCTTTAAAAAAATGAAAACCTAATGAAAATCTTTACAGGGTCCAGTTTGATGCTGAAATATGTATATAGTTGGGGTGAAGGGTTGTGTTTTTTTCTTTTAATAATGGCCAAAATAGGTCTTTTGCAGTTGATGGCCGTGTCTACACAAGCGTGGATATTTGTTTCCCCAAGGAAAAGAAGGAGTGTCACACCTTGTGCCACCACTACTTACCCCTGGGGAATGCCTGTGCCATGCACCCTCTGGGGCACAGCAGGTCAGAGTGGGGTAGGGCAGGCTGGGGTCCAGCAGCCTTACCTAGGACCCTGGGGGCCTTCTGGTGCTGTAGCAGCAGCAATCCTGCTGCTTGGAGCCTGACTGGCAGCTGGAGTGTGGTTCTGATCAGCCAGGCTCTGGTTCTGAGCGGCGTGTGTTGCCCCTACATGCACTACTCCGCTTTTTTTTGTACTGTTTTTTTTAACCCCAGGATCTCCCAGAGACCCCCTCCCCGCTGTCTTGTAGCATGGAGAACAGCTGAATGTGCAGTACGTGGTGCCGCATGGCCGTGTTTGTTGGACATGGCTAATGTGTCTTATATAATTCTTTTAACTATTTTAAAGGGGGGAACAGGTGTTGGGGTGCTATTAAAAATCAGGTCTAACTTCCCAGTTCTGTGCTCTTTCAGCACATAGAAATGAATTTATTTCTATATATATTAAAAGTTGGCCAACAGAGGCCCTGGACTTCAGATGTAGATGCTGTGTGTTCCTTAAAGCCAGGTCAAAAGAGCATTTGGTGCACATGACCTTACTCAGTTCATTTAGAAAGGTCTTGGCAGTCCCTCAATTTGAGGATGGTCTCTACCACAGCTCACTGACAGGTCTTGAGGTGACTTAAGAATCCAATCCTTGAGCTACAGCTTGGTCTGTAGATAGTGCAGGTCTTTTCTCGAGGGAATCCATAGGTTGCTATTTCTCTCCTTCCTCATGTCTCTAAAAGACAGTTGTGAACAAGAATCCTAGGTCCACATTTTTTTCAAGCTTCAGGAAAGTTTAGATCCACAGACCTGTGAACTTGGGAGTTTCAGGCACATTTCCAGATCCTAAAACATCCAGTCCCCATGATGTTGTAGTTCAGCTTTGGACTGAATTTGAGGGCCAAGAATGTCTCTTTCAATTCTTTGTATGAGTACTTATGGCTGCAAGTGAGCAAGATGGTATGGGGAGAATATTAGAATTATGGGGCACCTACACACATGCAGCGAGGCTGCTCTGGCATCCTGTAATTACAGTGCATTGGAGTGTGGTAGTGATTAATCAAGTCTGCTGGAGTGTGGTAATTACTGTGCTCCAGCAGACTCCAGCGTCAAGTGTATCAGCATCTCTGCACTGAAAAATGGCACTTTAAGTAAAGCTCATTCAACTAAAGCGCCCCTGCTGTCATTTTTCAGCACGGGAACGCTGATGCACATGGTGTTCTGGGTGCTTTAATTAGAGTGGCTCTTGGAGCCACTTTAATTAAAGCACTTCCCCTCACTCCTGGAGCATGTATATAAATGGCCATTGGGATGGGTGCATGCCAGTGTAAGTGTTTTTATAACCTTTAAAGCCCCTTCTTCTGTCCTTTGGTCTTTTTTGCCATGCCTACCCACATTTTATCTTGCTGTTCTCACTTGTTGAATCTTTTCTTATATTTGAGCTAGAAACTTTTTAGAGTATGGAGGGGTGTCTCTTTTTTGTTCTGTAAAGTATATAGGTTAATTTTTGGGTGCTGTATAAGTTGTTCTGTTCAACAGTACCTACCACAGGAGAGACCTGGTTCATGACTTTGGCTCCTAAAAGAATTACTGCCCACAAATTAGGAACTAGACTAGGGGTATCCAACCTTTTTGAATGTGGGGCCAGATCATGAACTTCTTATTACCAGTGGGCCGGCAAGCCATATTCAGAGGCCTTCCAGGAAGTGGTATCACATCACCCCCCCCCAAAATGAAAATACGGTGTTTATTTTTGTTTTCTGTCGCAGCACCTCAGGCTTCAGAAAACAGCTTGGATGGCTGCATGGCGGCCTGTGGACTATATATTGGACAAGCGTGGACTAGACCCATTGCCATACAACCTTTTATGTCCAATCAAAATTAACCAGCACAACTGGAATATTGAAAATCCCAATGAACTACCTGGGAACAAACTACATAGCAAGATTAACTTGCAGAATATATTTGGCAAATACTTTTGAATAACTAGTCTGCTTGAGAAAATTGTCATTATTTTTCCATAATTTGCAACCAGCAGAAGAGGCAAAATTTATCAACTGTTTTAGTATGAATCATTCATCCAGCTCTAGCCAAGATTCAGATATTATAGCACTTTATTGGTCAATGTATCAATTCCTTAAATGACACCTAGTAATGAAGGATAGTAGAATTTAATTAACTCCATAAATCACAGCCACCAGGGACTATGATTTTGTGGTTAGCTTGCACTGGTTTTCCTCTGGTTCACTTACAGTGGAACTCTTATTTTAGGGAGCTGAGCAGAAGCTGGATATCTGACTAGGACCATTTTACCAGACAGGGTACCAAGTTCACAGTCTGAAAGTTACAGGTAGGTTAATAGCTACATCCACTCCTGTGACTGCCCATAAAAGACACCTGGATCTGAGAAATCCCTACCAATATATTAGAGAAAGGATTATTTAGTGATTAGGACACTAACTTAGTATCTGTATTTGATCTGTATTTGATTCCCTACTCTGTAGTGGATTTCATATGACTAGGCAATTACAGAGCCTCCTTGAACTTCAATTCCTCCTCTGTAAGACAATGGAAAGTTCTGCCCATCATCACTGGGGTATTGTGAGGAGAACTGCACCCCGTACTAGAGCATCTGAGCACAAAATGTACAATGATTCACTGGTTGTAAAAAGAAATTGTTGTGCTGTTACTTAACCCAGGATGTTTCTAATCTGAATTACAGCCAGATAATTTGTGGAGAATCAAGATGATGGAGGAAATTTGTAATAAAAGTGATCCCCTCCCTCTTTTTTAAATTTGAAAAACTGGAAATTCAGAAGATTTGAAATGTCTACATTAAGAACATTGCAGTCAGATCTGTTGGCTGCCCTCCCGAATGTGAAAAGGAAAGTAGCTGCAGAACTTAACTCTGATCATTTTTCAAATTAGCTTCCATTTGCAGGAGGATTATTAAATAACACTAGACTACAGTTAGGAAATTGCTGCTTAGAGCTGGGAATTACAAGTGCATAAAAATAAGTTTTTAGAGAAAAGATATTACATTTACATTCATTCCCACTAGAGAGCTAAACAGATCTAACAATAGATATTGGATGGAATTAAATTCATTAGGAGTTGGTCTAGTCCAGGACAGATCCAACAAACAGTTTTCATTCTGATGTTCAATGATACATGATTGGTGCCAATTAAGCAGTGGTCACACAATGGTAATCAACCTTGTTAAAGCAGTTATAGGCTTCTTATAAGAATGAGTATTCATCCAGACAGGAAAAGAAATGGTAGCACTGCAGACGAAAGTTAGATAGCACATAGTCTGCCGGACAAACACTTGATTGTGGTCATCAATTTCAAGTAGAACAGAAACATCCACAGCACCCAGTGTATATTTTTTGTGTCCATTAATATGAGCCAATAGTCCTGGAGGGTCACAAATGTTGCCACAAATAACATTGGAAAAACTGCCATGGAATACAGCCAAAGTATTAGGATTAACTCCAAACAACACTTAAGATGCAGATTATAGACAGTAGGTACAGTTTAATTTCTCCCACAATCTCAAGGGTTTTGGCACCTATTCACACTGAACCAAATATAGCAGTGGGTGCAGATCCCACGAAAATCACCCAATCCATTATCTCAAGATGCATGTTTTAATAGTAGCATGACTGGGAGCTTTGGCAGCGCGCCAGGGATGATCCACCTTGAAAAGCTTGGAGGTTAATGTATTGTTTGTACAGTGCAATCTGCTAATTTCATCTCCAGGCTGACCCCCTGAAATAAGATGAAGTAGCTCATTCAGAACTCCCTGCTCTGCTCCTGCTCAAAACTTTCTTTGCAATATTCAGGCCAGCTGAAAAGTTATTAAATTACCTCCGGACCCTAGAACCAAACAATTCCCAGAACCGCAGTCGCTTCTTTCCTCATGTATTTGTATAAAATTTGACACAGTCCAGTGTTTTTATTAATATTGTTCACGGGCAAACCCGGAACCCTGATCTCTTCCAAATGAAAAAGGTAATGAAAAGCTTGAGGTATTTCAGTAATTGGAAAGTACTGTCCCTAATGGTGAATGATTTGAATTTCCTGGAGCATTTTCCCTCGCTCTTTTATTTGTCTAAGAACTCGATTCTGGAAGTTAGTCAAGTGGTACATGAGTATAGGAATCCAAGACATATTGAAACCATTTAGGAGCCTGTTCACTGTAAACATTTGGTTTAAAAGTATGCTTAAGAAAGGGAGTGGTTGTGAGAACATGAAGAAGTTAAAAAAAATAGAATGGCTTTTTAGCAGGGGAAAATGTGGATTGAGCAATGTTGAAGAATAATGGGGTAGTGCTACCAACAGTATATTGCACTTACAGAATTACTTTGAAGGAGCTCAGCAGTGCTTTACAGACATTAACTCATTAATCCTCACAGTACCCTAGGGTGGTTTGTATTATATGTTTGGAAAATAGTTACATTGGATGCATGTAAAAATATTCTCTGAGCAGTTTGGAGAACTCAGCAGTGCAGACTGTGGGCCAGATCCTCTGGTGTGTAGAAGAGAGTCTGCAGTGCTCTGACACCAAGCCTGACAGCTGGTTATAGAACCCCCAGAAAAGGAGATTGTGGGGGTGCTACTACGCTAGCACAGTCCCACCCACTGTGCAAGGGGCTGACCAGGGAAAAATGGCCTGGTTTCCCTACATCCCAGTGATCCTCTGCTGTCACCATAAACGGTGCATCCTCCAGCAGCTGAGGAGGGCACGGCTGCAGTGGTGGGAGCCCAGCAGCGGGGAGCTCTCGGAGGCGCCGCTAGCACTGTCATTAGTGGAGGGGGCAGGAGTAGGCCAACGCCAGCCACAGGCCGGCAACCACCCGCAGGCCTGACAGTGTTGGTGGCGCCTCTTTTTGCAGGGGGTAACTGGCAGTCAGACAGTTCCAGGACTGTGAAGGTACGCACGTATGTTCAAACTATCTTTGTATTTCTTGTTCTGAGGCCTGCCAAGCTCAACTTGGCCACCACTCAGCATCTCGGTCAATATTTTATACATAAAACCTTGGCTACTTCTCACTTGGGTCCCTATTTATTTATATGACACAGTATTTTGTGGGAGAGGGTTGCAGGGAAGGAGAGAAGTGGGGAGGAGGGGGGCATTACCCCATGACGTATTTCAGGATCTGTCCTGCAGTTCCTCTTCTGTTTTCTTTATTTACATGCTTGTAACCTAGGTTTACCTAGTTGTGTACTTCCTTCTCCAATTGAAGAGAAATGTTAGCAGGACAGGTGTGCTGTGGGGGAAACTGCTATCTGTACACAGCTTCCCTTCTTCCCCTGTAGAAAACCAAGCCAGGATACTTTATAGCTTAACTACATACAAACTTATTAATATATACAAGGTGTAAAAAATGTGATACTGATAAACACATATACACAAATATGCAATTGTTACATAACACTATACCCTACTAATAGAGGTTAAAAGATTGCATCACCTTAAATGATATTAAATAATACATAGATAAACAATTTGATCTAATATGGATAAACAACAGGTAAGTACTGACAAACAGGTAAATGGCAGGGAAGGGCCTCAACAAGGATTATATGCTCAAAACTCTATTACACTACAAATTTACCCATATAAATGTTCCCACTATATATATACACACATAATAAGTTAAACTGTGGGTTATATCTATCTACTCTTATACCACCCTTCAAGATATGATCCCAGTCTGAGTTTCAACAGATATTATACAACCTTAACTCTATAGATCCCAATTTACATAAACACCAAATACAAATATATACACTCCAACAAATACTTAGCCCAGCAGAATCAGATTAAAGGTTTCAATATATTTCAAACAATCTTAAGTTTTATCAACTTATACTTATAAACATAAGATATAAATATACAACATATTAGGCGCAAAGCGTTAAAATATAACTTAGCTCTTTAAAGAACCCCAAGGCCAGGCTCTCCTGGGTCTTGGCTGCCTCCTGTGACTACAAGAGGAGGAAGAAGCTTCCCTGATGCCCTTCAAGCTTTCCCCCAGCCCAGCCAAAATGCATTCATGAAAGCAAAACCTCCGAACTCGGAGAGCCCCATTTCTTTGGGTTTCCCCTCCAATGGTCAGACACTGACCTGGGTGAATTCCCCCTCCCCTGTGGGAGTCCTTTTCCCTGGTAACTTGCAACCCCAGGGACTCACTGGACGGTCCTTGTCTCCTCTGGTGATTTGCTGCGTCTTTTGCTGAGGCTCCAGCTGTCTCTGCCTCCCTCTGGGCCTGGTGGCCCTGTGCACCATGGGGTGTGTGCACCCAAGGGCTTTACTCCTTTTCCTTGTAGGTTCCAGGGTCTCGGTTCCAACTGGGGGCCCCCATGCAAGACTTCCTCTTGAAATGCCTGGCCTTGTGCCGGGGAAGGGGAGGGGGGCGTAAACCCAAGCCACCCCATGTGTGTCCCAGGGCCTCGGCCTGCTCCTGGACTGTTCCTTGCAGCGCTGCCTGCACTGCACCTTCCTGGCCTCATGCCAGGGCTGGCAACCCAAGCCCCCTCATAGGACTCCAGGATTTCGGCTTGTGCACTGCCCTGCACTGACTAGCACTGACCTGACTGCAGCTGTCAGGATCCTGGTCCCATTTGAACCAGCTATGCAACTACACCTGCACCAACTCCACTTGGCCTCATGCCAGGGATTAGAGACCCGAGCCACCTTATGTGGCTCCCAGGGTCCGTCCCGTGCACTGCCCATGTGCTGACTGGCTGGAGACCTGAGCCACTTCTTACAGCTCCCAGGGTCCAAGCCTGTACCTGGGCTGTGCACCGCTCCTCGCTTCTCGCTGGAAGGGCTGAGACAGCCGCTCCTCATCTGGCACCGGGAAGGAGTCTTCGGGCTCTTCTGGGGCTGCTACATTCACCCCGCTGGGCAGCTCTCCCCAGCTCTTAGCCCATCCTCCCTCTTCCCCATCCCTCAACTGTGTGCCGGGCATGCTTTTATAGCCTCCAGAGGCTTCACCCGCAGATGCAAAAGGATCAGTCAGGGAGGAGGAGGAGTATAGTCCTCACCCAGGTCCAGGCTCCTGGCTTTGTCTTAGATAGTGATGGGACAGCCACTTCCTAAGCACCACCTGATTGGTGGAAATGCTCCACCAATGGCTCAAAGCCCTTTCAAGCTGGCAAGCCAGGCTGCTACTGACATGCCTACCACACACTATTAAATTCTTCACCAGTATCAGCGTGCTTTGCAAACAGAGCATGATTTAATTTATATTCATTGGAATGGTGTTAAAGCAACAACAGATTTGAACAGCTTCCCAGATTAGACAGTGATTAGAATAAAAGTAGGCTTTATGTTTATGGCAAAGGCTTAAAAAGTCACCTTAGCAAATCTCAAATGGGATGCTTTTCCCAGGCACAGCAGGGAAGCCGCTAAACCTCTGTATATGTTTGAACAATACATTTGCTTAGATTTGAACAGAAAGATTTCTGAGCCAGCAAAGAGGAATGTAAAGGCTGAAAGCCAAGCTGTCATAGTAAGAGTTTATCTTAAGTACATAACACAACTGGAAAATGAAAGGCACAAGAAGCATTCCTACACAAAGTCTGTACAAGAAAAAAGAGCAGTAGCTTAACAGTGAGTGTGTTCACCCCCTTGCAGCATCTCTCTGACTTCAACAAGACTCATGAGGGAGGACTTAAAAGCAAAGGAACTTTATCTACCATATGACAAAAACTAGAAGTAGACTGAGACCTGAGTTTGTATTTTCTTTATCACTAGTAGCTTACTTTTCGCTTAGAGCTCTTTATCCATATGCCCTAAGGCCTTTGCAGAGAAAAATAAATAATTCATGTTAGTAAAGGGGAGCTAGCAAAAGGCAGAGGGACATGAAGGATAAAGGGCCAAACTGACATAGTCAAGGGCTTATATTACTCAAGCTGAAATGTGGAAAGCAAAGGCAAAAGTAATCTTCTAAGAAGCATTGTTTTTCTCTGCACCAATCCATCCATTGCTTTTCCATTGGTTCCACTAGTGTCCCAGCAGTGTAAAGAAAACAGTGCAGAAAAAACTTTTACGCAGAGTATGAGAATTTCTACTTGTTAAGAAGCTTGGGTGTGTGCACATTAGAACCAGTAGTTGGGAAAGGGATATAAATCTTCATGAGGTGTTGTTCCACAGGCACTACGACAGACAGCACCCAGGAACTAAGCTCCCGATGAAGGTATTGGTGCAGTTTGCTTACAATAGGATGGTTAGAGCAGGAGGCCAGTGACATACGAACCACAGGCACTAGCAAAAGTGCAGTGTTTCAGAACGAAAAGAATCTCTTGATATGAGTCTTTGAGGATAAAATGTTGATGTATTCATTTATGGCAGTACCATGTTAACTGATAGTGCCCCAAATCCCCTTACTTCCAAAAGGGCTCTGACAAACACTCCTCTCCCTGACCATAAATACTGAGATTTTTTTTCAGCTGCAGGTGTATGACCTGGTTCTTGAAATCAAACCTGGGAAAGATTTGATGGCTGCAGACATGTGCTGTAGTGCAGGGATGTTCAACCTCCGGCTTGCGGAGCCATAGGTATCTGGCCAGTGGGGCTTCACATGGATTAGGAAATTTGACAGCATGGGTGCAGTGGCAATAAATATGGCTGCCCTCCCCCAGTGCCAAATTTCCAAACCGCAAGCCCTGTGCAACAGGTTGGGGCCAATTCATGCCCCCTTCCTCCCGCTCCTGCAAGCTGGGTGAAGTCAAGCCATGCCCCTCTCCACAAGTTGGATGGAATAAGCCACACTCCCTTTCCTACATGAGGCCAGTTTGGGGCTGGCTCAAGCACCCTTCCCCACCCTTGTAAGGAATCAGGTCAAGCCCCACATCTCCCTGTGGGGCTGGGCTACACCCCCTTTTCCCCATAGGGCTGGGTCATGCCGCCTTCTCCCCACAGGGCTAGGCTGAGGCTGGGCCATACCATCTCACCCCAGGGGGCTGGGTTGGGGCTGGGCCTGTGGCACTGGACCATACCCGCTCCTTCCCTTCTCCCTCCCCTGTGGGACCAGGTTGGAGCTGGGATTCCCTCTGCCCCCCTCCAGCAGCTGGATGGAGCCCTGCCATGACTGCCCTGTGCCAGATCGGCACCACCAGCTGGATCTGGCGTGCAGATGGCCTGGGCACTGCCCATCTAGCCTACCAGCCAGAAAGGTTGAGCACCACTGCTCTAGTGCATTTGGCTAAAGTGCAAGGGAGCACAATGTAGAGCATGATTTTGTACTTGTGAGCCTGATGAAAAATAACTGTCTAGCCCCAAATGAAATCACCAGAGCTACAGCTGAGGGTGAATGCAGCAGGATGAGTCTGCATAGGCTGCCTAAAAACTAACTGAAAGTTGTTAACTAGTTTAGTTTTTGGAAATTCTGCACTGGTTTCTGAACTGTAGTTGCTGTTTGTGATTGGGATATTGAAAATGAACATGTAGGAAACTATCTTTAGGGCCCCCTCTACATGTTACACTTAAGGTGTGATTAACCAGGTATGGCTTAAACTGTGACCCAGCTACACTTTTAACCAATTAGTGGCATGGTAAAATAAGCAGTGAGCTACAAAGTTATTCCACCAAAAATGTAGAATAATTTTGTAGCTTGTTCTAATAACGCCTTTAATTGAATGTGTGGCCAGATGCCAGCTTGTGACTGGAAGCCCCATCAAATGAGGGTTCCCAGCCACAGGGTTGCACCCGCTGCCAGCCTCAGATCAGACAAGGCTCGGAGTGTCAGCAGCATTCCTGGCACTGCCCCTTGCTATGTGCTTCCTCAACTGTGAGGCTTGCAGTGGGGGCAACACGGGGAGCACTGCTCCTGCTGCAAGCCCTGTCAGTTGTGGGGCTTGCAGCCACAGGAACCAATGAAAGAGGAGCCTGGGATCATGATCACAGGCTCCTTTTGTACCAGTGATAAGGCACTACGGGATCTAATGCACAATCCCACGATCACGCCTCCTTCCATGCATGTGTGGCATGGCAGATGGTTCGAATGTATGCATTACACATTAGATTCCATCGTGCCTTTCTCTGCACATATAGCGGGGCCCTAAGAGGCTCAGGTGTGAGTAGGATGGGGCTTATGTTGTGCAGAGGCCCTTGTTAGGTAGTGCTGATCATTAGTGTGTAGGCACTGAATCAAGCAAACCTATCTCAGACTCCTTGACTCTGAGTGGTTTATTTACAACACAGATGGAAACGCTTTCTCAGAAATCCTGCATGTTATCCCCAGGGAGAAAGTTTTATCTATCAAAAATGCAAGGCAATGGGGTTTACACCTAGGCGAAAGGAAGCCATTGAGTCCCTGAGGATCAATAGGAGGCTAAAGCCGTTTGGCTCATATTTCAGACTGAACTGTGCAGAGTAATATGACCAGATTAACAGTGTCTTAATCCTCACTGAAGCCCACAAATCTGGCTCTGGGTTGTCTCTAGTTGTTTTAGGCATCCCAAAGGACATGTATTCAGTAGTGCCCCTTGCCATCCATCATTGCGCTCAGAGTTCTCTAAAATATTTCTACAAGTGCTAGGTTTGATTCTCCAACCCTAATTTGCTCAATTGGACCATACCTTGAGAATCAGTTCATTGCCGGTTCTGTCACAGGAGTTTGGTGTAATCAGGGACTACATGCTTCCTTTCCTAGAGGCTTGCTAGGTAGGTAAAATTCATCCCACACAACCCTTTCAGCATTCCCACTGACAAGTGCACACCCAGACTCCAAGTGAATCCTGTCTGTTAAGGAGTATGTATGGAAACTGTTCCACATTTTATTGTACTTGGGGCCAGTGTTACTGGGCCTCCTCACTACAGAAAGATTAGCTGAGATGGGGAGGGCTAGCAGACCAATCCATCCACAAACTTTACTTCCATGCAGGGCCTGAACCCTGCTATCACAGCCCCTATGTGTCTGGTATTGGGTTCCCTGGGAAATGTGCTGACCCTGCCTCTTCTGCCTCAGTAGGCAATACAAAGCCATGGCCTGTGTCCTTCAGCAGCAGAACCTACGAGGGAAGGTGATAGCAGTATTGTTCCCTTCCTAGGGTGAATCCTTGCTCCATCATAGTTACTACTGCCAGCACTGGCACTGCAAATTCAGTCTCTGATTTGCACCATCACTGCAGCTATGATGAGGTCTACTCTGTTCCGTTAGTAAAAATACATGACAGAGAAAGAAAGAGAATGCATGTGTGAGAGTGTGGTTAAATGATAGCTTGACAGAAAAGGGGTAGGACCCATATTGGTATCGGTAAACACATGTTACCACTGGTAAGTAGTAAACACTTAACGCTTAGGACTTGTCTATACTGGTGCAGCACTTCAGGCAGGGGGAGGACAGCATTGAACACATTGCCCATCCAAGTCCCTAGGCATACTGTAGACCTAGAAGTTTGCCAGTGAAGCTGGTCTGGGCTCAGGTGTACTGAAGACTGAAGTTCAAGGGTTGCTGGTCTAGAGCATGTCTGCAGCTTGGAAGGGCAGGGTTTGCTCAAACTTTCCCGTTCCCTCCCCTCCCCCAGTACCAGGACCTATCACTACAACTGTATAGATAGGCCCGGAGCTGAGATGAGGGCTTCTGTAAAATAAGCCCCAAGGTGCTTACAGTTTAGATAAAGCATGGGCAACAGGGGGCATTTGTACACCCATTGTACAGATGAGAAGTGGAGACTCTGAGAGGTTAACTGATTAACCCAAAGTGGCACAGGCAATGTATGGCAGAGCTGGGGATTGGACCCAGATCACTGGAGTCCCAGTCTAGCACCTCTGACACAAAACCATGTTTCCCTCAATCATTTCCTCTTGTTTACACAAGGCCATGGCATTTTACAGTTGATTTTGGGACAAAAGCTTCTGCCTGAGCACTGCATCATATCATCATAGCACCAGAGGAGACGGTTTTGTTTTCTTGGACCAATGAAGAAATTTTATTTTTAATTAAAAATAAAATTCTGACTTCTAATAAGACATATTATAATTGCAGTAATTAGTACTTTCACCACTTGGGTGTGTTGAGGACATGGCTTAAAATCTGAGTGTATTGAATCAACACACCCTGTTGTGTGTGTGTTTATTAAATGCTGAATCACCAGAAATGTTACTCAGTCCTTCAGTTAGTGACTTACCAGGAAGGCTTTATATATTTTAATTTATGGTAAATATGAACCCCAAAATCACTTAGTCTGGCCTTTAGGTCATTTGCAAGGACTTGTAAATACAGGCGGTCAAAAGTACAGTCAGATCAAAAGTAAGATCAACAGCTATTCCTCTGCCTTAAATCATAATGCATTTTGCTGTCTCACTACCCCTCCTGCATTGTCTTCCTTAATAGATGGGTCACAACCCTTATGGAGGTGGATTGTGAAACACTGAACTAGATGCCTTCTGGCCTAAAGACTGGAGACCTGATGCCAGCTTTAACCCTGATAGGGCTGTGTCTAAGAACAGAAACCTTGTAGACAAGATGAATGTCACTCTTCAGAAAAGTCCACCCAACAGATCAGCCATAGTTACTATAGACATTTATGTCTCTCAGTTACAGAATCAGGATCAGAGAGGGTGATTCTGTGCCAGTGAATCATGTTGCATTCCTTAGGCTAGGTGCTTTGTGCATTTGCAACTTGCTTGATGTAAGAGGCATCTCAGGGAGTCACTGTTCTCAGTCCTGTTCCTTTTGATCTATGCCACTAACAGATTATTTCCCTGCTCTACTTAAGTGCAGTGATACTGGCCTGTGCATCAGGAATGGAGCCAAAGCAATGCCCATTCATCACTGTCTCTGCTCAGATATGTGGGAGTTAGGTCGATGTGAAGCAGCAAGTATTTGCTTTGGATTCAGATTCGGCTGATTTGGAGGGACAGCAATTTGGTGATTTGAATCACTGTCCCGATTTGATGCGGCCAATTTAGATCCAGAGATCTGGCCCCGATTCAGAGATTCAGCCATAGATTATACAGCAGCAGTCCTCAACAACACTGGACACAGCTGCCTCCAGCTGGTAAGTCTGTCATGTTGGGAGGAGCAGGGAGGGAAGAGGCGTTGTCGAGGGGCAGGTCAATGCCCCCACACCAAGGGAGGATTGGGTCTGGGACTGGGACAAGCTGCCCAACCCGAGAGGGGGGCTTCTTCCACTGCACGCTGCTGCACATGGCCAGTCCAGTAGCTGCTCTTGTGGTGGCTCCTCCAGCAGCTCTCACTGCCAGTCTGGAAGGGCACAGGAGTGATATGTGCCCCTGGATCTGCGTGGGGTGGGCTGAGCCAGGCTGCACTTTGGCTGGGCAGTTGAAGGCCCTGGGAGTGGGGGCTATGCCCTCCTGCCGCTTGTCCAGCTGGGGTGGGGAGGCGCAGAATGGTGCCACTGAGGCCTTGGCCAAGCAGCACGCAGTGGTGGAAGCCACTCCAACCTCCATGTGCCTCCCTGACAAGCCACAGCTTCACCCCATCCGCTCCAGCTGGGCAAGCAGCAGCAGGGCATGGGGGTGGGCACATGCACCCAGATTGGGGCAGGGCCGGCGGCAGGGGCTATGGGGAATTTTAGGGTGGCTGGAGCACCCCCATAGCCTCTGCTTCACTGTTCTCTGTGGGGTGGGCAGAGCCAGGGCTGTGCTCTGGGCAGCAAACCCCTGCTGGGCTGCACTCTGCAGGGTGGACAGAGCCAGGGCTGCACTCCAAACTGCGGCTGAGACCAGCTGCCTGGAGCACAGCCCTGGCTCCATGTGTCCTGTGGGCGGCTGGGGCTAGCCTCCCAGAGTGCAGCCTGGCCCTGCCCACCCCACGCAGATCCGGGAGCATATGCCTGCTCCCATGCCTTCCCAGACATGGGACCCACCAGAAGTGCAGGTCCTGGACCGGAGGTGCAGCCCCACTCCCTGAGTCCTGTGCCTCCCCACCTTGGCTGGGCAGCTTGTCCCAGCCCCAACCCCTCCCTCACTATGGGGGCGTTGATCTGCCCCCCCACGCCCACCCAAATGCTTGTCCAGCGTTGTCAAGGACTGCTGCCTGTATAGTTTATGTCTGACTCTCCAAATCAGCGCCGAATCTGTCTGAATCAATTCAGAAGCTTCCGAGTCGATTTGGACCTTTTAATGCATCTTTCAATTCAATTCAGATTCGGCTGCCAAGTCAGGCTGAATCTCCTCCGAATTAAATTGGCTGCCAAAGCTTTGCACAGCCCTAGTGGGAGCGACATGAACTGTGGTCAGGTAGGCTGTTCTCTCATGCTGTGCTGGGTGGGATCCGGTGGCTCCATGACTTGCTGAATCCCGAGGAACAGCCGGTTTAAATTCCCGTATTGCCAGGAATTAGTTCTGTATGAGTTTAGATGCATTTCCCCAATTTAATCTATAACGTGAAGGCAGGAAAGGAAGTTGGGAATTATTGGGGGAAGTGAGTGAGAATGTGGGCGTTTTGCCCATGCCACTGAGAGAAACATCATCAGGAGACAGAAAAGTTTTCTCTGTGGCTCAGCAAGAACAGGTCACTTTCCCCCTCTGCATAGATATAACTACAGAGCTGCAATTTAGCTTTGCCCAAATTCTGCCTCCCCTTCAATAGGTTGAGCTGCACCTTTCTACATGAGAAAAGTACTACTCCAGCAGGGTAAGAGAAGCAAAATCAGACTCTGGTGTTGATCTGTAGCTCATATTAAAAATAATAATCAGTTGTAGATAACAAATAATAATGACATTTAAATAGAGAGAAACTGGATGAATGGCTACCAAGAATGGCAGTAGGTGAAGGGTCTGATCCAAAACCAATTGACGTCAATGGGCTCTTGTTGACTTTGGCCAAGCAGCACTGACTCATAGAGTCTTTCATCATTATTATTAGTCACGTTTATTATGGTAGTGCCTGACAACCAGCCAAGAATGGGCCCCTGTTGTGACAGGCACTGTACAAACAGAGTAGTAGACAGATAGGATAGACACCTAATGGGGGAAGAAATGCAATATATAAGCATGGTAAAAATGAGATGGGAGCTAACTTCAGATTATTTCCATAATTTATGTGTGTGTCTGAGTGGGGAGGAGAGGGGGTTAGTTAGGGTGGGATGACTTAAACGATAAGAAAAGAATGATAAATGGTTTGGGTCTCAGCGAAAGTGGTGTCCAAATCATAAAATCACCCCCACAAGAGCTCTGACAGGTAACTTCTTTAGAAGCAAGCAAGAAAGTGGATTAAGTGCAAGTCTCTGAGCATTCAGGGCAGCCTTAGCAGGGACTAGCCACATGTTTTCAAGTTGAGCATATGCTTGGGTGGTCACTACCTTATAGCACCAAGTCCTAAGCAGGCCTAAGGAAGGATGCAGTGAGGGAGATTGCATTCTCAATGCCTGTATTATACATATTCTGTAAAAATGCAGCTAATGTTAGCACCTAAGGCAGCCAATATCTCCTAAACAACAAATTAGCCTAATTTAAAGGGTTTCAAATTAAATGCAGTATCAACCCAAATCATGGAGCTTGACAGAGCTCTCCACATATTTTCTCATTTTAGAAGCTTTAAACTGAAGCTTTTCTTTCATACTCTGTTGAATCTTACTTAGCAGTTAAGGACTATTATGTGGTGAGTGGCTTGATGCTATTAATCAAAAAGGGCGTATGCCCATGAGCGCGCGTGTATGCAGTTTGTGGTGCTGCAAACTGCACATAGTACACATGCACGTGTTCACCATGTTGCTAATTTGCAGTGCAGCAGTGGGGTTTTGACACTGGGAGATCTGGTGCCCAAAAAAACCATCCTGCTAAAAAAAACAGTGGTTACACACAGCAGCAGCATGCGCTGCCAGAAACTGGAGCCTGGCTAGAGCCATGCTCTGGTTTCCAATCAGGGTCTGAGCAGCCAGACTGGCACTGGTGCTGCACTGGTGCAGGCCCCCAGGTAAGGCTGCTGGGGCCTGCCCAGGTGATGACCTCAGCCTCTCTTACCCCGCATGGGGTAATGTGCCTCATGCTAGAGTGCACATGCAAGGGCATACCTGGGGACAAATAGCAGTGGTACAAATATGTTCTGCTGTTATTTGTCCAGCAGGAGATGCACAGACATGTTGGTGGGGATATGCCCAGAGGCTAATAACTTCTGATCTTTCTTCCACGCTCCCTAAGATCGTAAGTCACTTTCTTGAGAGGAAAATTGTTTGTTTTCTAATTCCTCATTTCTTATACTTTCAGTTTCTTCAAATGCAATGACTCAGCCGCCACAGGATGAATTTGACAGTAGTGTGGAGAATGCAGAAGTTTGGATGAAGGCCATCCAAGAAAAATTGCAGATTAATGACAACACCAAGGGACCTCGGTCTGCTCTAGAAGCCAGACTGAGGGAAACTGAGGTAAGGAAAGACTTGAGATTCCTAGTCAGGGCATAGTCACGAGAAGCACTGTTGTCACAGTGACTGGCAGAGTTGATGGAGAGTTTGCTGTTAGGGCACTATCAAAGTGGGACCAATAGGGGCCAAAAATATCCCCAGAGGCTGTTGCATCATTCCCATTTGAAACAGCTCATATCAGCATTCTTTCCAGATCTTCTCATTCAAGCCATTTACTGCTGCATAAAGAAGGGGGAAATTGGATATAACTTACTGTTAGATTAGATGTTTCTAGTCTTTTCATATATACCATATTTACTCAAATATAAGATGACCCTGACTATAAGATGATCCCCCAATAATTAGATTCAATATATGGAAAATGTATAAATTTGTTATTCTTTTTCAGTTATAGAATCTAATTATAGGAGTTTTGCCTTGAATTTGTCTTCTTTCTGCTGCTACCACAGAAAACATAAATTTGGGGGGAGTCAGGTGACCCCCTTGCCCTATGCCCTCTCTCCAATTTTTCCCCCCTGTAGTCCCTTACTGTTGCACCCTGTTCTTCCTGAGCACATAGTAGTAAGGAGCAAATTTGAGTAAACATGGATGTAATAATTTAATTCATTCAGAATTTATTTTGCTTTTTTTTAAACTGTTGCAGATTTTAGAACCGGTACTGCATAAACACTCCTTTAAGCATCACTTTTGTACCTAATCTACAAACTTTTTTTTTAATGAAAATTTTTCATGTTTCAAGCCAAATCAGCCAAACCAATTCCAAACCATGAGTCAATCAAGAACCGTAAATGGCCCTGTTATTGGCAAACATCCTCCACCCTCACCTGGGGCTTCAGATGTTTCCAAATCATTTGGCAGGCACCCTACATGGAGGCCCAAGCCTGGAGGCTTAGGGTTCAGATGCCCCCGAGTTTCACTTGCCCTCAGCCCTATGGCAGCAGGAGCAAGCTAAGGAAGAGTACCTATAGTACAAACTCTTTTCTTTCTTTTTTGGGGGGGCGGGGGAATATATATATACCGCATACTGGATAAGCATTTCTACACAAACCTTAAAACACATTTAAAGCCTGCACACCCGTGCTCCCACGCTCCCATGCACCAGTCCGCAGTCCTTTCCATAACACAGTCCCTTAGTTTTCACTCCACTGCTGGGGTTTACATTGTCTGCTTATTCCTTATCTTTGTTGTTAGTGCTATCACTCTCATTATTGCTTCCACTGCTGCTGAAACTGCTGTTGTTATTGTCACTGTTTTGAAGCCCGGTTGTATTGCTGTCATCTTCATTATCACTGATCACTCCACATCTCGGACTGTCTTTGAATAGTCTTTGCCAAGAGTCCCTTTGCCAAGTGGAGTTGGCCACATCTTCTTTGTCCTCTCCCACCACTTTCCAGTAGTAGGCCTGGAGTTCATACAGAAACATTTTGACACAGACTGTTTCCCCAAGCTCCATGTGTCTGTACACTAGTAGGTTTCTGCATGTGCTACAGGGTGCTCCTGATGCAGGACACAGACTTGTCAAAGTGAGTGTTTGGGACCCCTGTTGTTTAGTCAGGTGTCCATGCAGTGCCGCCTCCCTTGTCATCAGCCTGATTCCTGTCATCTCCTCCAGGAACTGGCTTCCCTTTTCCCAGGGAACAGAGAGACAGAGCCATAGGAGGTAGTTGATGGTCTCTCTATCATCTTGACAGGTTTCCCTGGGGCAGCTGGGTTCAGTTCCTATCCCTCTCTGTGTCTCCATGCTCTCACTAGGAGAGTGTGGTGCGCTATTAGCCCGTTCAAGTCTCTGTGATCCTTTCATAGGTCCTTATGGAAGATCCAGTTCCATACGGCTTGGCAGTTGTCTTTCAGGAGCATCTCCATGGTTGATAGTATGTCTCTGGCTCTGCTTTCTGTATCTTCTTGTGTTTGGTCATAGTCACTGGGCTTTCCTTCTGTAGCCTGTACTCGCTCTGGAAATTGTTCAGGACTCTGTAGAACCAGGGGTGTTCCATGGTCCACGGTTTCCAGTTGGTTGGGGTGAACACCCCCCACTGTCTTAGGAGGTGACCTGCCAAAAATTTTACTAGACAGGCTGTTTTGGACTCTGACCTGGTCACCAGCTTGCAGATTTGGCTCATGTACCATGCCTGCAGGAACAGGTGGATGTCTGGCACCTCCCTGCCCCCAATCTGTTTCTTTTTGTACAGGTTCTTTCTTGCCACATTCTCCATTCTGGATTCCCAGAAAACAACGCACATGACTCTCTGGATTCTGTGAATGATATGCTTTGAAAAGGGGAAGACCAGTGCGGTGTACAGAAGCACCGGTAGCAATACTGCCTTCATGAGCACCATGTAGTGTTGCTACCACCATGGAGATGTGCTGCGTATGCCACAGACTCAACAACTGCTTCAGCTTGACCTCCTTTTTCTCCCAGGCCCTCCTGCTCAGGTCAGGGTTAAATTCCACCCCAAGGAACTTGACCCCTTTGTGGGGAACAAAGGTCCCCAGGAACTCCCCTGGGCAGGAAGGCACTTTTGCTCACATTGAGCTTGGCCCCAGCTGCTTTTTCATAAACCTGTGTGTGCCACAGGGCTGTTTTTACTGCACATCTATTCTGGCACAGGATATTCAGGTCATCCATATAGGTCCATATATCTTGAACTCTTCCTTGTTACCTCTGGGAATCTGGACTCCACACATCCCAGGATCCTGTCTGATGTGCTGGGGCAGGGGCTTAGTAGTACAAATTACAAATGATATTAGTCTAAAACCAAAAGGCTCATGATTTACCATGTAATTCAATGGGCTGGACCCTGGAAGAGTCAACAGCATTTAAAAGACATGGTGACCCCTTAGCTCAGCACTTAGTAGTATTTGTACTCCAGACAACCCCAGAAAGGATCCATCTGCTAATTAACTCCCAACTCAGGACTGGAAACGCATGTTCATGTCACAAGTCCTGGGATGCTCTAATAATGTATATGCAGATGAGGCACAGAGCAACCTGGTCTGGCTCCACCTCATACAGGCTGAGAGAGAGGACAATAAAGGGATTCTGGGTGAAATGTTTGGGGTCCCATGTGGTGATATTTACCAGACATTTAAGGATGGTGAAGAAACAGGAATCATTGGAAAAGGGAAAGAAAGGCACAGCTCAGCTATGGGAGTAAAAAGGAAGTTAAAATGTATTCGGTGTAGTGGCTCACCATGACCTGGAAAAGAGTTAGCACTGAGGGGGCCTGAGCACAATAAGCCTTACTATATATTTTACTCAGATAGGCTATAAAGTTAGGGCAGTTGGTATGTGGAGCCAGCTTTCAAGGGAAATAGTGCTGGCTTCTACCTTGGGGGTCTTTTAGAAGCAGCTGGATGCCTACCTGGATGGGGTTATTTGAGCCGTTTTCTTCCTGCCCAGGCAGGGGGTCGGACTTGAAGATCTGCAAGGTCCTTTCCGACCCTACTTCTGTGATTCTATGATACGCTATTCTTGTGGTAGGTTTGTTAAGGGAGTTTTCCTAGTCGCTTGAGAACTGCTTTTCTGTCATGGGGTAGTACCCATGGAGGCAATATATATCTAACCTCCCACTTTCCTTTCCAGTGGGAAGAACTTGGCTTTATGCTCACTATATGGAACTGGGAAACTTCTCCCTAGCTTGCTTCTGCAGCCATATAACTGAGGGCAAGCAAACCCTGGGGCACCCCCCCCCCCCCCCCCCCCCCCCCAAACAATATTAGGTGCTTTTATGGTTTTTTAAATACTTGGTTTGTGAATTTTTTTTGCTTGGAACACAAAAAATTTTCACTAAAAAAAAAAAAAAAAAAAAAAAAAAAAAAATGTAGGTTTGTCCATGAGTTGTGTAATTAGCTTCCTACTGACTAGCTTCCATTGGGAGGATCCTGGTTACACGCCTGTTTATGGAAATAGGGGACTCCTCCCTAGATTGCTTCTGTGGCCTTTGGTTAAGGGCAAGTAAGATGTGAGGGCATCCAAACCCCAAGCCTCCAGGCTTGGTTCTGCATGTAGGATCCCCACCAATGGATTTGGGAGTAGCTGAATCCCCTGGCTGAAAAGTCTGGGGTGGGAGATACTTGCCAGTTGTAGCACCACATATAGTGTTTGAATGATTGAGTGTTGCTCAGTAGAAAGGATTCAGAACTGTTTTGACTAATTTGACCTGGAATATGAAAACATTTTTAAAATAAAAAAAGATTTGCCCAATATGGCCCATGTGTTTTATAGTCATGGTCAGTGCTAGCTGCATTTAATCAGCTGCATAGTTGGTTTCCATTACTGAGCACATACTGCATTTGGCAGCAGTTTAATGATAGACAGTGTATTTAATGAGGCTCCCTTGTATGTGAATGCGAGGGCTGATTAGGGAAAATAAAACATCTTATATTTGAGTAAATATATGATATTTGGAAGTATAGCATCAGTCTTGCTTTTCATAAGACCTCAGCTGTTGCACACAGTGCTCTAGGATTTACAACCATCCAGCAGTCATCAAGAAATTGCCATAGTCAGATCACACTAGTGGTAGATGCTAAAGGAAAAGGTACCACAATCCCCATAGTAGAGCAGGCTGCTTATAGTTTTTCCTGAGCTGTGTCCCCTAGTAGTTTTAAGGCACGTAGCTTCTTCAACTTATCTAACAGTGTAGATGATCTCATTTCTGTAAATAGCTGATCCCTTAATAATCCTTCTAAACTCTTACTGTTACTGGCATTTTGTGACAAAATTATAATGCCTGTATTTCTTTTTGATTAACTGTAAATGTGCTACCTTGCAGTTTCCTAGTGTTCCCTTTCTCTTGTTTTATGAGAGAACTGGGCACTCCTATTTATCTTGTTTCTCCCACTCATTATTACAATGATACAGTAGAAGTCATGTAGAGAAGGCCAGCACTAACTTGTTGCTTTCGTACTTCTGTTATGGCTTAGGCTAAATACAGACATTCAAAAAGCCCGAGCCTGAATTAATTCACTCTCTGTAGGTTAGTTTAACCTGCATAGATTGAACCAGCAAGCAGGCGAATAGACAGTCACTTTTGATTCTGGAAATACAGCACATGTCTTCATGGCTCAGGTCAGAAAACAGGGGGTGCTAGTGCAAGCCCTCGGCTAGAGGGAAGCTGAGCTGAGAGGGGTCATGGCCACACCCCTGCAGTCAGAGTATGATTGGGTAGAGGTTTAAATGCCCATCCTGGCCTGTATGGTCCCCAGCTGGGGTATGCCTGGAGGCAGAAGGGGGAAGCAGCCCCTGCCAGGCATTTCCCACCCATGCCCCTTGTTGTCTGAGCAGAAGGGTCATGGGCAGCCCCAGCAGCAGCCTGAAGCAAATGCGGGAGTTTGTTTCAGGTTGCTGCTGGGGCTGGCCAAGCCCTCTGCTGCTTGAACGGGGGTTGGGGCAAAATGTCTGATAGGTTGCTGTGCCCCTGCCTGGCAGATCCTGCCTGGGGTCCGTGCTGTTGGGGTCCTTGCTATTGTGGGAAAATTAAACCCCCGTCCATCTCTCCATTCACTTCAGGCTGCTGCCAGGGCTGGCCACACCCTTTGCTTCTTGAGTGGTGATGAGAGGGAAATGCCTGACGGGCTGCTGTGCTCCCACCAGGCCGACCCCAGATGGGGTCCCAGGCAGGGGAGGAGATGGGAAAGAGGGGAATAAACCCCCTCCCTGCCCTCTTTGCCTTCAGAGACCATGCAAGGTCAGCATCTGGCCCCACCCCCTGCTCTTGCTTTGGCTAGACAGCAGAGGGGCGGAGCCAGCCCTGCTCTCTGGAGCAGACAGCACAGCCCAGCCCAGGGCTGCAAAGCATGCTGGGATGCTGAGGGACTCTGATTTAATTTAAACCAAGAAGGGATCTGGGACAGAAGTTACAGAAACTAGTTTGACCTCAATCAGTTAAGTCTGACACTGCTTTCAACCAGATTATGTTAAATTAGTTTTGGCCATTTTGAAACTGGTTTATGTGCACTGAACTTCTGTTCTGTTACAGGTTTAAACCATTTTTTGATCACTTTAACTGTTTTATGTGTAACTTCTGTCCTTATGATTTGCCTGTTCTTTAAATAGGTGGTTCCTATTGCAAGCTAAGTGTTGCCTCTGAGTGTTTCTGACTTTGCTTGCAATCACAGGGAAGTTTGCTTCCCGCACATACATGGGCAGATCTAGGATTTTGAAAAGGCACTTTTGGGAGATGCAGCTGGCACTTCAGGATGGCTGTAGTCATGTACCCCAGCCCTGCAGGCCGACAGCACCAGGGCAGCAGTTGCCAGGAACTTGAGTCCTGGAAGCATATATAACTAATAACAGAAGTTATAATTTATAGATGCTCCCTAACAGGAGGCTCAGGGCATTGGGAGATGACCCCTCAGGGAACAGGTAGTTAGGAGTCAGTGAGTGAGAAACAGAGTAAGCAGAGCTGCTTTACTGTTCCCAAACAAAACCTGTTGTGTAGTTCTTTTAATTCATGTATGCCTGTGTTAACTGAACCCTGCGATCTCTGTGCTGCCCACCCCTGCTCTGGGTACCCATTTCCCTGACACTCAGTAGCCTGAGCAGAAGGGTCACGGGCAGCCCCATGACTGCTGTGCCCCTGCCTGGCAGATCCTGCCTGGGGTCTGTGCTGTTGTGGGGAAATTAAACCCCCATCCATCTCTCCTCCTTTTTTCTCTCCTCCCATTCCTTCTTCCCCCACTCCAGCTGGGTTTGGAAATTAGGGTATAGGAAATCAGGGGGACAGCAGCAGCAGATGAGTTCTCATTCTCTTTATATGAAAGTCTCTTTACGCCTGTAATCATGTTTGGACTCTTTCTGGTATTTGAGATAACATGGCTAGCACAGAGTTGCAATTCAGGTGTGTGCGCTGGGGTATTTTGTATGAATTGCCATATCCTATCCAGTCCTATTTTCCCAGGTTTTTCATCAAGGGCATTAGATCACGTATCTGGTCTGACACAGAGATTCATTGTGGAGCTGGTAGTGCCAGAAAGATTTGCCTACTAGCCACAAAGGCATGAAGTATTTATTTTGTTTCAGACCGAGAATTTGTTCCGGCTTTCAAATGACCTGACTGAAGCCTGTTGGCTACAATGGGGGTGGAAATCCCCAGAGTGCACACAGAAAATCTGTGCTTTGGCACTTGTAGTTTGGATTTTGGAAACCCATCATCTGAAAAGGAGAAAAGTTAAATAACTGTTTCCTCATTGTCACGGTGGGGTCTGCTAAGAGGGCCGTGATCTCCTTAAGGCCCCCTCTTCTGTGCCAAGTCGGCCCAAGGGCACCCTTTAATTCTTGCCTGCCATGTCTTTGACGTTTAGGTAAAGTTGGGAGGCTGCCTTATGTCTCCTTGGGCACGGCTAGTTGGGACCTCCGTCCGCGTGGTTTCCCGGACTCTCCGGGGGCCTCCCTGTATGATGGGTGCTTCCCGGGTACCCTAGCCTTATGGGCTATGCGTGGCTCCAACCATCCCCGATACCACACCCCTCACAGATGGGATGGACGTTGGCCTGTCTCTATAGATACACTGTCCGTCTCTCAGGCCTCCTCTGTACACTCGCCCCCACTCTGGGGCCTCCTGTGCCCACTATGGGCCTCCTCAATCAAACCACCCACTTCTAGGGCTCTCTGCAGCCGCACTGGGCTTTCTCAGTCTAACCACCCTCTCTCGGGGCACTCTTCTAATGCTGCCCCTCTCCCGGGGCTCTTGGTGCCCACTCTGGGCTGTCTCTGTAATGTCGCCCCTCTCCTGGGGCTCTCTGTACCAGCGCTTCTTTCCTGGGGACCTCTCCAAAACGCCACCCCTCTCCTGGGGACTTCTGTGCCCCCTCTGGGACTTCTCAGCTACGCCACCCAACTCCCAGGCCCCCTTTCTCCAGGGCTCACTGCACCACTACCCCTCTCACCGGGGTTCACCGCAGTACTAGGCCCTTCTTTAGGGGCTCACCACACCCGCACTGAGCTGCTCAGTAGTACCCCTTCTCTGGGGCTCGCTGTGCCCACACTGGGCTTCCTCAAATGCCCCTCTTTGGGACTGGGATCTAAGCATCTCATAAGCTGCTCCCTAACTGGCGCTGGGGCCCCCATGCCACTGTGGGTCCCTATGAGCATGCTGCTCCCTCACTGGCACTGGGGTCCTCGCACTTCATTGCGAGTCCCCAGTGAGGCCTCCTCTAACCCCTATAGCCTCACCCAAACCACCAGTATAATACATAACAACACAAACTCGAGCCTCCTGGCTATAACAACGTTGCTCCACTCTGGTCAAGCTGTACTTGCTGTTAGGCTTCTCCTCACATCCTAACTCCAGGAGCTCCTGCCCCTCTGGCTGCTGGCAGGGAGCTGCCAGCCTGGCCTCAGCCCTGGGCTTTGTAAGAGCCAGGCTCTGCCTCCTACAGGCAGCTGACCGCTGGCAGGTGTGGGTCATTTGCTCCCTCCAGTTGCCCTGGCAACCTGCAGGTGGGCTCTTATTCCCTGCCAGGGCTCTCTCCCTGGCAGTTTCCACTCTCTAGGAGCAGAGCACCAAGGCGCCCTGCAACACTCATCTTGCTTCTCCTTTCCCTTCTTTGTCTTCCCATCCTGCCTTTGTAGCAGGCTGGATGGCATCCTTGCCATCCAGCTGACATTTCCATCAAATCTTCTTGCTCATTCACCCATTGGCTATTTCAAATGAAAACATCAGTTCCAAGTGTCCCTGTCCTAGTTGGCTTGCTTCCTGTGTTTTCATTTTCTGTAAATTTGCTAATGAAAATGCCTGCCAAAGAAAGCAACCATTAAAATAATACAGTCTGGAAAATTGAAGTGCCCGCCCAACCATAGCTTCCTTAACAGTCCTTTTTGCTTTCAGTTCATTTCAAACATGAAAAAAGATCTGAATTTAAGAGTTATTTATTTATTTCCATGTTTTTGTTTGGTGGTTGTAGTTTATACTGCCTGCTCCACTCCAAGAGTCTGTATTTAGTATGTGGGTTTGTTGGCAAGGCGGGGATTTATATTCATTTTACAAAGTAGGCATTCAGTGCAAATGATGCAAGAATGTCAGAGTCAAGTATGCTATATAGAAAGACATAAAGGAAGAAGAATGATTTTGTTAAAATCACAAGACTGGGAAGACCTGGCTTTTATTCTACACTCTGTGATTGGCTTAAAAATGATTTTGGACAGATCTCTTGGCCTAAATCTTCATAAACAGCTTCTGATATTTAGTGCCTTCATGTTTTTCTTTTAGTTTTATCTTCCTCTAAAACTGAGTGCATGTGACTTCCTCTGAACTGTGCAGACAGGACGGTAGGCAGAGGAAGTCTAGTGGTCTGTGCTTTTGTAGTAGTGGGAACATAGGGTAGGTGATTCTGAAAAACTGACATTCTTACTGAGATGGAGTTAAGGTTGTTTGCAGCGCAGAATGGTCGTTCTAGGAGTTAGGTTTATGCCTCAGTGTGGAAGAGGACCTTAAACCTCTATTTCTTTGCCTTAGGGTTTGTGTTGAGATATGTGCCACAGTTTTATGTGATATAGAAATTTTGAGGCAAGGAAAGAACTTGGTAACAGAGATGAAATTCTGCTAGATAATTGCAATTTCTTCTGACTTGTAGTTGAGAAAACGTCTTCTAGGATTTGCAACAAATGGCTTTTCTATCTATAGCCTGTGGCATGCTATGGGACATCTTAACCTATGTGTTTTGCTCTGTGTTTCCCATGGATATTGCTGCCTCTACATTCTTGCCACAAAAATAAATTACAAGGCATACAATAGATATATAATATTATCGAACTATAGCAGTTGGTATTCAAGTCCTATAGAACTGAGTAGGCACATAAATAATTGGGTTCCATAGAAATAACTCTGAGGAGCTATAAAAACTATTTGCTTTTTATAGATGAAGTATATAAGTCTCTAATTAATTACATCTTTTAGGATTGTTAAAAAATAACACTGGAAAAGTTCTCATTTTTTATTCAACAGAAGCTCTGCATGAGGGAATTATTGATTCCGAGGTAAAAACAAATTTAAAATTTAATAACTGCTTTCACAGGCTATTTGTAACACATTACATTTTGTGCTTCCTAACAGAAAATATGTGTACTGGAGCCTGAAGGTCGACTGAAAATGGACTTCGTTATCAAGAAAGCAGAGGCCCTTCTTCGCTGCATCAGCGAGGATGAAAAGCACAAGGTACTCTCCAAACTGAAAGACATTAAGGCCATGTGGGAAGAAACAGCCATATACATTACTCACTGTCACAGGTAGGAAACATACTATTTTTCTATAAAGCATGTGCTTGATGTGTCAGGTCAGACTGGCTCATGCAGTTCTGTCACAAAGAACTCCCTGCATCAATGCCATATTGTGGATAGCAGTATGGGAGAAAGTAGGCTTCTCTAGGCTGCAGCTGCTGGTCCCATGCGTATAGTTGGGGTGGGTGAACAGATAAAAGGTGGAGCCTTGGCTTTATGTCCCCTCACACTGCACCAGCCCATAATCTTTGCTGGGCAAAGGGTGTTTCCCCCTGCAGCAGAATGGAGCTGGGACATGGATCACGACACTCTGAAGCCAGAGGAGCTAAGCTGAGTTATTCCACCTGAGATTGTAACCATTTGGTGCTGACATTTTTTTAAGTATCTTAAACTTGCCATAATCTCCACTGGTCATGGGAGAATCTCATGTTCCTCACTTTCCCCAACAGCCGTATTGAATGGGTGTGGCTGCACTGGAATGAATACTTGAAAGCCCAGGATGAATTTTACACGTGGGTTCACAACATGAAGGTGACCTTGGAGCCAGACATAGAACTGCAGCTTGGCCTGAAAGAGAAGCAGTGGCAGCTGAGCCACTCTGAGGTGCTGCTGAATGACGTCTTAAATCAGTCAGTCCTGCTGGAAAGGCTCCTGGAGGAAGCTGCTTCCTTGTTTAACAGGATAGGTGACCCAAGTGTTGATGAGGATGTCCAAAAGAAGATGAAGGTGGAATATGAAGGAATAAAGGAAGTAGCTCAGGTAAAACGGAACTATAAAAGACAAGAATGTTTCGGATCTCACCAGTCTCTAGTAGCATCCATTGTTAAGTGCTCCCTAAATTGCTGTTGTGAGAGCTAAGATTTACTCAGCAAGATGTGTGAGAATAACAGTATTAACATAAGGAAGGTGTGAAGGTTTGCTTGTCTTTTAGTATAGCAAGGACTGCACCATGATACTCATGTTAAGTAAACTATTTGAAGAGCAGAGGCATCAATGCAACAATAGATACTGACAAAAGGCTACTTTATAAGTACAGCTGAGGAGCCACTTGTCTTATTTCCAGCCAAGTGGCAGGCAGCAAATGTTCTTGCTCATATAAAAAACATTAGCAGCCAAACCTGAGAGCCAAGAGATTTTCAGTTCCTAATCTGCATCATTCTCAAGAGTCTAGTGGTCATATAAGAAGAGAGCAAAAAACACTCTGATACCTTTTAGTGTCAGTGGCTTCGACAGTTAGTTTGGGTTAAGGATAGAGATGAGATTGGTATTATTTACTTCCAGAACTGGTGGGATAGGACATGGCCTTTGGAGGGTAGGAAAGATTCATATATAAGTGTGCTCAATAATCTAGATCAGTGATTCTCAACCATGGTGCCAGGACACACTAGGCTGCCATCAAATAATTTAAAAGATGCTTCCAGAAGTGAGGAGATAAGCAAGGTATGGGCAGATAGGCTCAGCAGATAAGCATAAAGTCAAGCGTATCCCTGCCTGGATGATCCCTACCCTTCTGCAAGGAAGTAAGCCCTGTAATATATACTTTTTTTTATATTGGGTACCACTTAATTTACAAAAATTATGGAGAGGTGTCTTGAGTCCCATGAGGGGTGCCTCAATGTCAAAAAGGCTGAGAACCACTGATCTTGATCCTAAAAGTACCTGCATATCCAGCTGGCTGCACTCCCTTGACACATCTCTGGTTTTTGAGTGGTCTTAAGGCAGAACAGGGATTCCAGGGACTAGTAACTGACTGGTATTAATAAAACTGAACTCCATTGCATGGATTTAACCATCTGCCTCTTTCTTCTTCTTTCCTACTGCTTCACCTAGACTAAGGATTTGTCCTGGTTATGAAAAATGGTATATGCTCTTATCCCTAGAAGTCATCAGTCAAACTTAAGCACTGAAGGTGGGGTAGAGTGGCACCTTAGGAACTAACTGAACTAACTGGTTCAGGCATGAACTGCCTCTCTCAACCAGGTTGTCTCTAAGTATAGAAACAGGTGTCACCTGACATGTTTGCGCCATGATAAGAATGTTTATGGCGACACAAATGGCGACCAAATACGTCTCTACCCCGTCTGTCATGCCATGTCAGGGGCTGCAGCAAAATGCAGTGTAAAATAATGCAGCCTTATTGCAGCAGACATCTATTTGCTTTATCGTAGGAGAGTGCAGGCAGCCCAGAGCAGCCTGCCTTCTCCAGCCACCTCAGGTAGGTACTCCGGAGGCTTGAGGGGTCTGATCCTGCATACCCCAGGAATTCCCATGCAGGATTCATCCCCTCAAGCCTGGGGAATGCCTGCCCAGGTTTCTCTACTTAGAGACATGCCCTGGGGAATCTCAGGAGACCCAGCCCAAGATCTCCAGGGGTGCATCTTCAAAAGTGAGAAAAGTCTGCACAGATCCTGGTATGGAGGCATGGGACCCAGGAATTCCCAGTGGCCCGTGCCCCCCATGCTAGGACCTACACTGACCGATGCTTCACACAGAGGCATGGGTTGGCACAGGTCCCAGCATGAAGGCACGGGTTGGTGCAGCTCCTAGTACAGGTTGGCACAGGTCCTGTGCCACAGGGTGGTATGGGACCCAGGAAATTCCCAGTGCTCCAAACTTCCACACCAAGACCTGCTCTAATCCATGCCTCTACTTGAAGCAGAGGTCAGCACAGGACCCAGCATGGGTGCCAGCATGGAGGCATATGATGCCTGAAACTTCCCAGGTCCTGTGCTGCCTCCTTGCTGGGACTCACGCCACCCCATGGAGGCAGTGGTCAGCCTGAGCATCTGCGTGGAAGCATGGGGCACCAGAGATTTCCTGGGTCCCATACTGGTCTACACTGTCCCATACCAGAACCTCTTCCAGCCCCCGCTTCTGCATGAGGCTCATGTTGGCAAAGAGGCATGGGGCAGTGAGAAATGCAGGGAATCCCCAGCGAAAGGAAACACATTTCCCAATAAAGCAGCTCCACTGTGGTAGGACACATCCCACCACAGCTGATCAACTTCACTTGGTGATGTCTGTTGTTACCCTAAGGTGCTGCCCTTGCCTGCCTTCTGCCTGACTTGAGAATAACACAGCTAACCACCTCCACCTAGTCATCTTGGAGGGGCACTGTACGGTGCAGGTTGTAAGGGAAACAGAAGTGTGGCGTCTACAAGGCTGGCCTCTTTTAAGAACAGAAACTTTATTTACCTTTTCTCTTAAACTGTGAAAAAACAGCACCCCCCACCCCAATGCACGCACCTCTGCTCCCTCCAGAAATGTAATTACAGATTCTGCACCTGAGGATCCTGCAAGTGAACACTTGTAGCTATTGAGGAACTGAAAGAAATTTATTCAAAGTCAAACCACGGGACAAATCTAGTCATTCAAAACAAAGTTATGTTTTAGCTCTTTAATCTGATGATGGTGTTAAAGGCACCAGGTTGCCATTTTCAGTGACTTCCCTTTTCACAAATATTTGTTCTTCTTGGTCCATGGCTGTTTGCTGTAAGTGGTTTGGTGATAGAGAACAAATAGATGATCTCTCAAATAGCTATCCAAATATAACGACCTTAGAACAGGCCTCTGTTGGACTGATTTTGCACCAGTATGGTTTCACTGATTGATGTGAATTGACACTGGCTTACTTGAGATTAGAATGAGGCTCAGATGCCTTAGGTAAAGTACATGATGACATCTTCAACTATCTGAAGCTCTAGAAAAAGCAGTTGACTTTCCTACAAATGCCACTTCTCAGAGGAGAAAGGAAGTAAAGTTATCTGGTTGTGAAATCTCCTTTTTTAAAGAGATGAGGAACAAGACAGGGGGTTAAAGAGCTTTTAGTTTTTCTGATTGAAATAAATGGGGCAATCACTGGCTAATGCTAAGGTTACAAACAGCTTGGGAATCATGCCAGGAAATAAATAGTGCTGTTTAAAGGAACCCTGCTACCTCTCACCATGGAAGGGACAACTAAATGAGACAGGCCTTGGACTTAAAGGAGCTGCTCCCACCCCTCTCATGACGGGAGGCTGGGCTAAATGTAAATTGGAGCTGACAGCTGAATCCCTGAGCTGGCTGCAGGAGGAAGTTTGCTGGTACTTGCAGACTTCACTGGTGCTCCAGAAACATTTTTAGATCTGGTGCAGTTGTTGTTTTCTATCATAGGCTGAGTATTTGGATTCCGTTTCTCGCATGGTTTTGCCATGACACTGCTCCTCTGGTGATCCTTTTTTCCCCTTGTGTCTATGAGTGTCTTGATTACTTCCAAACTTAATAGAACACTTGCTGGAATTTCTTTAGTTACCATGGTTGAAATGTTATGACAGCTGGCTCCCTCCTCCCTCATTGTGCCCACCTATATTCCTTTAAAGGTTATTGCTGAAGAGCAGGAATGTGATATGAATAGAAGGAATCTCTGAGGACATCTTGTCTTACCTGTTTAGCAGGAAAAGTGGTGATATGTGAAATTTCAGTATATGCTCAATCTAGGCTAGTACAAAGCAAAACCAGTTCACATTAGCTCTCTTAACTTAAACCTAGTTCTTGAGTCTGGCATCATAGGGTTTTAGACTGCTTGCATGAGTGCAGGATTGGGCTCTGTTCTTAAGATGCCCAGTCTGACAGGTCTTTACAAACCCTAGAGTTTAAGGGAAACAGCAGCTCCCCTGCCTAAACACAGCTGCTTCTCTTGCAAGTCTAAATGGTAAAGAGGAACTATCCTTCCCATACAGCAGTAAAAGGAAAGATTATGGAACAAACCTGTTCTCTCACCTAAAATGCCATGGGATCCTTCCTGTCTACAGAGAGTAGAGAGCACTTCAGTTTGTAAGGTCTTAACTGGGATTCTGAACTGAGCCTAAAAGGCCCAGCCCACGGGGCAGAAATGATGCAGGCTATTCTGTGTAACTTCTATGTCTTTCCACATCTGGGCTGCTTCAGAAACTGAAATAATCCCTAAAAAAATGTAGATAAGCCTGGGTGGCTCTAAATTTGGGTACCCTCTCCAGCTAAAAGAATGGGTATTATGTCTTCTGCTAAAATGGTATTCTGAAAGTCTCTCTCGGTGCATTTACATAAGACACTTTACTACACATTAAACTCATCTAATATATGCGCAGGATTTACTGCACAGTAAAGTAAGCTAATGCACCATTTTCTACTGCCAACAAATACAGGGAGTAGATTAATGGTGCATTAGCCATTGCGCAGTAGTGCATGTATAGATGCTGACTGGGAGCAGTTTGTAGCTCTCGTAGTGCTCAGCTCCCGGCTCCCCTCAGGAGCCCGGAGCTGAGTAGCACCAGAATGGGGCAGCTCTCTGTCCCTGGGCCCATCACTACTCAGATCCTGGCTGCCCCAGGAGCTGAGCATACCAGGACAGGGAAGGTGTTCTCTGTCTGTGGCTTTGGTGTTGCTTAGCTCCCAGCTCCCCCCAGGCATGGGTGGGGAGCAGGAGCCAACTGGGATGTGCATTGCACAGGTAGCAGCAAGACTGAGGGACAGAGAGCTCCAGGGGAGCAATGGGGAGGTGCAAGGCACTGCTTCCACCTTGTGTCCTCCCTCCCCCACTCCCCGAGTCCCAATGCTGTTTCCCCCGCACATCTGCCCCCTGGTCCCAACATTGCTTCCCCTCATGTTTACCATCCCCGGTTCTGGCGCTGCTTACCCCCACACTTGGGCACAGGGCATCGCTTCAAGTCAGTGCTGCTAAACCAGGCTGCAATCCCAAGCTCCATGTCCCCTGCTTCCAAACACCTATCCCCGACTCCCCGAATTCCAGGTCTGACCCCTGTGCCCCCTGCCAGCCCAAGGCTGGCACCTGGGGGAGCTTGGAGCTCCCCCTGGCAGCTTTAAGGGGGCAGAGCAGGGCAGAGGGGCAGGAGTGGCCCTGGACTGAACTCCTCCCATTGGGAGCAAATTTGCTTTTGACAGGGTCACATGTTTAGACATGTGCCTGTGAGCACTTTTATGAGCATTAATTGCACGTGTAGATGCACCCTCTGTCTCCATCCCTAAAATGACCCTTGTGCACCTTCTGTGCCAATGCTCTGTGAGAGCTATTTTGTGGGGAGCCAACAAAGAAAGTGCACTGGGAAAATTCTTCTCTAGCCCTTGGAAGCTGGAACTGGAAGCTGGGCATTAACACACCAGATATAAAGGGTCCGGTCCATGAAACTAAAGGGCTGCGTGCATTCATAGTTCTCTGTGTCTTCCCATGAAGCCTAAGTTGTATCTTTTGTTTTTATATCAGTGCAATTATTCCTTGATGTGCTGTACTTCTTTGAGTAGATAATCTCCAGTCATTCAAGTGTCTCTCCTGAACGAAAGCATGAATTTTCCTTCTCTTGCTCCCTCATAAACTGACTGCATCTTTCTCATCATTAAAATGTTGCACTAGGAAGTAGCCCTTGCTAACTGTTTGGCAGGCTTCCAGCCTGCTTGTGGTCAGCTTTTTCATTTGACAGCTAGCACAGTGTTGTGTCTGTTCAAATCTGTGTCGTTTATCACATGACCTGATTGATCTAAATATTCTCAGCAGCAATGTCCAAGCCACAGATAGCTTCACAGCTTGGCCTAGAAAGAGGTTAAGCCACTTCTTTAATTTAGACTATACCTTTCAGCCTTAATTATCCTTTTAATTTTACTGTGAGATACAGGAGTAGGTTTTAATTAGAATTTTGCTCATCTGCCTACCATACTCCATCCTGACTCTCCCAGAAGTTTCTGCATTGCCTGCTTTCTGGCCCAGATATATTTCATTTTATTTCATTACCTGTGCTAGGTTCTCACCTGCTGTAAACAAGCATAACTGTGGTGGAGTCAGTAGAGGTGTCCTGAATTATACCAATCAGAGGTCTGGCTGGCTATGTGCAAGCTTTTTCTGACTTAATTTACCCCAATATGAATCTGCAGGAACTCCAGAGAAATCAATGGAGTTGTACCAGGGATCAAGAGATGCAAGCAAATACTACTTAACCCTTGCACAGCTTCATTGACCTCAGAATCTGGCAAGGTAATACAGGCCTGTTGGGTCACAACGGGGGGATGGGCAGACATATATATACAGCACTTCAGATTCTGCACTTTTGGGAAGTGTTTTTAGTTTGTAACACTTCAGTACTGTATAATGTACAACTGCCTCCCAGCCACCGTGTCCCTGTGAAGTGTTTCAGTGTGGTCTCTGTTTCATCCCAGGTCATTTTTAGTTGATTGTGGCCTGTTTGTACACTATTACACTGTATGGCATTTATCTGCTCAGTTTTTTGTAGTGCTTTAACATTGTTTAAAGTGGTATAAATGTTATATCACTCCATGCCCTAAGATGTATCTATTAGGGCTGTGGAAAGCTTCGGTCCCTGATTCAATTCGATAGAGATTCGGCCTGATTCGGTGGCTAAATCTCCAAATCCGAATCAAATCAGAGGACCCTTTAATCTCTGAAAATCAAATCAGAACCCTCCGAATTGATTCAGAGAGACTTAGAAAGATTTGTCAATTCGGACATAGACACAGCTTTAAATGCGTTTTCTACATACCTCAAGGTAGCAGGTGGCTCGTGAATCCTGCACACTTGGCAGCAGACCCAGAAGTGGACCAGAAACACTTCCAGTCCACTTCTGGGTCCTCCGGAGAGCACGCAGGGGGCCCACCATGCCGTCGCAGCTCAGCGACTGGTGCCTCTTGGGTCTGGGGGGGGCACCTGGGGTCTCCCCCATGGCTGATGACCAAGCTAGGGGGTTGCGGTGGGGGGAGCATACTCCCCGGCGGACCCGGAAGTGGACCAGAACTACTTCTGGTCTGCTTCCAGGTTCACCACTGAGCACTGAGTGTAGGGCCCTCCTGCACTCCTGTGGGACGCTCCATCCACCCCAGCATCACAGTGTTCACAAGCTGTGCCTGGAACCTTGAGGTATGTAGAAAAAACATTTAAAACTGTGGCTGCGTCCAAATCGCTGATTCTCTGAATCAGCATCAAATCTTCAGATTCGGATTTGGCCGAATTGAATCAGGGACAGTGATCTACATCAACAAATTGAATCACTGTCCCCGATTCAGGTCGAATCCAAATCAAATAGGGCCAGCTTTACACACCCTAATGTCTTTGTTTAGTTATCAGCTGCTTTGCTGTATGCACCTTAGCCATTTTCAACCTGCAGTCACAATTTTTTCTCTCAAGCCTGAGTTTGCCTTCAGCTGTAGGCTGGCTTGTGCCTCTTCATGGACAGCCTGCTGTAGGGGTGCAGTGACTCACTACCCCAAAGAAGAAGCCCGTATGCTTTGAGCTAGATCTTCCCATCACTTACAGAGGGGCTGTCCAGTTTTTCAGCATCTGGAGGTTGCATGGGCCCCGGTTCACAGACTGTGGGGGCCAGATGGCCAATTCTGCCCCTTTACTTCATTGGCAATGCAAGCCCCGCCTGCCATGCCATATGGGCAACCTGAGCTCTTCTGTCCTTGCCACACTACAGGAACAGTGTGAGCTCCTCCCAGTGTCCCTGTGCAGCCAGCATGAGCTTGTGTCATGACCACAGGGGCAGCCGGTTCACCAGGCCATGCCTGCCCTACCCAGCCACTGCTGCAGCAATGGGGAGAATGACGGCTGAGTGGGAGCCCACAAGCTGAACATTAACTTCTCACAGGTTGGATGCAGCCTGACAGCCACCAATCAAACAGCCCTGATGACCACAGTCTCACAGCACAGCTACCTTGATATCAACTGAGTTACTTCTGAGTTACATAGGTGTAACTGAGACCTGAATTTTGCCTGTAGAGTGCAAAGACTACCAGGGTAGGCTGGAGTCTCGACTGTGATGTAGCTACTTTGTACTGCACTCTGGCTAGATCTGGCCATGAAGCTGAAGGATTGGTCATAAGAGGATCATCCAGAGCAATGATGACGCTCTGGTGGATAGGGGTTCTTAGGGCTTGTTTATACCATGGCATCAGTGCTGGAGATCCTGAGCACACCCCATCCACACCTTGCCTAACCAAGTCCATTGACTTGCTCCAGAACTGAAAGCTCACCCATTAGGTTTCTCTGGGTTTGTACCCAGTAATTACTCACTGGCCTGGTGTTGGGGGTGAGCCTGGAGCAGACACTTGGTGAGTCCTGGTTCTAGAGCCTGTTAGTGGAGTCAGCTGGGCAAGGTGTATTCCTCGGTCTGGGGACATGCTGCTGCTGCAGTACAGACAGCATCAAGCCCTCAGATTGCTCTGCCACTCTTTTGTTGGCATGGCTGAAAGAAGGATGCCACAGATGGCAAAAATGCCCCTAGGCCATGGTGATTTCAGGCCCTTGGTGCTGTTTGTTCTACTTTAACTTAGTACAGGAATCTGCACAGAACAATGCCATGTTCAGGTACGTGGGGAGGGAAGCTACAGCATTGACTTGCATTCACTGTAGGTTAGTCGGATCCCAAGTTCTAGTCCTGTGTCTGGCCTGTGCACTGGGGCACGAGTTGCATGTTTGCAGCCTGTTCCCAGCTTGTGCAGAGCCAGATGCTACCTAATAATACATATTACAATTGCTAATGAAAGTCAAGCCTCTGGAAGTTACAGTGGATGCTAACAATATTGCAGAGGAAGAAGGATTGTCTTTTCTAATGTGATTATAATGTAACTCAAGTTCTCCTTGTTTACTGGGAAATAAACAAAGAGAAACAAATTTAATTTGCATCAGAGAAGATTTAGGCTAGATATCAGGAGAATCTTACTAACTGCCAGGCTGGTGAAACATGGGAGCAGGTTTTCTAGAGGTTTTGTGGAATCTCTTTCATTGGGAGGTTCCAGGAACAGTCTAGAGCAATGGTACTCATGCTTTTTGCCCCACGGGCCACATGGGTGGTACCTGGTCCATGCCCAGGCTGGGTCTGGCTGGTGGGCCCAATTTGGCACACAACAGGTACAGTGGGACCCAATCCATCTGTATGGGAGGCAGCCCAGCCCCAGTCCTACATTGCAGTGGGGAGGGTGGCCTGGCCTTGACCCAACCCTGCAGGGTTTGGGAATTAGTTAGTGGAGTGGGGGCGGCAGTATTAATTGCCACCATGTTTTCTAGCCTAAGAGAAGCTGCGTGAGCTAGATGCCATGGCTACAGAGGCCACTTTTGATACACAGGCTGGCAGTTGAGCACACCTGGGCTAGAGAAACACCTGTAAGGGATAGCTTAGGGATACCTGATCCTGCCTTTGCAGAGGAGTATCCTTCATGACCTCTTGAGGTCATTTCCATCCCTGCATTTCTTTCTGATCCTCTAGTTACTTCCTTTGAGTTTAAATGTTTTGGGTTTTGTTTGGTTTTTTTATTGTGAAATAATTTGCATGCCTCCAGCCTGTCAGTGTTTCTCTTCCTGGCTGGCCAGGACAATCTGATCATGCAGATTTACTTCTGTATTTTTTTGCCAGATTGGAGCATGGAACAACACACTGTTTATCTTTCCAAAGCAATGCATGGAAAGGGAATACAGTCTTTCAGTGAAAGAATACAAAGCTTTGAAAAGGGAAGCTAAAAGCTGACCACACAGGACCTCTCAGTCTTTTGTTCACAGACTAAATGTTGACATACTACAACGTAGCCAAGGTCGGACAAAGCTTTATATATTTTGTCCTTGTGCTGAGCTGCACGTTCCTGAAGAGACTGAGCAATGGGTGGATGGAGGGAAATGGACTGTTATTTGCTCAGAAATGCAAAATATGAAGAGACAGATAAGCTGTATCCTTACTATTGCCAATGTTTCTTGTTACAGAAGAGAGTGAAACTGCTTAAGAAGATAACAAGGGAACATGAACAGTACAGCACCCGTGTCAACCAGTTTCAAACGTGGCTGAATGGTGTGACTGAAAGTTTAAACTGCTGCACTGAAGAAGCAACAGTAGAAAACAAGCTGCAGGTCATTTTAATGATACACGCGTACTAGGAGGAGGGAGAATCATTATTCTCCACACTAAAATTACTCTTTGTGTATCTTGAACCATATGAATCTTTAGTAGAGTAATATATTTAAAAGAAAATAATTCAAAACTAATTTTTATATAGTGGTTAAAGAATGGTGCTGAGGAAAATGAGTTATTTCAAGTCTGCCACTGACTCTTTGATACAATTACCACAGCATTGCCAGTTCTCACAATTTTATCATATTTGCCCCATCATATTTTTTGGGGGGGATTTAAGCCTCAGCTCCTAGAGGCTTCATGTGATTATCTGAGCCTCTCAACCATCATTTAAAAACTGGAACTCTGTCCCTCCTGGTTGCAAACCATAGACTCAAAAGTTGGAAAGCAAATAGAAAAGCACCAAATTTGTTATGTTTAAAAACCTCATTATTTTTAAATTAATCTTTATGACTTTGCTGGGCTTCGCTCATGACATTTAAATCCTTAGGGTCAGCAATAATGATATCATTTTAGAAGAGACGAAGTCTCCAGTGTTTCATACCTTGGTTTGGCCTTACCAGCGTTAGTTGCTTCTATAGCCTGACTTACACAGCTACTCTTGAATTCAGTTGTAATTACAAATGCTGAGCACATTTGAAAATCAGGGCACATTTTCAAAAAGATCCACTAGTTCTTGGAGGACATAATGCATATGGCTACATCAGAGGTGGGCAGTTATTTTGAGCAGAGGGCTGCTCACAGAGTTTTGGCAAGCTGTTGAGGGCCACATGACAGGCCGCCAGGAGCAGATAAATATTAATTTTCTAAGTTTTTTAGGGGCCCTGTGGGCCAGATAGAATGGGCTGGTGGACTGCATCCGGCCCATGGGCTGCATTTTGCCCACCCCTGGGCTACATAATGCATATGCTACAAATTACAAATAGGTATAGCAAATTTGGAAGCTAGCCACTCTATAAATGATAGGCCTTGAAATAATAATTGTAGAAGAAAATACAAATAAATATAGAAAGTGAATATTGCCAAATGCCTTCTCTTATCCCCTTTCCCAGTAACATTCCCTGACCTTCTTCTTACTACAGGCCATTGCCGAAGATGTTAAGAGTGGTGAAAAGGAACTGCAAAACCTGGAAGTTCAGTCTATAGGTGTCATCCAGAATACCTCCCCTTTAGGGGCTGAGAAGATGAAGGACGAGTTGGAGGAGTTGAGGAAAGCCTTGGAGAAGTTGAAACTAATGTGTAGCGAGGAACAGGAGAGATTGCATAAGTTCTTCCAGTCAAAAAGTGCCTATCAGTCCCAAGTCAGAGAGTTAGAAGCAGAGGTTAGTGAATTCAGAAAGGGGATACAAAGGCTTGAAAGTGACCTGAAGCCAAGGGAGAGGGCAAAGAATGAAGAGGAGTTATTGATCCTGTGGAGAAAGTACATGGTAAGTTGCAATGAAGAAGGTGAAATACAACAAATAAAAAGTGTAGTTAACATACTTGACTAACTGAATATTTATCACCAACCACAAGTATTACACATGATCACTTAATGCACTACTGGATGTTACCAAAATAGTTTGGAGATGAGGCCAGAACGTGAACATGAATAAAGAAACTTGAATGGAGACAAAAGACCCAATAATTCTATGGTCTCCACTTCACATTTTCTACACTCTGATTCTCTGTAGTTCTGGCAGTCGGATTGCTGGCTCCTCTCCAGATGTCTTCTTACTCTATAAATAGTCCCACTGAAATAAAGTGTGTGTGCATGTGCATACATGTGTGTTTGTACTGGCACATTTATTATTTCAAGTTTCTGGTAGTAGAAATTTCATATTTTTTTTAAAAATTGAACTGCTTAAAAAGTCAAACAGCATGAGAAGAGGTTCTCTGCATATGGAATATGAAACAATCACTGTCATTGTGTTTCTTTAAACAGCTGTAAAGTTCATGTATCTATCATCATGTTTATTTCTGCATAATATCTTTTATTATTATGCCAAATGCTTTTTAATATGCTGTATTTAACAAGAATCGTGCAAATAGTAGGGAAAGAATATTTGCAGACATGCACTAAATACAACTGATTCCATCCAGTCATATTCACACCCTTCCCTCCCCCCTACTCCCCAAGTTCCATATTTAACTTATAATTACTGTTTTATAACTGCCTGTGGAAGAGATGTTTGTCAGTGCCTGCAGAATGGATCATGGTGGCATCCAAAGTGCTTCTCAACTTAAGTCATGCAATCCAAGAATGGAACTAAGGCATGTGGTTTTGTTGACCACTGACACACATTAGAGAGCGAGTTGTGAATATCACAGATTCACTAAAGGATGTGATGTGGAAGTTTTCCAAAAAAACACATATCCAAAAGATGTTCATAGCTGTTCATTAAATTGTACAGGGATAGTTGAATCTGATGCATTTATGTATCTGCTCATAGAAGGCAGATTAACCATTTCAAGAGTCAGCCCAGTCAGCATATTTCATGCTCTGATTTTTGTGCTTGTGATTTAAACTGACTGCTGCTTTTATGGTTAAGGCAACAAGAGCAGCTCTTGCCACAGAGGAGCCAAAGGTTGAGAGGCTGAAGGCTCAGCTTAACAAGCTGTTCCAGTTTCCACAGGATGTACAGCCACATGTGGACGGTGTTGTATCTGCAATACGGGAATACCAAAGGTATTTGCAAATTGGGAATATGGCTAAAATTTCAGTGAGGGACTGGATGTGTCCAAGGGTTGGCAAGAACCTACGACAGAAAAGCGAGATGCAGCTGGACCTGAAGTAGCAGGGTTAAAAAAGAGGGATTTTTATAGGTTATATCCACATCCTACATTTTACCTGTGATTTTACAGCCAGGTTCTACAACTCTTAATTGTGTTGAGAGATACCAACTCATGTGGGTAGTCCCATTAAAAGCCCTGGGAGCCAGGTTTTGTCTCTCATTAGGCACCAAAATAAGGGGCTGGATTTTCAGAGGAGCTTAACATGAGAGTGTAGAGTTGTTTTGAAAACTGAGCATAAGTAGCCTGATAGGAGCTGTAGGTGAGAGGGCTGAGCACTTAAAAATCAGGGTATGGATCTGACTGTTGAACAATTGGAAAAATCTCTCTTAGGCCCTAAATCTGCTCCCAATTGGAGTTTTGCCTGACAGGAAGCAGGAGCAGGTATTAAAAAGTCAAAGGAAACTGTTTTCATTGTCCCAAGGCCAAGGGTATCCTGGGGAGGTGTGATTTGCCTGTGTGTTGTATTCTAGGCTTCCATAATGACTAGGAACACGGACTCCTATCTCTTGCTCTTGGATTGCTCTGTTATTGTGCTGTACACAAACTGAATAATTTAGCCTGGTTCAATTGCTTGGCTAATTTAGCTCATCTTAACCTTGCAGATTGGTAGTTTTATGTGTTGCTTTCTTTTCGCAATAGCAATCCAAAGTCAGCATAGGAATGGCAGTTGTTAAATAGTTTGGAGGAATGGCTGTGAGCCACAAGTGCCCTTTTTTGGAACTTTGTTTTGATGACTCAGTCCCCTTGCAATTCTCTGACAGGGCTGTTTCCACCTTCCCCTGACTACGTACCTCCTGCTTCCTGCCTACATTTGGGCTGGAAACATTGCAAAATCTAGCCTCTCCCTGTGCTCCGGTGCTTCCGCTTCCAGGCTCCCTGGAATCGGGAACTACAGAAACTGCAGTAAAACTTTTTGCAGATTTCCAGAAAGGATTATTTTTTGGGGGAAAAGGTCAGTTTTCTTTATTATCTGCATGCTTCTTTCATTATATTGAGTGCCAAACTGTGCTGGTCAATTGAAGTGGGCCTGGTCATCAGAGAAAACCAACAAATCAAATTTTAAAGGAATATTCAGACAAAAAAACTGGGATGTTTTCCCTTCATGGCAGCCAAGTACAGAAGACTGGAAAATTGGTCTGTGATTAGGAAACGGCAGCTGTTTGTAAGTTGCTGGGGTTTTCATAATGCTTTTTTGCAAGCGTGGCAGCTTTAGGCAGAGACTGGCACAGATCACAAAGCAGATGGCAAAGGAGATACTTTCCAGCTGAGGATTGGGGGGTCCTCGAAACATGCATGTGTTTGTATTACCTCTTTGCTGTAGGGATTGTTACCATCTTAATTTTATAAATGCAGAAGCAAAACTATTTTTTTTTAAATGGACAGGTGAAACTAGCTGAGCTTGCGCTGGACAGCTGTGTTGTAGCGTGGAGCAGAACAGCAGTCTTTCTACTTCCTGTTTTGAGCAGAACAGGGCACTGCTTATTGTTGTGCATAGATTTGTTTTGCAAAGTGTTATTTGATTTAAGATTCAAGCATAGAGAACCAACAAGCAGCTGGGCCCCACTGTACTGAACACCAGCTTGCATACTGAAAGCCTGGAAGTTTAAACTAATGGCTGTTTGCTATTTATGTTTTGCTACTGAGTTTATTTGACATTTTACAACTATTTAAAGAAATTTAGGTACAGATAAAGAAAACTTTTCTCTCCTGCCTTCTTTTGGGCATTTTAGATGATCAAATAGTTATTTTGAATGTAAAGATTTAAAAAAATTAAGTCTTTTACTTTTTATTTCTAAAATGAAATGGGGATGCAGATAAATTCTAACTTTCTATATAAACATTAGTTTGTGCCAGCCATCAATTGTACTTCTCTCTTGATCTTACTGCATGGATAACTGAACATAAAGTATTGAATGTATGCAAGCGGAGATGGTTCAGCAGTTGGAACTGAAGGGCCAGATTTGCCCCCAGTGAGTCAGCACTGAATACAGTGCAGCTTCAGAAGAGCTGACACATCTTTCTAGAGCTAAGCAAAGTTTGCCGGACACCTGAGTGGCAGAAGGAGCTGCCAAGGACAAGGGTTCATGAAGCCAGAACTACATAAGGAGAAAAGTGAGGTTCTTTGTGTTAAGTACAGAATACACATGAGAACTGTGCTAATTTTTCCTTTGAGAAACTCGGACATTGTGTTTAGGATTTTAATATAATCCTTCTGTCTATCTGCTTGTTCCTGCAGTGTTAAAGGGAAAGCATTTAAAATGAGTATTGCAGCTGGAAGTGAGCTAAGGCAACAACTTCAAAACCCAATGCAAGAATTTCAGCTGTGGAAGCCATCAGTTCAGAGACTTCTGGATATGACTGCTAATATTACTGAACCCACAGTGGCACAGACTTTCTTACTTCAGCTTGAGGTAATGAGGTGCTGCTAAGTTGGGGACCTAATATATTGTTTGTACTGTGCATGCTTTGTAAACAAGGTACATGTGTGTAGCTAACAGCAACAGCTGGGAAGATTGTCCCATTATCATTGAAAATAATCCATTATTGAAGATCAGCTGAATAACAGAATATGTAACTTTCAGCACTCAATTTGGTAACATACAGTTGCCAATTGAGGTACAAATGTCATATCAAAGCTACAAATTAATAACAACAATAGTATTGCCTCCGGTAGTAACCACAGATTTCTCTGGATCTCTGGACAGGATATCTGGAGATTCTGATAATGCTTTGGCCATAATAGAGAATAAAGTACATAATTTCTGTAGTGTGTTGGTTGTACCCATGTTGATCTAAGAACATGTATGCACCCATGATATGGGGATTTGCTTGTATCTTCACCTCTTCAATCTCTGAAACAAATGCTTTCAGAAACAAGGATAAAACTTAACCTTAACTCAGATAAGGCTGCTTCGTGGTAAGTTTTGTTGTAGCTGGCTAGCTTCTTTGATGCAAGGTAGAAGAACCAGAGACAAGAAGCTAAAAGAAATATTGTAAGCAGAACTTGCTCTTCCTGGTGCACTTGTGCTAAAGCAACTTGCATTATCCATTACAGCAGGACTGAACTAGGTCTGCAATGTAGCCCAACTTCCCTCATAACTGCAATTGCAGAGACAAAAGGGCCCTGCAAATAGGAATACAATTATCTTCAGACTGTTTAGGCCTTCCCTCCCTATTAGGGATGGAGGAAGATGCAGTCTTTTTTCAGTGTCTTGAATTATACCACACATGCACACTATGTTGTTCATTGAAGCTGTGGCACTGATGTCCATATATTCTTTTGTTGTGTTGCTTTTGGTCTGCTCATGTAGTTGTTAGTGCTATCATTTCACCAAATGAAGTGTTGTTTTAGGAATGTCTGGCAGAAAGCTCCCAATTCAAGGAAAGGATGATGATGATACAGCTGAAGAAGGATTTGCTCGGTAGTGTCTTTGGTGAAGAGGAAGCAATGTCCCTCTTGACAGAGGTGACTGAAGCAGCAAAGGAGAGAGAAACTCTGCATAAAAGTCTTTTGCAAAACAAAAGCAAACTTCAGGTGAGCAGCCTATTCACCTCAAGGCCTATTTTTAACCCAAGTCAAAAAGTATGGTTAAACTTTTATATAAAACTGCTTTAATAAATAAATTCAGTAAGACCTAGCTGTGTTGAATGCACTTCATAGGTTGATAAATGATGACTAGAAATGTGAGTTGTTGGGTAGTACAGCTAATTATTTGTTCATAGGATGAAATGGGCCCATAATGTAACTCACAAATGCTATTTTTTGTCTCTTCTAGAATTTGATTTCTCAGCACAAAGACTTTGATGCAGGTTTTGCACCTTTGCAGAAGAAGTTTTCTGCTATCAGAACCAAAGTAGATCTAGAGAAAGAGCCACAGCCTGACCTTGTAGGAAAAAAGACACGACTCCAGAGACTCCAGGTATGTTACAAGAACAATTTTCTGAGCTATCCTGATGTTAATCATGCTTACACAGTTGCTCTGCCTGATTTCTCCTTCGTTTCATAGTAAGTAGGGTTAGAAGGGACTTGAGCAGATCATCAAGTCCAACCCCTGCCATGGGCAGGAAAGAGTACTGGGGTCAAACAACTCTGGCTAGGTGATTATCTAGCCTCCTTTTGAAGATCCCCAGGGTAGGAGTGAGCACCACTTCCCTTGGAAGTTGGTTCCAGATCCTAGCCACCCTGATTGTGAAGTAGTGCCTGCTGATATCTAGCCTGAATCTACTCTTAGTCAACTTACGGCCATTATTCCTCGTTACTCCCAGTAGTGCTCAGGGGAACAGAGACTCCCATAGCCTACTGGTTCCTGTTGGCCAGTTTGTAGACGGCCACCAGATTCCCTCTCAGCCTTCTCTTGTGGAGGCTGAACAAGTTCAGGTCCTGTAGTCTCTGCTCGTAGGGCCTGCATTGCTGCCCCCTGATGTGAGTAACCCTCCTGCGGACCCTCTCGATGCTGTCCACATCCCTCCTGAAGTGCAGTGCCCAGAGCTGGACGCAGTACTCCAACTGTGGCCTGACCAGGATCGCATAGAGGGGGAGCATTACCTCTTTGGACCTGCTTGTGATGCATCTGTGGATGCGGTTAGCCTTCCTGACCATGTCCCCACATTGGCAGCCCATGTCCATCTTGGAATCAGCAGTGACTCCAAGATCCTTTCCTGCCTCTCCGCTGATGAGAATAGAGTTCCCCAGCTTGTAGGTATGCTGATGGTTCTTCCTCCCCAGGTGTAGTACCTTGCACTTGTCAGTGTTGAATCCCATCCTGTTCTTATCCACCCATCCCTGTAACCTGTCTAAATCTAGTTGCAGCCTGTCCCTCTCCTCCAGCATGCCCACTTCTCCCCACATCTTGGTGTCATCTGCGAATTTGAACAAGGTGTTTTTTACTCCCTTGTCCAAGTCACTGAAGAAGATGTTGAACAGTGCAGGTCCGAGGACCAAGCCCAGGGGAACCTGTAATTTAAAAGCAGTGCCAGGTCCAGAACTTGTACCATTACCTCAATGTGTTTCAAAGCTTTCACAGTCCTGTTAGCAGCTTATTTTCCACTTGATGTTTTCATGATCATCTGCTAATGCATATGAATGCCTGCCAACTTCTTCTGGGAAATTTTCAGTTGTGGTCATCAGAAGATTCATTTATTTAAAATTAATTGCTTTGTTCAACAATGTCTTACACTGACTCAGAAGCAGATCTTCAGGCAATTTTCAACATGTTTACTGAGGGATACAAGAAAATGGGACCAATGCTTAACATTCAGAAGACTAAGGTCCTCCATCCACAAGCTCCTAATGAACAGTCCTTAGCTCCAGAAATCCAGATCCACTATGAGACTATGGAACATTGAGTATTTCCTGTACCTCGGGATCCATCTCTTGCAAGAAGGCTGACATAGACAAAGAAATCCAACATCACCTCAAATGTGCAAGTGCAGCCTTTGGATACCTGAAGAACGAAGTGTTCAAAGATTGTGGCATCAGATCTGAAACCAAGCTTACAGTTTATTAAGAAATCATGATCCCCACCTTGCTATATGGAGCTGAGACACAGACAACATACAGGAAACATCTAAAGTTGTTAGAAAAGTACCATCAGTGCTCCCTGTGGAAGATCTTCTGAATCCAGTGGGAAGACAAATGCACCAACATTAGCATCCTCCTGCAAACAAACACCACAAGTATTGAGGCGATGATTATCTGACATGAACTTCATTGGGCCGGCAATGTCATCCAGATGTCCAACTCCAGACTCCCAAAGCAAGTTTTAGTCTCTCAGCTCAGCCACGGCATATGCTCAAGAAGATGGCGGAGAAAGCACTTCAAGGACATCCTTAAGGCCAACTTAAAAAAAATGCAACATCAGTGTCAACTTGTGCAAAGCCATCACCCAGGACCACCCCAAATGGAGGAAGAGTCTGCTGCAGGGATCTCAATACTCTGAAATCTCAAAACAGCAACAGGAAATGGAAAAGCAGGAGCGGCAGAAACCGTGTGTTGTGGAGCAAATCAAGAATCCAGTGCCACCCACCTCACACAGAAACACATGTCCAAGCTGCAGTAGAGTTTGTTGATCCCAGATGGGCCTCATCAGCCATCTTCAGATATACAGAGAAGACAACCATCCTCAACTGCAAGGGATTGCCGAAGAACAGTGTCAGCCAACCTCAGAATCAGCGTTCTTAATTATTTGTTGAGGGTACAGGAAGATGTGATATTTTTATTGATATCGTGTTATACTAATATAAACTGTTACGATGTAACTGTCAGGTCTGCATATTTCTGTAGCGATACCATACTTCATTCAGGGCTAAAGTTACAGTGATTAAGTACTTGTATTACAACACAGTCACGCAGATTTAACAGTAACGGCGTAACAGCTGATGTGTGCTCCCAAGCACCTCCCCTTTTAAAGCAGTTAAAACACAATGGATAAATATTTGGGCCTGCAGGTCAAATGGGGAATTTTGGTGAGCTGTCATGGGCCAGATCAGCACCTCCTCCAACCTCCCTGCGCAACAACTCACCAAAACTCCCTGCGTGAGATGGGGCTGGGAGCATGTTCGGGAGTGGGACAGGCGGGCGAGGCCGTGATCGTGGGGTGGAGGCACAGCGCTGGGACAGGGCCTGGGGCAGAGCCGCAATCTGCTGCCTGCACATGCCTGCGATGGGTGCTGCTTTCACAAGCAGAGATGTGCGGGGAGTGCATCGCGGCTCTGCCCCCAGCCCCGGCCCCACACTGTCACTGCCCCCAAGATCCTGGAGTCGGCCCCGATCACAGCTCCTCACCTGTCTGCAGCCCCATCCGGTCCACCTGCCCATGTGGGTCCCGGCCAGTCTCCATGGAGACCCCGGGATCATGGGGTGGTAACAGAGCAGGGCCAGGGCAGAGCTGTGTTCCTGCCCGTAGAACCAGGGCTTTGCCCCAGCCCCATGGTGTCACCATCCCACGATCCTGGGGTCTCCATGGAGACTGGCCAGGAGCTACGTGGGTAGGGCGCTCCACCAGGCAGATATGATGCGGCCATGGATGGGTGCCGAGCTGCGTCCAGGGCTGGGTCTGGGATTTTGGAGCAGCAACAGCAGAGGGCCAGGTCTGGTGGTAGGGATGGAGCAGAGCTGTGGTCCACTCCCTGCTCGTCCCTGCCCACAGAACCAGCACCTGTCGCAGGGGCATACGGGCAGCTGATCGCAGCTCTGCCCTGGCCCTGCGCTGTCACTGCCCCAACATCCTTAGGTCTACCCCAGCCACAGCTGCCCATCTTGCTCCCGGACACTGCTCCCCACTGGCCTGCAGCCCCATCCAGCTGAGCAGCCTGCCCATGCGGGTTCTGGGTTCTGCTCCCAGCAGTGAGTACAGGGCAGACAGACCGGCTCGCCCTGGCAGCAGCAGCCAGAAGGAGCTGCCACCACTGCAGTGGCTGCTGGGAAATGGAGTTCAGCTGCCATGCTACCCCAGTCCTACTGCACACCCTGGGGTGGTAGGACCAGCCACGTGTACCACAGCTGGGCTGCCCCATGCGCCTCAGCAAGGTGGGACCAAGGGTCCTGCCACAGGCTAGACAAAATCCCTTGGCAGGCTGTATTTTGCCCACTCCTGATTTAAAAGGTGTCTGTCCATAGCCTAAGTCATGCCCGTAGATAAAGAATCAATGTGAAATGCCCATTTTCTTTGACAGATGATCCAAGATGATTTGGCAGAGCTTGTGGTTCAAATGGAAGACCTAGAGAGCCTCGTCCAATCTAATGCCACCCACAAGCATAAAATGAACCAGCTTTCAGCTGACTGTAAGGCACTGAAGAAATCTCTGGAGGTAATTTGTCAGTTGGTGAGGAACATAAAGGGACGGTTACAAAAAAGAGCCTTTTGTATGTTGATGATGTCTGCTTTAAACTGCTGATGTTTCTTCCTGCAGGGGAAAATGGGGCTGAATTTTTGTAGCCTAATCTGTCTTTATGGTTTCCCAGTTTTCTGTACTTTAACCTTTCCCACAGTACATTGGGACTACTATTGTTTAACTTGGAAATGTTGGACCAGGAGAGTCTAACAATATAATTGTACACTACAACCCCTAGTCCCCATGCATTTTTACCAATATAAGTGTTCTGGATCAGCATAATATTCAGGAATAAACTATCCGGAATAAGCACTCTTATACTAATGCAGCTGTGTCCACTCTAGCAGTTTCATTGTTTAATTATAGCACTGTTGTTAAAGCTGTATGTGTTTTATGCATGGTCAGGCCCTGAGGAGTGGAATCGATTCCCATTTAAAACTGTAAACGAGTGATTCTCAACCATAGATTCTCAACCATCTCATCCTGTGATGCTATGACATCCTCTTAAGAGTGCTGCATGGGAAAGAGGAGCTGTGATTTTTTATGATAAAAAAGCCAAGATCAAACACCAAAATATCTAGGTATTTAGAATATATTGTATTAGAATGATTGGGGCAGTGGTAGGCTTCCATATTGCTTTAAAAGTGTAACTACATCAATAAAAAAAATTGTGTTCAACTGATACCAACATATATAATGGCATTTCATTTTAATTAGAAAAAACACAGATCTGGAATTTTTAAATCAGAGAATTTTAGATTTTTAGTCAGAGATTTTAGGATTATTCAACAGACAAAACCAGGATCCGTGGTCATCAGTATGTTTATTATATACCTAAAAGTTAATGAATCAAAGCTACATTGCAGTGGGTGCAGAGCTCACTTCCATGGCTGGTTTAGCATAAATACTTTTAGTTGCTTGTCAACATAGTGATAAAATCTTCCATCCCAAAGCAAATTTAGCAGAAAAGCCTGAAAATGCCCTCAGTTTGGTCTTTCAGTAGATGGTTATCCATAACAAAACATTACTCTAATGTATGCTGCAGAATTTTAGTTTAGTAAACAAATAATCACTGAAATAGTATTTTCTGGGCCTATGTATCCCAGGACAGATCCCCTTCTCTTTTATATATTTGTATTGTAAGTATGACTTTTGGTGAAAAGAGCAGTAGGCCTCCTCTGTAGAAGCCGATACTGAATTATAGGATGTTGCATTTGTAAAAAAGGAAACTATTCTGGTACCTAATGTGCCACCAAGTGGCTAAATGCAGATATGCAGGAGGCTGAAGACAAGGTTTGTTCCCTGGAATGTTGCTAAAAAATTAGTCTGGACCTGCTTGCTTTAGTAGTGTTTTTCTTTCCTTTCTCCATCTCTGTTTGAGCTGTATAGAACCTATCATCATTGTCTTGGGAGTGAAGCTGCTGTCTGTTTGCATTGTGTGGCTGATATATTCTGGTCATCCCTGATCCTTTTAGGAGACAATAGAACAGAGTGAGAAGCACGTACAGAGACACTGGAAGTTTAATGAGAAGCTGTCAGACCTTCAGCAGTGGATCGCAGTGACCGAACAGAAGTTGGAATCCTATCAGGGTGCTAATGGAGAGCGAAACATGGAGAGTAGAGTTGCAGACCTTGAGGTGAGGAACACATCAGCATGCAATGTCATCTGTTTGGTGCGTGGGTGTTCAAGGTTATCTTTGTGGTGGGAGGACATTCAGAGTGCCCCTTGTGGGAAGACATTTGAGACAAGGTTTGAGTTGCTGGGCTCCTACTTTTCTGCTATATCAACTAGGGAATTGATTTTTGCTGTGTGTAGTTAAGATGTGGGGCTGGCTCAGGTCCATGAATCACTAAGCTGCATTTGAAATACCTACATCCTCATCAAGGAAAAAACCTTTTTTGCAAGTACTGTAGATTCCTCCTGTTAGGAAGGCCTCTCTAGGCAAACAAATACATGCCTTTACTTCTGATAGCAGAAAACACTATGATACTAAGTTGTGTGTTATATTATTGGCTTATTTTGCCTTGTATGTATGTATTGGTATCCAAGGGGATGCCATATTTTCTTGCAAGCAACATGCACCTTTTCCCCAAAAAAACAGCTGCTGGAAATTGGAGTGTGCATTACATGTGAGAAATATGGTAAGAGCAATTTCTGCCACTTAGTGTGAACCTGCAAATAATATTTTCAGTGATCCACAGGGAGTACAACAATGACCAGGTTACCACCTCCACCCCTCCCAAGCTGCTGCTTGTTTGTTACTTACTAAGGAAAGATCTTTTTCCCTTCATTCTGCCTTTCAAAATAAGGTACATATTATATTCTAGGATGTGTTTTATGGAAGGATATATGGAACTTCCCTTTTTCTGCTTATGTTCAGATTTTCAAACATGGAAGTATATTAGAGACCAGAATCACTTCCACTGGTAATTTGGGATTAGGAGAAAGTAGGGCTGGACAGAAGCTCATGAGGTTTTATAGTCCAGCTTTCTGGTGAATGCAGGATCATCACTGACTAAACCATCCCAGTGAGATATCTGTCTACCCTGGATTTGAAAATTCCCAGGCACACAGATTCCATGACTCCTATACTTAGCCTGTTCCACTTCTTAACCACTTGCATAGTCAAAAATTCTTCCTTATCAGCCTAAATTCCCCCTCCTGCAGTTTGAGGCAACTCCTCCTAGTTCTGTCCCCTACAGCCCCAGAGAAAAGGCTATCTTCATCCTCTTTGTAGTTGCCCTTCAGGTATTTGAAGACTGTTGTCAAATCCCGCCTCAGTTTTCTCATCTCCAGCCTTAAGCAATCCTAGTTCTTTCCTCCTTTCCTCATAAATCATGTTTCCCAGGCCTTTGATTGTTTTATTACTCTCTGCTGTACTCTTTCCCTTACTCTTCTCTGTTTTAATTGACTCTTGAGTTGGTGGCAGCAACTTTAATTTTCATTGAATTCAGCGGATGCTACCACAAGGGTGTGCTGGCTATGCTCCAAACTTGTACTCCAGATATTTGGGCTGTAGAAATCCATAGCCAACTTTTTGCTGTTTGCAATGTTATGGTGCTGGCAAAAGCCCACCAAGTCCTGGAGAAAACAAAGCCCTTAATCTGACCTAGGTATCATGCGTTGTGGTAAAGCCTCAGGAATACCAGCAGCCCCTGGAAGTGACTGGGAATGGTGTAAATTTCAGAGATTGCTGGCTGACTTCCCAGATAAGGAGTTCCAGTTGCACCTTGTTGAAACTCATGGCCAGATGGTAATAGAGAGTTCTTCCTCAGAAGAGGCAGCAGATATCCTGACTGAACTGAACAAGGTGAAGGAATCTTTTAGGGAAGTTAAAGAAAGGATAACAAGGTAAGTCTTTGTCAATCCTTTTAAGGAGATTCTCTTTGCTGCCAGATAGCAGCTAAGCTTGATACTTCAACAAACTCTAAGCCTAAAGAACTACTGAAAAGTTCATGGCCACATTGGCCACATTAGAAAGACCCATGCATATTTGAGTGGTATTTCTTAAATTAGAAAATCTGATTGTGAAACCAGAAAATCAAGTAGGTTAATCCAGATACAGGACTAGTACCTGAAATGAGCTTTAGCTACAATTCCAAGTTTCCCTTTATGAGACTGGCCCACTGTTAAACAGGAAGGAAGTGATCGGGGGGAAGGTAACAGTGTTTAGCTGACTCCCATTGCTGTACCTTAACTAAAGACCATCCTGCCCTCCTGTAAGTACATATCAAGGAGCCACCTCTGGATGTAGACCCGAATGCTCTGAAAACTTCCAGCATTGAACAGAGCTAATATCCTCTTTGTGTCAGTATTTTTATATCAACCTCAGCTATATTATCTTAAGTTTTAGCATGCCTGCTAGTTGCTACTGAACTTTTAATACAGCATGCACAGATCTGTATATCCACATAAATATCCATTAACAACTCATATAGTGTGCAGCAGCATTTCTGTTATGAGGGCTGCTGGTGATGCTCTGGGGATCCTCAGCTACCAAAAGAGCCCCCTGGAACTGTAGGCACCGGGCATGTCACTGGCATGGTGAAGACTCAAAAAAATTCAGGCTTGTGTCCCAAGTTTACCTCGCTCCCAGGGGAGCAACAGTGGCTCGAAGCACTGTAGAGGATGCAAAGAGGGTAGATCAAAAGACAAGCAGTTGTATTAAAGCCCGTTATTCATGTACTAACTGTCATCTTTCAGCTGCTTTTCTAGAGCACTACAATCTAACAGTCAGCACTGAGTGCTAAGAATATTTGTTGACACCACTGACTGGCTGCTTCTCCTTATTTTATTTATAATAAGGAAAGATGTGTAGTAATAACAATTTCACCCTCAGACCACCTAGGGATGTATGAGTTGTCAGGTGTCATTGCATTGACTTCTCTCATTTGTATTTTCAAGCCTTCTTCAAAAGCTGCAACCAAAAAGAACAGCGGTTGATACAGGGAAGAAAATAACCATCATGCAGCCAATGCCTACATTTGGCTTGCATTCATTTGATGTAGATCCCAAGCACAAGCAGGTGAGAGAGAGACTTTGAATCAGTTTTCACAGCAACTTTATACAAACAGATTCCCACTGGCTGCACTGAATATCAAATGTCTGATGTGCTACAAAATCCAGCTTGCCCTTAGCTGATAAAGACCAGAATCCTGCTAGCAGGTTTAGGAGTCTGCCTGACATGTTCATTTTTCAAAATGTGGCTGGTGCATAGGTACCACTGTATGACTCCTGTATGTGTCAGCAGAAGTCCCTAAACTGAACTCCAGTGTCCTGCCTTAGATGTGTTATAATAGAGACTCTTGTATTCTACTGCTGTAATACTTGCTGTTTAGCTTTGACAGTGTTTTAGAAGAAAACAGTGTAAATAAGCATAATGCCACATGTTCAGGGGTGTGGGGGGGTGTTTTTTAATTAGAGCAGTTCCCAGACAGCCACTGTAATTAAAATAGTTCACTGCCACGTGTATTAAGCCCCCCCAAATGTTTTAAAATGACAGGTCATCCGATGAGGTTTAGTTTAAGCGCCCCTGCAGCCAGTTTAAAATGCATGGGGGCTTAATACACACGACAGTGAGGTGCCACTGGAGCATTCTGTTTAGATCATAGAGCAGACTTGATAAATTGAGTCTGCTTCAATGAACAGCAACATGTATAGACAGCAGAGTTGCCAACCCTCCAAGATGCCCCTGGAGTCTCCAGGAATTAGATGCAAATCACCAGGAGACTACTGAGAGTCACCCAAGAAATAAATGATAGGGCATTCATGAAAATAAATATTAAATGTTGAATTTGATTTATACGGTAGTCCAGAGGGTTTTTAAAATGTAATTATGTGCATTTACCTTCCTGATGTAAAGTCATTAATGTCATTACATCATGTGATGAAACCTGGAATATATTCAGACAGAGTTGGCAACCCTAACAGGCAGGCAATGATGCTAGCTTACCCAGACTGAGGAGCCTGGCCCTCCCCCTCCTCCTTGTGATGGTTTGGCAGAAGCCTGCTGGATGGATGGCTCCTTCTGTTCCTTTTCCTGTCTTTCTGTTCTTATGCACGAATCAGTTCAGCTGAAATCATAGGGATTTTGTCTGCACAGGGAATCCATGGGTAGGCCCTAAATTGTCTTAACTGCAAACCTGTGAGACTTACTGTGGTGAAAGTTGAAGGAACACAGCACCTAACGGGAAGTAATTACATCTTGCAGAATTGTCCTAGAAGAGAGGAGACAGGACACACCAGACTTGGGCGCTGTTAATGTACTATTGAAACCAATGGGAATTTTAAAATTAACTTGAACAGGAGCATGATTATACTTTTCATGACAGAGGGTAGCAGTAAAAATATGCGCTTCTTTTACAAATTTATTTTGTTGTTTTCTGCTCTGTACCCAGGAGAAGATGAGCAAAGCAGGAAAGAATAGCAACCATCTTAAACTCATGAAGGACTTTGAGCAGTGGTTAGAAGCAGAAAATGCCAAGCTAACCAAAAATCTTGCTACAAAATCCTCCTCTGTCGATGAAGTTGAAGCAAAATACAGCAAGCTGAAGGTTTGTTTTCAGACATGAGTTTGTTGCGTGTGCAGAAATATGATGAAGGTGCAGCAGGACAGTTGATTTCATGTTTTAAAAGATTGGGAATCTCATTTAGGCCACCACCTCCCCTCTTTCCTTCCCCTCTCCCCATCCTTACCCCAACTACTGTAAAACCTATGGGAGGGAAGAACAGAGGACTGGGGAGCCCTGGCATTTATGACAGATATTCAACTCCTGGAAGGAAGGTCTCTAAAAGCCACAGCTCTGTCAAGTGGCAGATTACACTTTCCAGTGTTACAAGCAGTGTTGTATGGCAGAGATATTAAATGTAATACTGTGGCTAAAATATGATTTAATTATTTACCTTCAGTGCTCTAACATCAGATAAATACAGTCAAATCCCTCAATGATGAAACCGTAGCAGTAGTAAACCTACCTAATGAAAAAAAGTCCTGCTCATGAGAGACTCTGCAGATAATGGATGTTTGAGAGCAAAATTTAAATAAAATGATAACTGTAAACCCAGTGTTCATAACAGATTAATGTAATGCTAGTGTGCTTCTACATGAATAAGTCTCTGAGATGAGTAAGGCAATGATTCATTTGAATGCAGGGTTGTTGATTAACTTTTCTTTCCCTTCAGGAGCTTCAGTCTCGTGTTCCTGAAGGTCAGCGCCTTTTTGAAGATCTTCTTCATCTTCATCCAGTTGTCGGGAACTCTGAAGACCTGGAGGACCTGCGCTACCAATGGATGCTCTACAAGTCTAAGCTCAAAGAAAGCCTTGATTCATTAGTAAGCGACTGGGCACCAAAATTCATAACATTAAATATGTTGTAAACTTTTTCCATGATTTCCATAAGTAACTTCAGGGTGCTGAGTGGTCTGGTCTCAATCCAACTAAATACACAAGCTTCCCATTAACTTGAAGTGTAGAAGAATTGCTGAAATGCTTGTGCATACACAACAGATGAGCAACATATGTTCGTTGTCTGAGTAAAGATTTGGCCCAAGAGTCAAAATATCTCAAATATGCCTAGAGCTGGTGAGTGTGTGCATGTGTATGTAACTTTACCTTGTTCACATGAGGAAATCCTATTCTGAGGCTTCCTTGCCTTCCTCAGCAGCCTGTTGCTCTATACACAGAATATTCCATACACAGCTACCAAAGCCAGATTATATCCACCCAGATTCCATGTAGTATAACTCTCTCCTGCACTATAGTGCACATCAGAGCTACCGTGATAGCCAAGAGCTGACCTGCCTGCTGCAGAAAGTAAAGAAGCCAATCTCCTGCACTTCCTTTATAATGGGGTATTTATAAAATGTATAATATTTATAATAGTCCTTCCTTCCTTGCTGGGGTTGTATCTGACTGAATACTGAGGAAGGTGGGTACTTTGCAGTGGGAGACCCTAGAGTTGGATTTGGGTAAAAAGGTAATATTTTAGGATGAAAGTTGTAATGGCTTTTCATGAAAGAACCAAAAATAGCTTTATATAAGAATGTTATATATAAGAGCATTCTACAGAATGCTCTACAGAAGGTAGAGTTTATGCATTATAGAATTTAAAGGATGATAGATTTTCACTTAGCTTAAAATACATTTATGTAGATTTTCCAAACTGACAAGTGATTTTGGTCAGGCAACTCTAAGATATGTTAAGGAAATATAGTTTTCAGAATGTTAATATTTGGCACTTTCTGCAGACAATTCTTTAAGGGGTCTTAACTTCATCAGCTAAATATCAGAGCACCTAAATCCTTTGGCATTTTAGAAAATCTTCACCTTAAGGTGTAGAAGAAAATCTTTATCCTTACCTCTAAAAAGCTTGGCAAGAGTTGTTTTTAAACTGAAAAGTTTTTTTTACATGACAAACCCTTTGATTTGCAGAGATGGTAAAGCATGGGCTCTGTAATACTACAGAAATACTAATCAGATAATACTATAGAAATTCTAAAAAAACAGAGTTGTAATGTGGACTGATTTTGTCCAAGTAGCTTGTGTAAAGATACCTTTAGTCAATAGGTGTCAGTAAAATCAAAGCTATTTCTGAGGTGGCATTGCATCTGACGCACATTGTCAGGAAACCAAATTCATTTGGGCTTTATTTCTGATGTGTGTTAAAAAGCTCATTAAACAGAAATCACCTGCTGTTTCAGTCTGTCCAGATGACCAGAAATTTTAAAGAAACATTCCCCTGTGAAATGAATAGTTATAGGTTCCAGTGGGATCTCAAGTTTATTCTTTTTTTTTTTTCAGCAGACTCCTACATCTTTGGAAGAACCAGATGGATTCAGAAAGGTACAATATTTTCCTATCATTAATCTAAAAATGTTATATTAGAAGTTTCACAGGTAATTACTTTTAAATCAGATTGCTTTTAAGGTTCATGAAAACATTTAAAACAATACATGAGGAAAAATGCCTGTAAAATACCTTAATAATAAGTTGATAAAGTAAAGAAGTTCAAAAAGTAACTTGTCTTTTTTAGTGTGCCCACCTCTGCTCCAAAAGGCATTCCCGGGCTGCTTTTGCTCGGGTGACTGACCGGGTCTGCCCGGTCCTGCGGGAGGCCCCCAGAGGGTGCCCCAGGTGACGGTGGCAGACCCCCAAAACTCACCAGCCACAGCCTTAACTGGACCCGTAGTGGTGGGGTCCCCCTCGCTGCAGCCTTCAGTGCCGTCACACCTTCAGTGGGCACTCATGGGGCTCCAACCTCCCCTACACCCCAGCCAAACGCCACCTTCGGTCATGGATCTCTCAGCTTCTTCTTACCGGCCCGACCTTGTCTCTTCCCTCATCCCCGACCAGCTTGACTCGGTGACCTAAGCTGGGCTTCGGTCCAAGGACTATGAGACCCAAGGTCCTTTTGCCTCTGGGGGCTTCCTCCCTGGCTTCCCTGCCAGCTCTCCCACCGGTTCCTTCACCGGTGTTCCTGCCATCTCTCTCTCCGGTTCCTTCACCGGCTTCCCTGCCAGCTCTCCTACCAATTCTGTCACCAGCATCCCTGCCGGCTTTCCCACCGGTTCCTTCACCAGCATCCCGGCTAGCTCTCTCTCCAGTTCCTTCACCGGCGTCCTGGCCAGCTCTCCCACTGGCTCCGCACGTGGTTCCCTCCCCAGCTATCCTACCGGCTCTCTCTTCGGCTCCACAGCTCGAGTCCTTGTAGATGTGGCTCTTGCTGCTTTCGCCACTCCCAGCGCTGCTGCAGCTTTCCCTGCCCAAGGCAGAGAAACCCTGTGGGTGCACGCTCCTGACCTCGGGCTTCCCTGCGGGCTCTGTGGTCTCCTGCAGCCCCCCTCCTGTGCTCCGGGGGCCACACTTTATTCCCACTGGGTGGCATCTCTCGCTGACGTCACCCGGTTTCAGCTGGATGCGAGCGCGGCTAATGAAACGCGCGAGTGTTTTCCCGGTGTGCGCTCCTCTGCTGCCCTCGGCTCCTGCAAGGGGTAAGTATGTACTTTCTTTTTCTTTGGTTTTGGGCTGGAATTTCCCTATAGCCCCGGTGTCCCTGGGACATTTAGGAAGATAGGGTGCCTATGCACATGCTTACAGGTGGGGATGTTTTAATTCGAGTGGTTCCTAGAGAGCCACTCTAATCAAAACGCCACAGCAGCATGTATATTAAGCCCCTGCATGTTTAAAAATGGCCAGGGGACACTTTAACTAAAGGAGAAGTTTTAGTTAAAGCACTCCAGTGGCCATTTTTAAACCCACAGGGGATTATACACATGACACTGTGGCAATGCTAGAGTGTTCTACTTAGAACATGGATAAAACTCAATTACTCAGGTCTGCTGACATGTGTTGGAGTATGTGTATAGCCACCCATAAATTCCTCTTGCTCTCAAGGAATCACAACTCATGGTAGAAGTGTTATCTTTTATTAGACCAACTAGATTCTTGAAAAAAAATTCTTTATTTGCAACCTTTTGGACACAAGCACCCTTCTCCAGGCACAGGAGAAAAGACTGTAAAACTTCTCCTAGGTAGAAATAAAGTTCATATTTCATAAGAGAGGTGAAGGTGTGTTTATCCTACAATCACAAAAGTATAAGAGCTAGATGTCCAGCACCCATTAGACATGGGGAAATTTTCTTAAGTACCTAAGTGATTTGAGAGTCTTAGTTCAGGAGGAACTTGCACACCTAAAATACCAAGTCTTACTGAAAGGCAATGGGACTAAGTCTCCAAAATCTTAGGATTTTAGATAAATTACGGTTATTTGCTTAACATTATCAAAATAAGGCCTGATCCTGCACAGCATTCTGTGAAGACATTTCTTTGGGACCAGTAATGGAAAAAGTCAAAATAACAAAGAAAAGGGATTATGACAAGGCACAGGCATAGAAAAGAAAAAATTAATCAGAAGTTGGTATATTTAAGGAGAATTTCTTCTCTTAGGGCTTGAACCTGCTTCCATTAAAGTCAATGAGTCTTTAATCATAATGGTATTGAATTGCCTTATCTCTACCATTGCTCTTTATAGATAATGTTGGCTTCTTCTTCCCATTTAATTTATGTCTCCTCTGTTATTGGAAGGTACAGAATGAAGCTTTATTTATGCAACTGTAACAGAGGTTGGCCCCAGCGGTGGCTGTGTTGCCCCCAGGTGGCAACTCAGCCTGTTTCATCCTGACTTTTAAGCCCCTCCCCTTCTGCTCTCCTGCCATGATGTTAACATTTATTTAGAAATGGGACGCTTCCCCAGGGATTCCTGAGTGACATCTCATCCACTTAGGAGCCATACCTGCTCAATGCCTTAAGGGCAATTTCATGGCCTCCACATTTCCCCTTTTAGTCATGCAATGCCTTACATATGTTACTAGTCAATCAATTATCATCAGTCAGTTCTGTGGCCTTTCAGCCCTATTCTCAATCAATCTAATGGGCCTTCAGCCTCAGTCCCACATCATTCTCTCGGCTCCTCCTTAGGCCCTGGGCTCTCTAGCTCCGTCTGTCTCAGCCCCTCCTTGGGCTGGGCTCTCCAGCACCTTCTTTTCCCCCTTCTGGGTACTAGACTCCCAAGCCCCATCCTTTTCAGCCCCTCCCTGGGCCCTGGGCGCTCTAGCCCCTTCCCTGCTTCTCTCTGGGTCCTGGGCACTCTAGTCCCTTCCCTGTCCTGCTCATGGGCTCTGGCCTTATTCCTTGGCCTCTGGCTCTGCTTTTGGGACTGCTGAGACCTCCTCCTGCCAATAGTACCCCCTAACTACCAATTTCTGGGACATCTACTTCCCCTTACTCCCACCCTAAACCACTGCTGCTAACCTAGCCCAAAAGCTGTATTACCCTCAGGCACTATTGTTTCCATCAGGAGTCTCTCTCTGGAGCCTGTTCAGGAGCTCTTCTCACATCAGCGTCCAGGGCCAGACTGCCTGCCCAGCTTAGGATCTGGACTTTTATATGCCCTAAGCCAAGCCCCTTGCTGATCAGGTGACTCCTCTGATTGCTGCCTGAGCTTTCTCAGCATCCTTACCTCCTCTTAAAGTAAGACGCATCCTAAGTACCCTGTTACAGCAGCAATGCAAAGTGAAATGAATTAATTAATTGTATGTGTATATTACCACATTATCCTATCCCAGTGATGCTCAACCTTCCAGCCCACAGGCTGGATTCATGGTACAGGGCCAGTCCATGAGCCGGATCTGGCACTTTAGGTTAATTCACAGGTCCAGAATTCCTTCTCTTGGGCAAGGCTTCCCAATACAGCCTAGATATTCCTCAGATGTTCAAAAGATGGAGGAATACTGTATTTCCCCAAGGGATACAGTGTTACACTGTTAACTTCTCAACAACTTCTGGCCAATCTTTAGCCTTCCTGACAACCCCTGAGCTGATTCCTTATTGCATCTGTAGCTTAATGTCAGGCACTTAAGGAAGTACCGCAGTGAATCATGGCATACCCACTCCACACACGATTCAGAGATGTAATGTAGCGGTCTTTGAGGAGCTCTGAGGAGGACAGAAAATAAGTTTTCTGTCTTGGACGTACTTATTGACCCAGCACTGCCCTACCGTCACTACACTTTAGGATCTAATGCACATGGAGTGGGCTTGCTGTTTCTCTTTAGCATGCCCTAGAGGTGATGTAAACCTGCCTTGGGTGTCATTAGCTGTATATCCAAGTCCCTGGAATTCCTTCCTCAACTGCCTAGTCTGCCTAAGTAAATAAAGCAGTGGTTTAATTCTTGCTGTAAAGCAGTGATGCTCAACCTTTTTTGTCTGACAGGCTGGATGGGGAGTGTCTGCTCCATCCTCAGGCCAGGATGGACGCTGGCTCCATTCTCATGGTCCTGACCTGGTACCTGGGGGGCATGGAGAGACCTTCTTCTGCCAATCTGGCCATGAGGAGAGGGGTGGGGGGCAGCCCAGCCATACAAGAGAAGGGGGCATGGCCCAGGCCCACAGTAGGGAGAGGACATGACCCAGCCCCAATCCACCATGCAAGGGGAGGGGGCATGGCTTGGCCCCAAGCCGGCTCTGTGGAGAAAAGGAGGCATGGCCTGGCTCTGACCACACAGGGAAGGTGCATGGCCTGTCCCTGCAGATAGAAGAGGGTATTGGCCAGCCCCAACCCAGCCACACAGAAGAGATGGGCTAGGGCAAAGGGAGCATGGTCCAGCTCTGATTTGCTGCATGGGTTTTGGCAATTTGGCAGTGGGGATTGGGTGGTAGAGTTCATTGCCACTGTGCCCCTGCTGCCAAATTTCCCAATTCGCGGGTAGCCCAGCAGTCCAGATGCCAAGGCTCCACAGGTTGCATTTGGCCCATGGACCAGTAGTTGAGCACCCCTGCTGTAGAGTCAAGTGAAACTGCTTTCTCTTCAAAATGACACTACAGGGAGAATTCAAAGAATTTACCAAGGATTTATCTTGATTAGAGTTGCCTGTAGCAGAAAAAGCATAAAGCTCTCTTGCATTTCCATTGAGTACTAAGATTCCATCCTTTAAATCAGCACTTCTCCTAATGTTGACTGGTACTCAGTCTCTCTCTTCTCCTCTGAGGAAGGTTGAGATGCACTACTAAGTTTTGAGAAGGCCTACATAAACTATAGACAGATTAGAAGAATTGCCAGCTAGAGTTATAAAAGACAAATCATCCAAAACCCTTCTTTGACTTCTGAATAGCTACCCAGTGCAAAAGGAGAGAAACAAATACCTTAAAACCCAAATACTCCAAGGCTGTTACCTGCAAAAACATTAGCAAGTGACTTTGGGTCCCTAATAATTAACAAAAGCTAATAAATAAAACATTCCCATCATTTACCCTGATTTAAACCAATGTGATTCCACTGACCCCAGTATAATTCTCTCAGATTAAAGCTGAAAGTGGAATCTGATCCAATAAGAAGAGGGGTGTGTATGTGTGTATGCTTGCATGTGTGTGTTTATGTAATGACAATTTTTTATTTTTATTTAATCATCCATACAATATAGCATAGGACTCGGCTTGTGTGACATAGAGCATGATATTAAGTAGTCTAGTCACACCACTACCCAACCAGAGAGAAAGATAAAACATAAACAAACTGCATAAATATGAACATGCAAGCAAGAGTTTTCAACTTACAGGGGTTTTTTTTAATTCAGATGGACTGAGCTTAGGTGTTGCAAGGAATAGAGTTAGGGATTTTTTAAATGTATGCATCCCGTGTTGGAAGTATCCCTTCAGAACTTTAGCAAATGAAAAGTCCCTGGAAGGATGACTAGCATTATGAGTCCATTTACACTACAAACATCACTTCTTTATGTGCAAATCCACTCCCATGAGTATGGAGGCATTAACAGTTCAGTGGAAGCCTTTTGGGGAATAGGAGCAGTGCCTGGTCCTGTTTCCTTTGAATAATTTGTCAACTCTCTTGTAATGGAGAATCAGCAGAGACAGGAATCCAGGTGCTGAACTGCTCTGTCTTTTATGATGTGAAGCCTCTGGTTTCTTATCTTTCATGTACTTAATTTTTAGCAATATCAGCAGATCACTGACAGGGACTGTAGAAGGACCCAGGTGTTTTCAATCTCAGCCCATATTCTTCCTCCCCATTCCATTTTCTGTCTGCATGGGTGAAGACTGGCTAAGCTACAGCCTCTTCCATTTGAATGATTGAGCTGCTTCCCATTTAGTCCCATTTCCATTCTCCCTACCCACAGAAGTCATGCTGTTAAAGAGACATGTTTCCTAGGTGAGCTGTATGGGATGATGATCTCTATAACAGTTACATCTTGTTGATTAACAAAAAAAATCCCAAACCCCAAACTTTTCAGAGAATTGCATCAAGTATCTGGAGTTTTCTCAGAAGGCAGCTATGTGGAAATTTATCGGCAGACATTTCTGCAGTGTACCTAGCATAATTTGGCACATCATAGAGCATATGCTAAACAGTAATAGAAGATAAATGTTTTCTTCAAAAGCTGGCTCCCTGCTGACTATATTCCACAAGTATTCTTAGCATAAATAGGAAATCAAAAGCTAGTTATTTATGGGTCTAGGTAGCTCTGTTTGATTTATATTCTTCACTGTTCGGAGTAATTACGCTTCCTTGCTGCAGAAATGATTTTGGCTTTATTGTTTGTGCAAACAAAATAATTAGGATTTATTAAATTTGTGGTCACCTAATTGCTTCCCTTTGAGATATTGCTGGATGTAATCTCAGGCAACACGTGGGCAGAGGGAGTATGCAATTTAATCTTATTTAGAAGTCATCGTTGATCTTGAGTCAATCAAATTAATGCAGCCATCCAGGAAGCTATGCCCAGAGCTATAGCAATTATTGCTTGTCTGGGGAAAAACCATAATAAGCTCAGTCCATGTTAAGATATTACAAGAATTATTCAAGAAGCAAAATCTGTTTACAGTAACACTGAGTAGCTTACGGCTAATGCTTTCCTGTTAAAAATGCACTGTGGATTCATGTTTTCAAAGTTGTGGTGTGTGTTGGTCATTTGAAGTCTGCTATAAACTTACATACTTAGTAAAAAGAAAAATTCCTTTTAAATAGTGCATTGAAGCAACACATTTTCTCCAGTTAAGTGCCTGTCATCTAAACAGGAGGAAATCTTTCCTGCAGAATATAAGGCAGCTCTGAACCAAAAGCAAGGGTCCAAATTCCCCAGAACTTTAGACGAGTTCAACTCTGGATCTTTGGTTTGGGGATGGGGTCTTTTTTTTTCTCAGCAATAAAACCTAAAGAATTGACCTGGACACTTTCATTTTTTTCATGGGCACCCAAGACAGCTATTCAATTTACAAATTGCACAACAGGTGGCCCAAACCTGCAGACAAAATTGACTACTTAAAATAGCAAGATAGAATCACTTCCCTGCTGACCTTTTTCTTTATAAAATTAACCCTCTTTGTCAGAATTCTAAATTTATTTTCAACCTACAGGGCTTATATTTGCTATAGTTTTAAAAAATAATTTAAATAAAAATTCTCAGACAGTATACGTTTACTTCTGAAAATGTAAGGAAAATCAAACCACTGAACTTGGAAAGACGCTGGTAATAGGGCTGTGCAAAGGTTCAGGTGCTGATTTGGTTTGGAGGAGATTTGGCCTGATTTGGTGGCCGAATCTCCAAATCCAAATTGAATCGAGGACCAGTAAAAAGGTCTGAATTGATTCAAAGCTCTCCAAATCTCAGAAAAGATTTGGAGAGCTTTGATGATTCAGGCAGTCCCAACTCACTGCAGCAGGAAGCTGAAGCCAGGCTTGGATCTGGTAAGTAGGGACCAGAGGGGGGCTGAAGAAGGGAAGAGGGGACCATGGGGGGAGCCCTGCCAGGCCCCAGCCCCTGCCTGCTCCCCCAACCCCCGGCATGGCTGCCCCACCCAGTCCCAACTCCTGGTGCTTTAAAAAAAAGCCCCACTCACTTGGTGCTGCCTGGCGGGGGGGCGACCCCTCCAACCCCCACTGCCCCATGCTGCATGGGGGGCTCTGCACGAGCCCCCCTACCCCCTGCCCACTCCCCCAGCTCCCCTACGGCTTCCCTACCTGCCCCAGCTCCAGCCCTCTAAGAAAAAGAAAACCTGAAAATACCCAGGAATCACCAGCTCCTGCAGTGGCCTTGGGGCTTTGGGGGGGCTCATGTAGAGCCCCCCACTTGGTGCAGGGCAGTAAGGATTGCCCAAAGCCAGGCAGGAACCAGTGAGCCCAGGGGTTTGGGTTTTTTTTTTCCTTAAAGGGCCAGAGCTGGGGTGGGTGGGGCAGCCATGGGGGGAGCTGGGGGAGGGAAGAGAAAGGGAGACTCATGGTAGAGCCCCCCCCATGCAGTCAGGGGCAATGGGGAGCAGTGGGGAATTCCTCCCCTGCCCAGCAGCATCCAGTGAGTTGGGGCTTTTTTTTCCCAAGGAGCCAGGAGCTGGGGTGAGCGGGGCAGCCATTGCTGGGGCTGGGAGAGTGGGCAGGGGATGGGGCCTGTGTGATTCGGAGATTCGGCAGCAGCCAAATCTCCAAATCTGATTTGGCCGAATCGATTCAGGACAGCGATTCAAATCACTGAATCAAATCACTGTCCCCTGAATCAGCTGAATCCAAATCCAAAGTGAATACTAGCTGCTTTGCACAGGTCTAATGGCAAGCCCTATGGAACCAAAGTTTATTGAAGTAATAAGAAATCAGCATCTGACATCTGTAGTCTCTTCTGAAGGTACAAAGAGTATCTTCTTCATTTCAGTTTTTTTCAATGCAACTCAGTTCAATAACTAAATCATTCAGAGCTTAAAAACTAATTCTGAATGGAAAAAGAAAGAAAGCTTATTTTCTTCTTTCAATCTGTGTATAAAAGCTAGGTGTGAGTTCTGAGATTTACTAGTTCTAAACTTACAGGACATGGTGACCGGAAACAACCTGTTCAACTTATTAACTACAGGTAACACTTCCTTTTTAATAAATAAGTATGTTTTAAATACAAAAGATATTTGGATAAACATTCTTCTGCCCAGTATATTTACTGGTTTTATTTAACAAAAACAAGTTTTAAACGCTGTGTTTCTGCATTTTTAATTGAATTCTAATTCTATCCAAAAACAGTTTGATGCAAATTACAAGTAAAGAATTAGTCATCTAGAAAATAAGGAGTGTCATTCACTAGTTTCTACTATAATAGAATGAACTGGTAAATTAAAGAATCTGAACAAATGTATTTGAAGCTGCATGACTTGTCTATGGATAATGTATTCTTGTTAGCAAACAGTATCAGATATAATATAAAAATCTATATTATTTGCAAATCAATGCATCTTAATGATTACTAATCACTATCAACCTTTATTTAAGATGTCTTTGGCACTGGGTCATCAGTGGTCTTGTTTGACCACTACAGATATAAATACCCCTCATTCTGGTCCGAAATGTCCTCAGTCTGTTTGAGATTATTTAGCAGATTGAAGATAAATCTTTGGCTGTGCCTAATTTTGAACTGTGCTCCGCAGTTATCCTAATGGGAAACTGGGCTTCCATTCTGCAACAGCACTGTAGTCTGTCATCGGGGTGCACCAGGATATTTCTAGCTTGCAGCCATACTTGTCCATTTACTAATTTTCCCTGTTTCCTGTATTCTTACTAAACATTAGGCAGCCTCTAGACTAAAAAGAACCCATTTTCAGCTGCTCTCAAAATGATCCCACAAAATTAATCTGAGATTTTGTGTGTATGTTGCCATGGCAAAAAATAGAAGCCAATGCTTCTATAGTTTGCCATCTGTGTTGCAACAGTGTTGCTCTACCAAATTACAACAGTGTTGCTCTACCAAATGCAACAGTGTTGCTTTACCAAATTGTGTGCCACCCCTTTATCTGTGACATTGTATTATCCTAGGTTGTGCCAGATCTATCAGTAGAAGATAACCTTTAGCAATCCATTTTTGTCAAAGTAACACATGGCACAGTACTTAATTCCAAGGGACCCTGTAGGAGAAACTGAAATACCCCCAGTGGCCACATCCAGAGGAGCATGGCCATGCAGTATGCAGTGCCGCAGACCTGACTGCAGCACTATGTACTTCACATTCAGATGTTTCCTCTGCTCCTACCTTGTAGCTCAAGGGGGCAGGGGTTTTGACCCCTGGATACCCAGGGGTCAAAAAACCCATGCAGAAAAGAAGTGGGGTGGTGCACATGGGGACAATGCGGGCCACCCAAAAGGGAGCCTAGCTGGCTGGAGCCATGCTGTAGCTGCCAGCCAGGCCCCAAGCTGCAGGAGCAATGTGGCTGCTGGCCCTAGCCTCCACTACCCCACCTGGGATAACCTGCCATGCACCAGAGGGCACATGGTATGGGTGTTTCCCAGGGACTACTAGCAGCGGCACAAGCTGTCCCCAGGGAACCAAATGTCTGTGCTTGTTTGGACACAGCCCATGCATCTCTGCTAAATATGAACTGGATTTTCTTTCTTTCTTTTTTTTTTTATTTTACACTGAGCCTTCTACAAGGCTGCCAGTTCATAGTCTAGTAGAGTCTGTGCACTCCAGAATCTACCAGAGAGGGAAGGAGGGAAGTCTGTAAGTTGTTGACCTCCCTACCTCTCCTCTGCCTCCTGGCACACATAATTTTAGAAGACTTTTTTTTAAGAAGCCACTAGTTCCTTGGGACAGATTAACAAAGTATTTTCCTGTATTCTGGAATCCAGTCGGTATGAGGGCAGGAGGAGCATGACTGTAGCAAAATATTTTGGTTCCCAGCATAGGAACATTGGCCATAACTAAATTATCCCCAACCTTTTATTCTTCTGTCTCTAACCCATGGTATATGTGGTTAGCAGTTATTAGTGACATGCAGGCTTAATGGGTGAAAGTCCTCAGGTCCAGACCAGCTCTTTAACTACAGTATGAATAAATAGCAAATGTGCATGTTCGCAGCTACAGTATCAATGTATCGTATGGTTGGTAGCAAGCACATATTATTTAAGTGTGTTTTCTTATACACAGCTACCTGTGCTTTATGTATTGCTCAGTCTATTATTCAAATTCACCCTGACACTTTGGGAGGAGACTTCATGCTGTACAACAAGCTTCTAAAGTATATTTTCATTTAAGTCTTAATCTGTTTATTGTCCCTGTGTATTTAATAATTTCTCCTGCCTCTTCATGGGTCACATCTAAGGTGGATCTTCATCTACTGCTCCATCTTCATTTACAGCTGATGGAAATTAGCATTGGTTTTTTTACTTCAGTGGAGCTTTGCCAGTTGACACTAGCTTAGGGTCTGACCCCAAAATACTTCCAACACCTCCATTCTCATTGTGAAATAATGGGAGCTGTATTCCCACTGAACCAAGAAAGCAGTCCCACTGAACCTGAAATAGAGCTGCATGACAAATGACAGTTCCATTTCTGAGGTTCCAAAATATATTGCCATTGCACAAAGCCAAAACCTTTCAGGCATATTTTTGCAAAATTGGATAAATAATGTCCCTCTTCTGATTCAAGAAGTCATTTGACAAAATCAGAGAATGAGAATGTGATGGGGCAGTGACTGAAGACGAAGATGATGCTATGTTCTGCCTGATTCAAAGTAGAGTTTTTCATTCCTGATCACTGTAATCTAGGCCAAGCTGGGGGTTTGAACCCGAGTCTCCCACATTCCCAGGAATATATGACACAAAAGACCTTTGCTCTCCCACCTCATACCTAGGAAGCCATGTTGACAAAGTCTTCTTTCAAAACTAGTTTTAAATGTACTAAAATTTCATGTTGTTGAAAGTGTTCCAGCCAGCTGTCAGCAACAGCATTAACTTGAGAGTAGTTCACTCTTCAGCATCCTCTAGGACATCAGGATCTTGCCCAGTAGAAGCCAGCATCCCTATTTTGAATTTGAAATCAATACGTCTGCTTGCTTCCATGACTTAGGTGTTCCAATTCAGAATATATTTAGTTTTCCAAGTGCAAAACCCTGCTGCAGCCAGCCAAGTTAATTGGAGTCGGTTTCAGTGTACAAGCTAGGTATTATGGACTTATCATTTCAAATTTGATGTAAGCCGCAAACCTTCACAGCCCATGTGCTCCCCCTCTTTGATCCTGCAGAGACATCATAATGCTGTGTTTGTGATAATACAGTCATTTCCATGGCAACAAACAGTCAGAAACACAAGATTATGACCCCTCTGTGTGATCAGGCAAAACATAGAAGTCAGGTAAAGAAGGAAAAAGTTCTTTATACAGTGGTACCAGTTACAGGCTAGCAGCTTCAGGCACAGTGAACTCGCTTTCCTCCAAGTTTTGATCTAGCATAAAATTTCTTCCTTCTAAATTATTTAATGGCATATTCATCTACTATTAGTCTCCATGACTGTATCTTGTATTGCAAAAAGCTCCAATGAAATTAAATCATAGCTTAAGAAATACATTAGTTTCTGCAAAATTCAAGGAGAATACTTGGAAAGTCAATATTATTTTACAGTTTCTCTATACAAGCAATGATATTTCAGCTATAGTCTGCAATTTATATCAGTATTACCAACCCCTGTTTTACAGATGAGAAAATTGAGCCATAGACAGCAATTTGTCCGAGGTTACATACTGAGTTATTTATAGCCAAAGTAGAAACCATGTTTCTTCTAGCCCGAATGCATGTGTAGCCACATCTCCTGCAGGCAAACGCTGCATGAAGCTCAATCAACACGTTAGCTAGCTTATTAAATGTGTCTCTCTCTTGGGTAAAGTATAGCATCACACCAGCCTAAAGAGAGCATGGAGGATTCTACCTAGGACACCAGTTCCCCTGGGTATCCTGGGTTCAGCAGGGGAATTAATCTACTGCTACACTTCTGCACAAGATGCACCCATCTCCATCTCTGAGGCTGGTGTGAGACTGCTAAAATCATGACTTTGTTTCCTCCCTTTTGGGCTGTTTTGGGTACAATTATAGGAGCATTCAGGCAGGCCGTAGAAGTTGAAAGGCAGTTTTCATGAACTCTTCTCTACCACTACTGAGCATCAGTTTATGATTAAGCAGGGTCTCTCGCTCTCAGTGACCAACTGTCCCCTCCTACCACTCTCTAAGAAAGTTGTCACATTTAAGAGAGAGTGAGTGGGAGCTTGTGTGTATCGGTGACATGCTCACCCTGAGGAGACTAAGGAAGACCTAGACCCCTTAAGGAATGTTTTGGAAGATGGTAGAAGTGGAGATGGCCCACAGCTGGAGAAGCCCAGTGCTTTTCTCTCTAGTGTGAAGGAGAAATAGATTTTAAAAAGAGGGTGATGGCAGAGCCACTGTTTGGCAATTAAAGAATAGCTCTGAATCTAAGGCAAGATTCAGAAGCAACACCAAAATCTGAAGAGTGATAGCACAGGGCTTCCAGGAGCTCCTAAGGAAGCTAGGAATACAGATCACACTGAAATTTGGGGGCAGGGAGGGATTGTGTTCTTAGCTTGTTAGCTGATTTTGAATATCCCACCCATAATGTCCCTCCCACATTGACTTGTTTACTATCACAGGGTCCTGTCTAATAATATTGACATCAGAGAGAGCAATACTTCCTCTATGTTGTTCCTAATATATCAATGCTGATTTTCTGAGTGGAAGAAACTTTCCTTGCATTTTTGCAAGGCAAAGACAATTTCTCCCTATATCTTCCACCAAACAATACTAGTACTGCTGAATAATAACAGTAAACATGGGCTGGTTTCATATAGCTCTGAACTCTGAAAAAAAGAATCCTTTCCAAAAGAATGGGATCCTAGAACTACTGTTTCTGCCATACTGCTGTACAATAGAGCAGTATATGAGAAGATCAGTGGAAAATTATAAAAGAATTGTGATCAGTTCAGATAGACTTAGTAAAATTTCCATTGACTGGCATAGATCAAACCAAAGAGGTTTTGATTCAAAACCTCTTTGGTTTTGGAAAGTCTGGGACATGAGCCTTGTTCAATGTTGCCTTGTACCCTGCTTCACAGAGTCCTGTTGCAGTCAGCGTAAGAGTGCAGAGTGGAAGCTCTTCTAGTTGTATCTCTCCTTACTCAGGGAAAACTCTCATTCCAGAGTTACAGGATTGGCCTATAGTAGTGAAATAGAAAATCCCATTAGGCTGGCTAGCAGTGTTTAGTACTTTGGACACTCTTCAGAAATAGTTCATCCATGAGAAGAAACGACCCCTGCAATGCTGCCAAGGTCAGCAAAGCAAAGATCTGCCCTGAAAATGCCAGCTATGCATTCCTTGAGGGATGTTTTAATTTATACTGTCAGTTTTTTCTAACATTGTCTCAGAAGCCAAAGATGAACCCAAACATAGTATCTAGGGTCAGAAGGGGCCTAGAGCAGGCCATCTAGTCTGACCCCCCTGCCAATGGCAGGAACGAGTGCCAGGGTCACAGGACCCCAGCCA
>JAGPOW010000304.1:24888101-24915002 GCA_030014935.1 Caiman crocodilus
CTAGCCACCCTAACTGTGAAGTAGTGTTTCCTAATGTCCAACCTAAACCTGCTCTCCAGCAACTTGTGACCATTAGTCCTAGTTACCCCTGGTGGTGCCCGATGAAATGCCCACTCTATCTGTTTTCCTAGGGCCTCGGGATCTTCCTTGACTCAAATGGGCTTTAGAACAGGCCTTAACCCAGGACAGTGCAGCAGATCAGAAATGGCAGAGCAAGCAGCTATCACTCAAATGCCTTAACATCTGCCTCACACAGTAATTAAATCTCTGTCAGTCATTTGATAACAGAAATAAAGCAGATGTAACAGAATGCTTTCACCACATCACTATCTCATGCTTTAAGGCTGTATGTGGATTGTGTGCACTGATAATTAATGTCTATAAGTGCTCCAGCATTTATATAGAGCAGGGGTGTCAAATTCACCTCCGGCTCTGGGCTGGATTTGGACCAGACAGCTTCTGCCAGGCCAGATTTGCAGGGCCAGTGACAGCGGTGGTGGGTCTAGGGCAGTGGTGTCTGAAGCAGATCTGGTGGTGGCAGGGATCCAGGAGTAGCAGCAGGAGCCCAGTGGCAGTGATGGATGTCTGGGCACAAAACAAGTCCACAAGCTGCCAAGAGCCATGTCCATTGGGGCCCTCTATCCCAAAGAATTCCCCTGAACTCTCTGGGCCATATATTTGACACCCTGATATAGAGCAGCAGAAGTGAGGAGCTTCGCTACTGATGGAAAGACCTTGGAAATGTCCAGTGTTCGTTGACCTAGTAGAATGGTCTGTGTCTGGGATCATTGCCATTACTTTCTCTGATGTGTCCAGAGGGCCATTTATAGGGTAATACAGTAGGAGACAGATACTGCCTAATACTCGGGGCAAAAATAGGAGCCAGGCATTCTGAGGATCCTGTGGCTTTGAGCAAGTCACTGAACTTCCCTGCCTTCATTTCCTCAACTGTGAAATGTAGTTAATAGCACCTCACAAGGGCATTGTAAAATTGTATTAGTTAATACTTGAAAAGTATGCAGGTAAGTAATAGTGTTGTAAGTGCTTCATATCATTTCTGGGATCCCAATGTAATCCATGTCTGTTGAAGAAGCTGTCTTGTCCAAGTACCTGGATTCTTTTGACCTAGTGTTTTCAGGGTCCTCTTAGAGACAGATCACAAATCTTGGGCATGCATCCACAGTGTACATGCAAGTAAGTCTTTTTGAAAATAGGTACATATAAAGAGAGTTTTAGAAATCCTATTGCAAACCCCCTTACTTTGTATTTCCTGAAGTCCAAAGTATATTCTGTGACATCAGTCCAAATCTGGATTAAATCCAGATGGTTAATGGAGTTATTCTGGATTTATTCCACTATGGTTGATAGCAAACTTTGACTCCTCTTTTTTTCCTTCTTAGAGAACAATCACCAAGCCATAAATGTAATTTTAAGGAGTTCTCCACAAGAAATTCAGCTTTCACCATTTGTTGTGCCTCTCCCTCTTTCCCTTTTCATTCTCTTGCATCTCATAAGGACAGGACTTGTCTGACAAAGCATGAGATGCTATAATGAAGGAGCCTTTTCTAACTGATTCTCTGCACAAGAGAAGTGGGGCTCAGATTGTGGCCAGGAGGTCAAACCAAAGCCTGGAATAACTTCTGCCTAATGAAGTCAAGGGACATGCAAAGCTCCTCTTCTGAAGGAGGGCTTAAACCAGTCTGGCTTCTTCCAAGAGGCAATTTTTTTGTTGGGTTGTGCATAATAACTGTTAAACAGACTTTTCCCCCTGTGTTCACTGTGAAGAGATCCACTGGCAGCCCTAGGATAGGTGATTTAGAAGATTTATAACAACTACACACTGATTGAAGGCTTCTGCTAGCAAAGCCTAGTAACCTTTTGTAGCGGAAAATATGTTCCTAACATCAAGGTCTGTTAGGAAGTGGAATGACCTTAAGAGAAGTCATTTAAGTTCCATCACAAGAGTTAAAGTGTCATAACACTCCAGAATATGGATCATTGGGACCAATTCTTCACAGACAAGATGAGCGCCATTAGTTCTGATTCTGTGCTGTTTGAGGGGTTTTCTCCTCCACCTTTTCCCCCTCCCTTTCTCCTCCACCCTTTTATTAATCTGTTTTTGTTACACTGAATAAATCAATCATCCCTGTTTGGCTTTCAGAAACGCCGGGGAGGAATGTGTTCCTTCCTACATCGTGTGTGCTGGACTGCGTTGCCATTACAGTTACTCCTGCTGTTCCTGCTGCTCCTGGCATTCCTGCTTCCTCTGGCAGAAGAGACACACAGCTGCAAGCTTGCCAACAACTTTGCCCGTTCCTTCAGCCTGATGCTGAGATACGAAAGTCCTCCTCCAACTTAACTCCTCTGCATGGCAAGAGGTGACACTCAGAAATCAAGTCTGCTTTCTCCTTGATTTCTTGACAATTTCCAAGTACTTCTAGGTTTAGGGCTTCTAACAAGGCCACCTTATTAACTGGAAATGTGGTCAAATCAAAGCAGCATAAGGCTAATCCACATAATCAGGTATTAGCTTTTAGAGCTAAATTAATCAGGTATTAACATTTAGAGCTAAATTCATATTTTTACAATATTATATTGAGTATATTTATACTATGTGAATATATATATATAGTATGTATATATCAGTATAAAAATATACATTTTATATATATATGACAAAACTAAAATCCACTGTTCTGATTTGATCCTGCTATGTTTTTTCTTCTGCCGTTGCTCAGCAGTGACTAGCAGATGTTCAAAACTGCATTTTTGATGTTTACAACTGAAGTCAAACAAGCAGGAGAAAATAAGGGATGTTTCATGGAATTGTGCCAGAAAAATATTCTCAATGAGAATTGAGAGACTGATGAAATGGAGTCATGTTGAAATAAGCTGTTTAACATTCAGCCCTAGCAAAAGGGGGAAAATTATATTTAGGATCAGTTAGCTTATCTTTGGCCTGAGCCATCAATCAAAGAAGCCAGTGGAAGGACTCCTGTTGATTTCAGCTGGAATGGAATCAGGCCATACTATATTCAGATGTGCTTTCTGACCTTCTAACCAGCTTTCTCCACTTCCTGTGTTCTCTGTCATACCAGAACCTGGAATGGCAGAATAGGCTGGTGGAAAATCTGAAAGTAATAGTCTATTTTTCATAATTGCAACTCTAGTGAAGCATTTTTTTAAACTCAAATAGTAATATTTTTATATGCAGCTATCCACAAAGCTCTATACCGGTGAACTGTGTAAAAGAAAATAAATGTGATGATATTTCCCCATTTTCAAATATATAGGTCACCCACTGATTTTCCTGGGGAGACTCCTTGGGAATAGACCATAGAGTCTTCTGTCTGGAATGTAGCTTGATTGAGCATCAGCATCAGCAAAGCCACGCACAGACATTAACATTCAGAATCTAAACCTGATTCCTTCCGAGGACGAGTTGTTATACTAATGGTGGTCAGTACAACCTGCCATAGACTAATAGTGTCAACCACAATTGTATTACAGGTTTCCAAAACGTCTGAAGTCTGAGACAGTGGGCACGTCTACACAAGATGCTACTGTACAGTCATTACTGTGCATTTATTTACTATGTATAAAGTACATGCAAGTACTAAATAAATGCACAGTAACTGGAGTTACTGCACAGTAGCACTGGTGAATATATTTTAGGTGATGCTACTGTATGGTAGTGTATTAACACTATCTGCGCTGTGATGTGCTACTGTGCAGTCAGTGCCTCACGTAGACGTGCCCAGTGATGACTATGCCATCTGTTTGTCTGAATTGTCATGTTTGTTTTATCAGCTATTTGTTTCATGGAAATGTGCGTTTTCACTACACTTTTAAATGTAACCTTAATTCACAGCTTCACTACAGTGAAATAACCATTTCTTTGTGGTGTTTTACCTGATTGGATCATGCATCTTTTCCAAAGAGATTACTTAAAATATTTTGTGACATTTCTAGAGGCTGTCCCTTTCTTCCTCTCTCTTTTCATCCTCCGAATCTCAGTCACCAAGAAAAAGATATTTTTCTTATCCTGGCTACTATTTTGAGTGAAATTTGACTTTTGGAAGCAGTGGTGGCCTTTTTTTAGTCGGTTTTTCCCCCCAGTGTAGGTTCCAAAATAATATCAATTCTGTATTAAATCATTTTGTACTTGTTGTATGGAAGGGCTCACTCTTATGTCTTATAAAAATAAAAAGAAAAGAAATCTGGTCAGAGAGGATGGGGAAGGATGGGCCGAAGAAGATGATGACAGGTGATGAATATAAGATTGATTTGCAGAAGCAGGGAAGGAAAGAGACAAAGATATAGGATTCAAATAAAAAAAGGAAAGTGCTAAAGAAAAAACACTAAAATGGAGGGTATGAAGCATAAAACAGGAGAAGAAACTAGATTCTAGAGAAGGAAAATAACTATTAGAATCCCTCTAGTCCACCTTTGATAATAATTAGTATTATTATCTATTTGATACTAAATAGAGCTTTGTCCATTTGAATTTCAAATGTCTCAAGCAAGGAGGCCTCTACCCTTTCTCTGAGGAAACTGTTCTGTTGGAAGAAAGTTTTCACTTGTTATGGAGGCTTGTCTGTGCAACACAGAGGTCCTGGAGAGCACAGGACTGATGCACTTAGAAATCACTATCAAGAAGAGGAGGTTGCGACGGATCGGCCATGTCTGGAGAATGGGAGACCATATCCTCAATAATATTTTTCTATAGTGAGATTCGAGATGGCTCTAGAAATCAGGGTTGCCCTCTATGGGAGTACCACAGTGTGTGCAAAAACGATAAGAAGTCGTGGAACATCAGTGCAGAAAGCCAGGAGGAGCATGTAGAATCCCGTCCAATCTGGAGGGAACATCTGGCGCTGGGTGCAGCTCAACATGAAGCTGCTTTAATCCAGAAGATGGAAGCAAAACAAGAAAGAAGAAAGCGGCATGCTGTAATTTGAATTCCAACTTAGACAACATGTGAATCTGTGAAACTTGTAACAAGCTGTGTCGCTCTTGAATTGGGCTGGTCAGCCACAAATGGATTCATCAGGCATCTGGCTATAGACCTCTTACATGTGCATCATGATCCAGAGGATCAACAGTTGCTTACTGTGCAAGCATTTTTCTCTTTATTTCCTATAATTGCACAAGGCCAGCATCAGCAATGGCAGAAGTGCTAATCTGGAGAGGATACCAAACTTTTAACCAGCATGTCTTCTAACAAGCTAAGAGCTGATATAGAGAAGAAGGGGCCAGATTTTATTTTGTCTATTAGACATGATTCTATTCTACCCTGATCAAGTCTTTGAAAAGCAATTAATGCAAAAGTTGGGTGGTTTCACTTTCTCTTCCTCCTCCTTGCTGCCTTTTTTTGACTCAGTCTTAAGGGTACAGTAATGGTGTTTTACAAAAGCAGATGCAGGAATGGACTTTCAGGGACTTGAACAGGGTGGAAGAAACTCATACTCAGGCAGCCCAGTCCACTTAGACTGGAATAAAATCAGATGCAAAATCACTGCTGGTGATGCCCTGGACCTGTGTCACTGCCAGAGCAGGCTAGATACTTTCAGTGTGGATATTCAGATGAAAAGGTTTATAGAAATTTAGATTTCAGTCCAAAAGAGGGAACACAGCTTCTTTTGTACCTTTTTTTTTTTAATAAACTTGTATGCAACTATGGAATTAGGAAGAAATGCTAGCAGAGACAAAATGGAACGGGGGAGAAAAGCACGAGGAAGAAAGGAACAGTGCTGATTAAAAACTGGCTGTCTGTGGGGAGGAGAAACCTGTCAGAGACAGAAGGATGACAGGAAGGGAAAATAAACTGTGAGAAATAAAGGTGTTTAAACATAATTAGAAGGGGAAGGAAGGCATTAAGCTCTGTCTTCCTCCGTGAAGAAGCCGGTTGGAAAGCAGCTGTAAGTCACAGGAGATGCAGCACATGGATTGTTTCTTTGCAACTGTTCTTTCCAGTAAAGGCTGTCATGGCTTCTTTCTCTCCACTCCCCAGTTGAGCTAGTTTGGAAAACATACAAAGTCTCTTCAGTACTTGTCTCCAAATTGTTGGCAGCCCTGAAGGAACAACCCTGTGGCTGCACAGCAAGGATCTAATCATCTAAGATCTGAACCATGCGCTGCTCCTGCCTCCTTTTCAGATCAAACGGTTTCAACATATACAAAAAACCCCAAAGGCAGAGGGGAGAGATGTAGCAATTTTTGTGGATTGCCACATTCCACTTCTTTAAGAGCTGCTGGGCTGCTCCATTGTGGTCAGGGAATGAAGTAAAACAGCATGAAAGGCAACAAAAAAAAGAACTATGGCAAGGGAGAGTATAGCAAAGGGAAGATCAAGGAGGAAATGGCCAATTTTCTTTACATGAAAATTACAGAATCCCCCATGAGTTTCTGGGCATTGGCCTTTCTGATCTGGATTGCTTTCCTGAGTTCACCGATGGATTTTGCAAGGATTGGCAATGCAAATGGAGCAGACATTACAGAAATTCTTTCCAGGCAGAGGGTCAGAAGAAAATAACTGTAATGTCACCTTAATGCTTCAGTGTTGTGGCAGATTTAAAAAAAGAAAAAGAATTAGAAACACACTTTTTGCTCCTGGGGGTTTCCATTGGACTTATTCTTTAAATATTCCCATTATAAATGCTAGAGTAGTCTGCTTTACTTTGCTGTAAATCGGAGCAAATCAGTGGGTTTTTTTTCCTTTTTACATTCAAACAGGTAAACATGAAGCTTTCTCTTATTTGTAATGGAAAATAAGCTAAACTATTTGGCCCCAATTTCTTTCTCACTGGGTGCATCTACATGTGTGCTTTGCTGCAGTGTTGATTAATTAGCTGTACAGTAAAGCATCACTATCTACACATGCACTGGTATTAGGGTGCAATAAATTAATTAACTCCATCATAAGATAGTACTGTCCCTGACAGTACTACCCTATGGCAGAGTAATTATGTGCACTGAAATTCAGATGGTGTAGATGGTGACCGGGGCTGTCTGTGGCACAAGGGTGCTAAAGTTCAGGGGCTTTGTGCACAGCTCCACACTAACACTATCTTATCCCAGCCAGCCCCTCTGCTGCCTGATGCCACCACCCAGAGCCTGGGGCTGACCCCCAGAGCCTGCTGCCAGCTCCGGGCTGCTCTGTCCTGGCTTGGACTATTGCAGTCCCAGGCTCACGTGCAGATGCTGCACTCAAGAGCAGCTGACTCAGGTGCAAACTGTGCCAGAATGTATTTCATCATATGAATAGGACATGTAGATGCACCCATTAACACCTATTTTATTCTGGTGTAACCTTATTAATCTCAGTGAATCAATTCTTCATTTTTACCAGCATAAGCAAGAAGAAAATAAGATCCTTGTCTTAAAGAAATGTAAAAGTTTAAGACACTAGAAAATCAAATTAAAATGTTAAAAAGTTAAAAATTTAAGATGTAAAAAAAAAAAGAAAGAGTGCAGCCTTCTCCCATGTCTCTTGCTTTGATTCAGAAGCAGAGGCCTAGCAAGTTCCTGACTGTTGTATGGCTCTTTTACAGCCAGCCCACCTTCAAGGAAGGCAGCAGTCCTTAAATAAATTAGATACAATTGAATCTGCAAACTCTGGCTGCATCCAGATAAGCGTGGCTTTGCAGTATGTGGTGCCGCAAACCTCCCTGCGGCGCCACACATGACATGTTCAGGCATTCCCCATGCTGCTAGTATCCCAAGGTCAGAAAAATCTGCACACAGAAAAAAGCAGGGTGGTGTACATGGCAGCAACCTGCACTGCCCAGAACTGGACCCTGGCAAGTCAGAGCCACAGTCCGGCCACCAGCCAGGCTCCCAGCCCTAGGAGCACTGTGGCTGCCACTTCTCTGGCAGGACTCCAGGTATGTCTGCTGGAGCCAGTACAGATGCTGGTCGCAGCCTTCCCTACCCCACCTGAGGTAACCTGCCATGTGCCAGAATACATGTGGCACAGGCACTCCCTGGGGACAAGCAGCAACATCACAGGGTGTGCTATTGCTACTAGTCCCCAGGGAACCAAATGTTCGTGCTTATCTGGACATGGCTCCTTTGTGGATCTAAATCATACCAAATTACTCACCTGGCATGTAAATGCATTTTGTGTTCAAGAGGCTAAGTTTTGTGCATGGAAAATTGTATTGTATCCGAGTCCCTTGGCATGCAAAATGGCACTCACAATTTGAGCCCGGTCAATATGAATATCTCTTTGAAACAGTAGCTTGACAAGCATTCCATTGCACACGCATCAAAGTTAGTAGGAGCTCCACACGTTCTCCCAAGGACAGACTTCAGTCACGGCCTTCAGAGAAAGACCTCAGTCTAATTTATGAATTGTAATTGCAGAATTTATGATTCTGTAGCCAGATGCTTTCAACAGTTTTCAGCAGCTTCAGTACAATGAAATAGAAAATCACTATTATGCTACATACCTATTTATAGATCATTCTTCAATTCCAACCAGTAATTTAGACTCTATTCAATACTATTTATATAATACCCCCTCCTGTTCTTTGTGAGAAAAAAATACGTTCTGTTATATGCAAGCATATAAAAAAGTAATATTCTCCTAACAACACAGACAGTGCCTTACTATTGTGATTTCTAAGCTACATATTAGCTTATTTGCCCAGGCCATTTATGTTTACTTTAGACGAGCATTTTTGGTTGAAAATAAAATACTAACGTAATTATTTAAAACAATAATCATTGTATAGGGATAACTTTGAATAATTTTCAAGTTTCTTGTCATCATTTTCCATCTCAGCCTAATTCTTTTCATTGGGGATAAATAAAATATTCAGGAAAGAGCTAGAGTTTCTCCAAACATTAGGCTTCTTCGCACAATATAAAAAATACTCGTTCAGTTATAGTAGAGTTGGAAAACTGCTGTAGCTACGATGGTCCAGGATATGTATGACATACAAGGGGTTTTTGTCATCACTTTTATTGGTGGTGCTTTGGGCCTGGAAGTGTGTTCGACATCTCAAAAAGCCCATGCCCCACTCTGCTATATACATCTGCTCTGGGATCTCAGGAATTTGCTTATGTTGATCACTTCCACAACTTCAAACACAGAGTTTTCTATTTTGTGTTTGATGTGAGTATGTAACTTCCATTCGTGTTTCCTTCATATTCAAGGGGATAGTTAGGCCTTAAAACATTTGGCTGTACAAATATGTAAAGGGGGAAATGGAATTCTGGAAACCTGCGTGTTTAAACTAAAGAGCCTTTCTTATGACTACTTTTCTACTGAAGTTCACCCACATGCCTGACCCCTCTCTGCAAATTTAATTCATGTCTATGGAGCATGCACTTCTCCCCTTTTTATCCCCAAGAAAAAAAACAGTCCTGCATAGTGCAATGGAGTGCAAGTCTTAGTGCAAGTATAGCCTTTGGGCATTGTGGGAAATGCTGAATAATGGTTAAAAGATAAAATTAACTAAAACATTTGTTCCGTATTCAATATTTATTTTGGCTTAGATAGAGATGTAAAATGTTGGGATACTTATCCAGATAAATCCCTTTGATCAACATCATGCATGTATTGACTGGAATTGCTGCTCTTGACAACTTTACTGTCCATTGCTTAAATTGCTGTTCTGCAGCTGAAAACACATATTTATGCCATGAATTATAAGGTCTCCTTCCAGGGCACTTGGGGGAGGGCTGTCAGGCAAGTTCTTGGTGGTCCTTCTCAGACCATTGGCTTGCTCTGAGCCGTTACAGTGTATTGTGTTAATTTGGCTGTTGGTACTTGGCCACTTCTGAAAGTCTGCTTGCTAAGACCCTGTAGATAGCACTACTTATACAGACACTGAGCTATTCAGTTACCATTGTTAACATTTCTACTATATTTCTATGTAATCTTAAAGAGTTTGATTATAATTGGACTAACTAGAAGGAGATTTGGGGTTTTTTAATCAGAGGTTTTTTATTTCATAAACATTTTTTCATTCCTTTTGCACTTGCAGAATGTTAAAATAAACCAGACCCAAGAAGCTAAAATCATTCTGTTTTCCCAAAAATATGAAATAGGATTAAATAATTCTCATGTGCACTCTATTTTTTTCAGTTTCACCTTGGCCTGTTTAGTTTAAAACTGGAGCAATTGTTTATAGAAGAGTTATCAGCAGCCCCTAAAGAATAGGCCTTATCATGAGTAGGCAGACAACTGGTAGCCTAACCGGCACCACTATAATTACACTGCTATTCACAAGCGAACCATTGTTACCTCAGCAACTTTAGCTGGTATTAGGTAGTTTCAAGCTATCCACCCTCCTCTACCTTGCTCTGTTTTGCTATTGCTGGGGCTGAGCTGCACTGATGGAGGTGAAGCACCCTAATGGTGCCCAGAAGGCATAATGATGGTTCATGTCATTGCTGCTCAGGATAAAACACAGGTGTAGTCACAGCACAGCAATCATGGCCTGTGAGGAGCTCCCCAGTACACACACACCATACCCAGGTTGCAGCCACTTTTGCACAGGGATGTGGGGATGCAGGTCTTGTCATGCTGGCACGGACCGTGAAAGTGGCCAGTACCCTATGCTGTAAGGAAGATACAGGGAATGGTGGAAAGGCACAAATGATGTAACTCCCTCCCCATAAGGGCCTCTGCCTAGAGGCTGACCATAGGGCTGTACTGAGAAGAGGCATTGTGGCATTTTCAAGAGAGGCATTAGCATGAACTAATATAACTGGATATGTTTATATTATACATTTTGCAGAATTTTTGGCTTCAGTGGCATCCTGTTGCATTGAGTTCCCTGCAGTCTATGTGGTGTGAGGGAAGGCAGTGCCCTCTGCTAGGTGAAATTGTCCACCATGTAGGTTTACCACATATTTCTTTGCTCCACATCCAGCCACTCGCCCCCTACCCTCCAGCTCTGTCTGGCCGCTCACCTCCCCCGGCTCTGCGTCTGGCTGCTCCATTCCCCCCCCACCCTCCACTCCACGTCTGGCTGCTCGCCACCCCCCTCAGCAGTCCACTTATTAAAAAGGGGGCACCAGGGGTACGCTTATTAAAAAAAGGTTGAAAACCCCTGCTCTAAACAATGTTTTGTTTTTTTCTGTGTCCACTCTGCAACACCTCTTTTCTCTGAATTGTGCCTTTTCAATCTCTCTTTGTAGAGTTTTTCTTATACCCTTACTCTTCTCTCCTTCCTCTGAACCTTTCTTTTTTCCACACGTGCAGTAAAAATCTGGCCTGTCCTTTCTGTCTCAATAACTAAAACATTTATCAGGGCTCTTGGTTACTACAGATTGCCTCACTGGGTTACTACAGTCTGAACTGTGTCTTCCTCAGCTTCCACAGTATGACTCCATTCTTTTCACAACTGCAGCTTTTTAGTCTCCCAATCTCCTATCCTCATCTTCACACCCAGCACAGCTCGGCCCTAGCTTCCATTTCAGATCTTAATTCTTATGCCCTTTACAACCCTCTTCATTGCCTTCTCCCATTCCTGTCTTCATATATTCATGCTGCCCCAGGAATGGAGCAGCCTCTTGAATCCCCAAATGCCAGGGCGTCAACTCTGTCCTCCTGATTCAGATTTCTCCTGAAGACTCACTACTTTTAAAAGGTCACCTGTATTATTGACAGTCACCCGTGTTATTATTTTACTCTTGCATAGTTTTACTCTTGCATATTATTTTACTCTTGCATATTTTAAGTTAATTTGATGTATTTCAGCTATCTCCCCTAGATCTCCCTGTCCATTTTGCCCTACCTTTACTCTGCCTTTTATGTTGGATCAGGGACCATTTTTATATTTGTGTTTTATAGAGATCACATCACGTGGTTGACATTTCACAAATTAGTATCAGTAGTATTGTTAATAATAATTATATTGCCATCAAACATGCAAATAGCACACCTGAAGATTTTTATTATGTTCTCTTTAAGCAAGTACTCATGGTTAATCCAGTTACCACATACAAATGGTTACCATTTATTGAGAAAGGAAGGCCACCATTTCAAATTCTAGTGTGTTATCTCAATATCATCACTGACGGTATAAGCATTACCAGGTGCCTTGCAGCCTGGAGTCTGCCCGTTCTTGAGCTGCCTGGAATGTTTGAACATTGCAATTCTACATCATAATAAGCTGAGATATTTTTCAAACTGAAATATGGTCGCTTTTAACAAACCAATTTAAAAAAACATTTATTAACCATAGTAGCTCCCTTGTTCATTTGGAAAAATGAATGCAATCCATTTCTTAAAATAAATAATAGTAGATAAAGGCTACAAGAGGAGGATGCAGGCCAGTTTCAGCCCCTCCCATCATTACTAGGTCTTTGGCTTACAGCTGCTCTCTTCCTTCTTGAATTCTTTCTGAGGTGGTGGTTTTCATAAACTGAGGCCCCCAAAAGCTCAGTGTTCCCTATGTCAGTTCCAATAAGAGTAAAACACCACAGACATGGTTTTTTGTTGCAAATATGTGTCCCTGTACTTGGCAAATACCATCTATCTGTTGCTGTGATCTATGTCTAATAGGAAGTGTAATAATTGTACTACTTGAAGAAAGGTGACATTCCACATCAATATAATTATCAAGCACAGCTTTTAAAAGAGATTGTGTTTCTTAAAGGAAAAGCCATACAAATTAAAGATGTTTTAGTAAGTTGTCAATATTTTCTTCAGGTAAGGGCCTGATCCTATGAGTTGATTGGCCTCCAGAAGTTATTTCCCATTCAGCAAATTCCCGGATCTGGGTCTAAGAGTGTAAGCTGTTTAGATGCAGTGGGCACATCTACATGGGTGCATTTATTGCGCAATAACTGAAATTACAGTGCAGTAGGGGCACACGTCTACACATAAATTACTGCCTAGTACGGACACACATCTACAGTAAATATGGTAATTTACACTGACTTGAGTGTAAATTTGATACCGGCATCATGCTGGTATCAAATTTATGCCCAATTAGTTATTGTGCAGCAAGGCACATGTAAATACCTTAAAGAGCAGTCCAGACACAGTATTAATGCACTTTAACACCTGCACATATAGATGCCAGCCTATTCCCGCTTACTGTGCAGTAACTTACTACACAGAAAATTTAAGTCAGCAGAAATGTACATGTAGACATGCCCAGTTTAGACATTACTATTATGTTTTAAATCAAATCTGCAACTTATATTGTTTGTGTATTTGACTGGAAGTCAAAAGAGAATTCTCAACTCTTCTGAGTCCTACTTTAGCTTGTTCACTTCAGTATTGCTGTAAGTACTTGAAACATTCATTGTTTTTATTTGCTTTTTATATTTCTTTTTAACCTACACTTTTCCAGTTCTCAGATAGTTCCATGTGAGCATTTTCCACGTGAAATGCATCACAGCTAGATTTCCAGTTGCTTACTTTCTCCTCACTTGTTTATTTGAGTACACGAGACATGTGTGATACAATTGTATGAATAATTAACGTGGTGTTCAAAATTTCTGGCATTGCACTTCATAGGACGTAACATTTCATCGACATTGAGAATTGCTACCAAACATGGAAGATGCATTATTGTCGGCATACATTTTGTTACATGTGACCTCACTTCAAAACCCAATTTAGTTAAAAGACAAGATGAAGGGAGATTATGGTCATCTACATCCCATATATCTGGCTGCTTTATGCCTTTGTTTACTCTTAAACTAATAAGAAAGTTGAGAAATTGCTAAGAATTGCTAAAAAATTGCTTTCAATGCAAGGTATACTGAAAAAGTACCCAGGGTGCTTTCCAAAAAAGGAAGAACACACAATTAAGAGAGTCTCTCTTGCATACAGCAGTCTTTTTCCCCAGAATTTGAAATAAATAAATAACCTGGTGTGATGACTTTTTCTTTGCTCACACTTTAGGTGGGGCGGGGGTTCATAATTGAAAGATATAACTAAATATCAATGTATTTTTTTTCATTTCATCTTAGAGATTAACTGGAAGACAAAATCTGAACTTCCTGGAACTTTATAGGGTGCAGGTGTGGCATGTGTATTTCTGTTGGGATCCACATGTCATGAATAGAGCTTTATTTATAACAAGCCATACCAGCTCCCTGATCCTGAATGCTACTGAACTTCGGGGCTAGATACAGACAGTCGAAAAGCCCAAGGCTGAATCAATTTAGTCTTTGCAGGTTAGTCTAAGTTGCACAGATTGAATTGAAACAGAAGTGAACAGACATTTACCTTTGATTCAGGAAATGTAGCCACATGCCTGCAGTGGCTCAGGCCAGAAGCCAGGGGGTGCTCAAGCATGGCTCTCTGGTTGTGTGTTCAGTTCTACTGCACCCAAGGTCTCTGGGATTTGCAGTCCAGAATTACAGCAGCAGGACCCTGCAGAGTGGCTCGTCACTTCCTCTTCCTTCTTCCAGGTGCCTCTGGGATTTGTAGTCAACAGTCACAGCCAGCAGTAAGTTTGAGTGGATGAAGGGGTGTTTAACTCCCCTTCTTGGCCCCAGACCCCAGTCAGGGATTACCAGGGATGGGGACACCTCCCTCACCCCCACATAGACTGGGCTACATCCCCAGCTGGGCTTGCCCCCCTATCCCTGTCAGCCAGCCCTCATTGCTCCAACTAGGGAGCAGAGGGGTGAGGCCACCCCTGCTCTCTAGAGCAAACAGCATAGTCCAGCCCAGGGCTGGAAAGCATGCTGGGATGCTGGGGAAATGTGATTCAACTTGAACCAGGAAGGGGTCTGGGACAGAAGTTTCATAAACTGGTTGGACCCAAATCAGTTAAGTCTGATACTACATTCAACCAGATTTATCTTAAACCAGTTTCAGCCATTTTGAAACTGGTTTATGTGCACTAAGCTTCTGTTCTGTTATGGGCTTAAACCAGTCTCTGATCACTTAAACTGATTTATGTGTAACTTCTGTCCTTAGCCATTGGGGGACCAGCACAAATCCAGGTTGTAGTCTCTGACTGGATCAGAGGTCACCTAAAAGCTGGAAGGGTTTTGAAAGCCAGACCTGAATCCAAGTCCCAGTCTTGTAATTCAGTCCCACCTCTGCTCTGCCCTTCATGCTAGTATTCAATCAAAACAAGTGTTAGAGGAATTTACAAAATGAACATCTTCTTGCACGTTGGCTGATACCAATGTTTGTATTTATTAAGTTTTGTGCATGTGCAGTTCAGCTTAATCACTGGATACAAAATGCTTTTGAGGCATCAAAAGAAACTAACTCGACAGATGTGCCTTTTCTGTTGTATGTATACAAGCACTGGGATGGCAGGGACCAGTCACACATTTGTCACCTTATTTATGATTTTTAACACATTTGTGATAAATTAGGTTCAGTTCTAAGGTAGATAATATTGGAGCCAAATAGTTGTTTTTGTACATGTGCAAGTTATCACAGTTGATATCAAGTCCAACCCAGACTTCTTGTCTTGGTTGGACCTTTCCATAACCTTTCTGGCTTTATTCAGGGAAATGTGGGCCAGTGTATTTTCTTATAAAAACTGTGGTCTTTTGGAATGTCATACTTATTTTTTTAACCCTTTGCTCCTACACTCATTGGATGCAGAAAGACTGTAACAATAGTATTTTTGTAAACTGCCACTTGCTTTGTGTTTGAAAATAATATATACATATTTTTATGCTATAAAACAACATGTAGTTTTTAAACTCTTGCTTTTAAAAATATCTTCTTATATGTCCTGAAGAACCTGTAAGCTTCTTTGTCATGCCTCCATTCCTAACATATAACATTCTAATGGCAGTAATGTGAGACTAGCTAGTCTAAATGAAAAATATTATGGGACCTAATGCATTTCTAATGTTACTTCATCATACATAGAGGAAAGAATATGGTGCATTGTTTCAAAACCCAGAATTGTAGTAAAGTAACATTTCCCCAAAAGTCCCAACTGAAAATTATGGAGGAAACTTCCATAGAAATATAGCCACTTGGGGCCTAATTCTGTGGTCCTTAGTCATACTGTGTTGAATGTTGTTTTATAAGTGTTCCCATTAATTTCATCAGAATTATTACGAGTAAGCCACTATGCCGTGTAAATGAGGGTGACAGAGTAGGGTCTTTTCTTAATGGGTACCTCCAGCTTTTCAAGTAGAGAAAGGGCTATATGTTTAATATTACAAGGTGAAATGTTAGGTTGTGTTCTGCACTACGGGTTTTTCTTGTGTATTCTGGACTCATTCCGAAGCTGGAGCTCCAGATGAAATTAATTCAAGTCTTGTGCACAGATGAACACGATAGAAATCTACAGTAAAATGTTGCAGAATATGCAAAAATGGCCTGATTTTTAAAGTGCTTTGAAATAACAGTTCCCACTAAAGTCAGTAAGATGCACGGGTTCTCAGAACCTCTTAAAACAAAGACCTGGGTTTTGAAAAGATTCATAAGTAGTGTGTAGAGGAAGATTGTACTCTCTGACTAAAAAAACAGTTTCTGTGCCTCAACCTGGGCATAAGCACCTATATCTTTAAACAAAATAGGCTGGTCTTACACTGCAAAGTCCAGGGCACTGCCACCTTGTGGGACCAGGCCCCAGTATTTTGAAAGTTTACCCTTTGATGTGGTTTGGTGTTTGCAAGAAGGAAAAAGAGACTGGTAATTCATCACTCAGTACTCTTCCCCTGTGACTGCTTTGTGATGTTTATCACAGTTATCAACAGAGTATGTTGAACTGGACTGTAAAATCAGAATATTTTACTGCATGTTTTTTTAATAGAAAAATAATTGTATGCAATGTTGCCATTATAATACAGTAAATAAATATCTATGTGTTTTTCTTTTTAAGGACTTCTCAGTTATAGTGGTTTGCTTGTACCTTTTTTCTCAATATCAAATTCTTTCCATCAGTGTGTTTGTGCTGACCTAGAAACCAAAAAGAACGAGATAGGCAGGACTAGAATCTGAGTATGTCTGCCTTCTTTGTCTATTGTCCTCACACTACAGGTAAGTAACTTGGCACCTATATGATACTAAACCTGTAAAATGCAACAGGCCACCTTTTCTAAGAGGCTCTACTGGCTCCTGTAATAGAAATATATACTGCTGTACTAGAAATCTGCAGGAGATTTAGAAGGAGCAAATTCATAGCACCCTGTTACACTTTATTTGGGATTCTAAAGAATAGATAATCCTGCTTCGTGTTCCAGAGAAAGGGGAATGCCTCGCACAAAAAAAAAGGTGAAAATTTTACCCCAAAATGTGATCATTCTTGTCTATGCAAGTGGATGAGCATCATCATAGTTAGGTATGTACTGTATTCTGTATCCTAATTTCCCTGACCACTAATTGGGACATATATGTTAGGACCTAAAAATCTCCTTGGTATCCAAATAATTTCCTGTTTCTTTTATGAATTCTGAAAAGTTGTGTTCCAAAAGAACCTCTGAAGTTAAAGGGCTCCAAAAAAACTATTGCATCTTGGAGCTGGGGAGAACCTCTCCACATGTGTTGCCTAAATGTCATATATTGGGGTATATTTTTGGAAGGCCTGTTGGTGCTTAGGTCACATGGACCCTTACCTAGGTCTTTGTGTCCCCTTTATGGTACTCCTATAGGGAAGTTTCATATCTTTCACCTAATAACCTTCTGTCATGTAAGTTTAAACTCTTGTGCTATACTGTGTGGATGTGTGATTTACACCTTATGGGGAGCCACGACATGGAGAATGTCAGATTATGGTGACATAAAGATAATATCACCATCTTACATTGTCTGCTTTAATCAGAGCTCAAAAGAGATCACTACTGTCACTAGCAGCTTGTTTCTCTTCAAAGTAGTCTTTCCCACGGGTTATTTAATGTTTGTGGGACTTATAAAAGTCCTTTCATAGCCACAGGGTTTTAGGCAAACCAGCTCTTCTGAAACAGGCAAATAAAATTGGGGAGATTTTGTTCTGCGTGTAGTTAATTCAGGGATTTGCTTCTAGCTGGGAGAAGAAAATAGTGCACAAGGTTTTCACAGGCCTGAAAAGAAAAACATGCTTTTATGGGTGAGTGAGTATTTTGTTGACTAAGTTTCAAGCATCAGTGGAGTCTGCAGCTGCTCAGTGGGGGCTGATACAGTCAACAAGAATTACTGTAAATGATTTTAGAGGGCATTGGAGAACCCTAGACATGTATAAATATACAAGTTGAATATTACTGAAGAAACACCTGTTTTAGATAGTCAGCCCATTGCAAGAGGACAAAAGTTGCTGTTCAGGTCACACCACTGAAAGGTGGCGAGTTCAATAAATAAAAATATGCTCAGATGTTCAAATAGTGTAAATCAGCACAGCTGTATTGAAGTGGATGGAGCTACACTGATTTACAGCCAAGGAGGATCTGGTTCATAGTCAATAGGAAGCTAAAAGAATCATCCATTCTGTATTTCTTCTCTATCTAAAGCACTGATTTAAAATTATAATTGGTCAAAAGCTCTTTCCAGGACAGTGAAGTAATTTCAGATATGAATACCCATTATGTGTTTAGGTGATAATACTAAAAAAAACCCCCATCATTATAAACCTACTAAATTAGAAAGAATTCAGTAAGGTTACAGAAGGATAAATATTTAAATTAGGCTAAAGTCAATAGTGAGGATTTAAGACCAACTGAATTTTAGGACATAATCACTTTATACTAATGGCTAAAATGATGCTATACAGAGGGGATGAGTATTGCATCCAGCAGAAATAAAAGACAGGGTTCTCTTTCCTTAAGTTAATATTTCAAGCTTTCTGAAATTAATTTCTTGACATTCAATGAATGCAGCCTCAGCATCCGACTGAGGAAAAGCACTCGGATAAACATACATAACTGGAGCAAAAGAAAATGAAGCCTCATCCGGTTTTACTGTAGCATTCATGGTATTACGAAGGATTGCGGTATAATCCTCTTCAATGAATAACCCTAACAGATGTTATCAGGGTGGCTGTGCACTAGCTGTGGACCTCTGGATAGAACTCCCTCGGTGGAAGTCCAGTTCGTAAATTGTTCTAATGGGCTGCTTGATTTGTCTTGCTGTTGCAGCAGTGTGGAAGGCAGGCGGTTAACAATCCCGTTAAAGTATGCGTTGTTCCCATCTGGTATTCATTACAATGCTGTTAAATATTTCATGCTTTTCATTTTATAAACAAATACACACAGAACTAATCTTTTTGTTTAATGTTCCTTGATTGACATTTGAGTGAATAGATTTGTATTTTTTAACTGACGATCTCATGGTGTCTCTGCTAGGGCTTTTAAAGGAATATGGAGTAGATCTCCACAAACTTTTCTGGTGGGCTTTTGTTACACTATTGATATAAAACATGATATGGGAAAAATCCAGATGATGAATGTGCTGTTCAATCAACTGGGAGTTCTTTGCTTGCAAGGAGATAGCTCGATGAAGTGCAGACGGAGACAGGCAGCAGACAGTGACTGCTTGTCAGCTCTAACCCAAACTGTTTCCTTCTGAGGGCAGTGGGAAATTCAATAGCTCACAGTACCACTTGGCCCTTCATTGTAGATCTCAAAGCCCTTTCTCAAACAGTATTTTTTGAACTCACAACTCTACAATGTGTTAAGTAAGCCTCACTACACCCATTTTACAGAAAGAGAAACTGATACTGGCGGGGGGAAGTTACTTCAGCATTTTCAAGCCTGAGGTACCCAGACCTGTAACTAGTTGTGTAGCCTCCTTCTTGGCCTTGTGGGTAATTAATACTTCTGAAAATCAGGCTTTTTCCAGCATCATAGATCCCAATCCTACATTGAGCTCTTAGGTTTAGATGCATGTATGTAACCTTTGATACCTAGGTTTGGAAATGTTGACATGAATGATTTATCCAGTGTTTTTTTCAAGTCTAATGGATCCAAGAGTAAAGTCCAATCACTTAGCTTTAATGACTAGAAATTTTATTGGAAATTTTCTGAAGTATCTTGGTTAGGTTTCTCAGCAATTACCGAGCCCAAGTCTTCCAGAAGACTCAAGAATGTGGAATATGACTGAGAGAGGTCCAAAAACATTTTCCCCTTAACCTTTTGCTGTTGGGCCAACTCAGCAATAGAGTATGTATGTGAGAGAGAGATTTCTTATTTTTTGAACTTGGGTGAATTCTACCCTGTGACTAAACGCACAGAAGTCTTTGTAGTTGCAGCATGGATGAGCTTTTGGCCTAGTGTATAACGTATCAGACCCATAGTCCCTGAATGCTCAGTATTACCAGATTGAATTCAGCTTTGCAGGTGCGTGTTAGACAGTGACAGAGTGTCCTGAGGATAGGCTGCTAACTTAACCTACACATTCAGAGCATCTTGTGTTATGTTCAAACACACATTTCTGCTTCTATAGCAGATAAAGATCTCCAAGCACTTTGCAAATTCCAACTAAGCTTCTTACCTTGGAGGTAAAACATCTTTCTTCTTGAGCTATCCCTCGATATGAGGGTGATGTCTGCCTGGGGTGGGGAGGGGGCGGTGGATTACTGGTGAGTTTTAAAATGGCTGAAGAGTTCAATCCATGCTCTGCAAGGTTTTCTACAGGTATGACAGGTGGTGCCTTGTGGGGGACACATCTGTTGGCCAGGATGGTGCTTTGCTTCCTCCTCTGCCGTTTCTCGGCTTCCTAAGCAAGACGGTTCTCTTCGAAGTGGGCTGTAGCTTGATGTATGGTGCAGTGCCATTGAGACCTGTTCCCAGCCAGCACTTCCCAGTTTATAAGGTTGATGCCACCCTTCTTAAGGTGTGCTTTCCTTGTAGGGCTTCCTCTGTCTTCTGCAGGTCCTCTTACCATGACTGAGTTGAGAGAAGAGGACTTGCTTTGGGAGATGATTGCCAGCCATCCTCACACAATGGCTAGCCCAGCAGAGTTGTTTCATGAGCTTTGCCTCAGTGCTGTTTTTTAGCTGCATAAAGGATGCTGGCATTTGTGCAGTAGTCTTCCCATCTAATGTGAAGGATTTCCCTGAGGCAATGCTGATGGAAACATTCCAGGCACTTAAGATGACTTCAATATGTCACCCATGCCACAAACCCATAGAGAAGTGGGGATTACCACTGCATTGTAGACCAGGATCTTAGTTTCCATCTGCAGATGTCAGTACCTGGGAGGTAAGATCTCTTTACCAACTGCTGAAATGCAGCCACTGCTGAAGAGGAACACTGCAATACACTGCAACAGCATGTAACAGGTTAGGCCAGCCATATAAAATGGATCGTAACTGCTAAATACTGTGGTTCATGTCCATAAATATTTTTCAGTATATAATTTAACATTTATTTCAATCTCAGAATGGCAAATGCCAAGTCACAACAAATGTAAGACATCAGTAGAATTCAGAGTACCAGGGACCTCCTCAAAGCTCTGACCTGTCACTGATAATACCTGCACAAGACAAGGGGCTCTTTTTGTTTCATTCCCAAATAAATTAATTGCAGCCTGTATGCAATCTCCCCAAGCCATTTGGGACAGCAGTTCATTTGCCCATAGCATTATAAAACATTTTCCAGTGAGCCCAAACGTGGAGAGAAGGGAAAAGAATGCTGTAAGAAGAATCTCTGATCCATGTCTGAAAATACAAATATTTTTCAGTTGTCATGTTTGATGGATAAAGTGTGTGACACACTAGGCAAAGCCATAGCAACCAGATAAATATGTTTAAAACATTTAACTTTGATACATTAAGAATGAGCTGCAGCAGGGGCTTATCAAAGTTGAAAGTAAGCAGACATTTCTCCATTCCTAAAAGTAGTTTTCTACAATTGTTTAGGTTGGAAGAAGTTCTGCTGCAAATAACTTGGAAGTGTAAGAGGAAGCTGGTCTTCATACACAATGGAGCTGTTCTGAAGGGTCATGACTTGTGATTACCTTTTTGCTTCATCTGCTGCTTTCTAAGTGCCAGCAGCCCATACGTGCTTTACATTAGACCAGAAGAGTCTTTCAGGCAAGCTACAGACATTTGGCTTGTCCTTTGAAATGAGTGTGGTAATCTATGGCCTTAGGTGCTCCAAAAATATGTGCGCACACACAGAGCATGTGCTTAGTATTTTCATTGCACTGTTAACATTTAATAAACATAACTAGTAACACTTCCTCATGAGCAGTCACTAAGTTGGGTGGCCTTAAGTGTCAAATTCCCCCTCATTTGCAATTCTAACAAGATCAATGAAGATACAGCAGGAATTCATTCAGCCCACAATAGCTCATGGAGATAGCATTTATGTTGCATGTTAAGCAACATACCCATTCGAGAGTTGTGGGGTTTGTGTCAAGGACTGCCAGTTTATTTTCACAATACATCCCACCAGAGACCAGAAAAAGAGTTCGCTTCTTTATAAGCTTTTCTATTGGCATCTGACCTAATCTTGTGTCTGCAAAGAGGTATCATTTTACTCCATAGCAGTGATTGCAGTAAAGGAGTGTCTGTTGGGATGGGTGATGGAAAGGGTTGGGAAGGGAACAGGAAACAGGACTGGGGCTTAATCCTAACCATTAATCCTGGCTCTTTAGTTACAGATACTGTACTGACCCTCTCTCCCATAATTCATGGCTTTTTAAACTGCTAATATATCAATTTTGCTTTATGAATGCAGACAGGGGGCTCCATAACACCACTCCTATGAAGCATGGCGCAAGACATGTACAACAGTGCATTGCTTTGCTCCATCCCTCAAAATGTCGCTAATGCCACATTTCTAGTCTCTGTTGGTAGGGGGTAGAAAAGCCATAAATTCATGTCAGAGCACAGACTTTCAACTGGAGTGCTCCTGTGTTCAATGGTATAGTACTCTCCAGTAGTCCCTGCAGCAACGAGATGGTACCATCCTGCACCAACCAACTGTGCATCTGTAACACTGTGTAAAACGTTGACTTAATTTATCAAGCTCCATAGGCTTTGAGCAGTAAATAGGCAACTACTTGCTTATTCACTGAGGGTACCTATAAACGTGCAGTGAGGCTGCTCTAACAGGTTGTAATTACAGTGCATCAGAGCAGACTTGATTAATCAAGTCTTCTGGAGCATGATAATTACTGTGCTCCAGCGGACTCTAGTGTCTTGTGTATTAGCATCCCTGTGCTCAAAAATAGCGACAAGTTCATTCAATGAGCTTCAGTTAAAGTGCCCCTGCTGCCATTTTTCACCACAGAAATGCTGGTACACAAGACACTCTGGGTGCTTTAATTAGAGTGGCTCTTGGAGCTGCTCTAAATTAAAGTGTGCCCCCCTTCCCAAGGCCTTTCTCCCCCCACAATCCTGGAGCACATGTATAAATACCCTAAAGGTGTGTGCAAGCATTCAAATGAACCAGTCTAAGTGGTGCAGGCTAGGCAGAGCAGTGTAAACCCCTATCGATAGAATGGAAGCATTTTATATTTCACAGAATCATGGAAAATTAGGATTGGAAGGGACCTCAGAAGTTCATCTAGTCCAACGCCTTGCTCAAAGCAGGACAATCCCCAACTAGATCATCCCAGCCAAGGCTTTGTCTAGCTGCGTCTTAAAAACCTCCAAGGATGGAAAATCCACAACCTTTCTGAGTAACTTATTCCAGTGCTTTACTACCCTCTAATGAGAAAGTTTGTCCTAAACTTTTCTTACTGCAACTTGAGACTTTCGTCCCTTGTTCTGTCATTTGCCACCACTGAGAACACTCTAGCTCCATCCCCTTTGAAGCCTCCCTTCAGGTAGTTGACGCCTGCTATTAAATCCCCTCTCAGTCTTCCCTTATGCAGACTAAAGAAGGCCAGTTCCCTCAGCCCCTCCTCAGAAGAGCCCCAGCCCCCTCATCATTTTTGTAGTCCTCTGCTGGACTCTCTTCTATTTGTCTACATCTTTTCTGTAGTGGGGGGCCCAAAACTGGACACCGTACTCCAGATGTGGCCTCACCAGTGCTGAATAGAGGGGAATAATCACTTCCTTCAATCCGCTGGCAATGCTTCTATTAATGCAGCCCAGTATGCTGTTAATCTTCTTTGCAACAAGGGCACGCTGATGGCTCATATTCAGTTTATTGTTCACTGTAACCCCAAGCTTCTTTTCTGCGGAGCTGCTGCTTAGCCAGTCAGTCCCTAGCCCAGGGGTTGGCAACCTATGGCACGCATGCCCAACATGGCACGCAACATGGTTTTTATTGGCACGCGGGCTGCTCAGGGGTGGGAAGAGACATGCCCAGATTGAGCACCACATGACTGCCTGGGAACAGCCTTGAACTGCTGCTGACCCTGGCCACCGCTGGACCCCAGCCCCGAAACACTGCCTGCCCCAGCCAGGCAAAAGCTCCTGGCCCCAACCCCAACCACTCCTCTCCCCCCATGGCCCCAGCCCCAGCCCCAACCCTGTGCTGCTGGGCCAGGGACATCAGCAGTGCCAGGATGAGGCTGGGGCCCTGCCCTGCACCTCCACCACCCACCCCAGCCCAGCCCAGCCCAGCCCAGCGCAGCACCGCTGCTGGGCTGAGGCCATCTGCAGTGCCGGCATAAGGTTAGGGCCTGGGCCTATCTCGGTGCTGCCAACGGCCCCAGCCCTGGACCCATGCTGCCAGTGGGCCCAGACACTGCTGCTGGGCCGTGGCGATCGGCATCACCGGGATGAGGCCGGGGGGCCCCATTCCGATGCTGCCTGCAGGCCCAGCCCCAGCCACGTGCTGCCGTTGGGCTGGGCACTGTCCAGCACCTCCACCTCCCACCCCAGCCCGGTGCCACATCTGTCTGCAGCACCGGGGTGAGCCTGGGGCCGGGACCCACAGACATGCGCAGGTCCCAGCCCCATCTTCATGCTACAGAGGGCCTTGGCCCTAGCCACATGCTGCTGGCAAGCCTGGCCCCAGCCAGTATCACTGCCACTGCCAGCCCCAGCCAAGTGCTGCTGCTGGGCCCAAGCTGTCAGCAGCATCAGGATAGGCTCAGTGCTGCTGATGCCCCAGCTGCGTGCTGCCAGTGGGTCCCGACCCTGCATGGGCCCAGCACCAGCCGGCACCACAACCGCCATGGGCCCCAGCCCTGCATGGCCCTAGCCCTGACCTTAGCCCAGTGCTGCCACTGGCCCCATCCCAGCACTAGTGACAGCTCAGCTGCAGACCCAGCCCTGTGCTGGCACCTGCTGTCTTCCTGGAGCCCAGGGCCAGGACAGGGAGGCAGCAGTTGTTTGCAGCCTCCCAGCTGCAGCTGGCCCAGATTTGTGGTAACTGCTGATAGCCATGGAGCCTGTTATTAACCAATAACAATGTATTAAGCCATTAGCATAGCTGGTATCTGCTTCCTCCCTGGAGACCAGGTCTGGGAGGCAGCTAGGTCCGCCGCAGGGGCAGGGAGGCAGCAGCTGTTTGCAGCCTCCTGGCTGCAGCTGGTCCAGGTTCTGGGTAGCTACTGATAGCCACAGAGCCTGGGCTGGGGGGAAAGGGGCAGCAGGCCTGGGGGCAGGGGCAGTAGTGGTACAAGCAGAGTTGAGAGCCAGGGGCTTTGGATAGCGGGCAATGGGCATAAGCAGGGCATCCTGCCATGTACCCCCAGCCTTCATTTTGTTTTTCTGGCATGCCGACACTGCAGCACTTTCCAGAGTAGGCATTGTAGGTTTTTCAGCACTCCAGCCAAAAAACGTTGCTTACCTCTACCCTAACCTGTAGCAGTGCATGGGATTGTTCTGTCCTACATGCAGGATTTTGTAGTTGTGCTTACTGAACATCATGAGATTTCCTTTCGTCCACTCCTCCAATTTGTCTAGGTCTCTCCGAATCCTAGCCCTACCCTCCAGCATATCTTCTACTCCCCCCAGCTTGGTGGCATCTGCAGATTTTCTGAGGGTGCACTTTATGCCATCTTTACAGTTTCACAGACTGTAAAGGGCTGGAAGGGACCTCACAAAATCATCAGGTCTAGCCCCCTTGCACTAGGCAGGAAAGACAATTGAGGTCAAGTGACCCCCGCAAGGTGACCGTCCAGTCTCCTTTTGAAAATTTCCAGGGTAGGCAATTGCACCACCTCTGGAGGGAGCTTATTCCACAGTCTGGACACCCTGATTGTGAAGTTTTTCCTAGAGTTGAACCTGAAGCACCTTTCCAGGAGTTTGTGACCATTACTCCTGGTTTTCTCCCAAGGTGCCCTGGTGAACAGTTGTTCACCGAGCCCTTGATGTTTTCCTTTGATGAGGTGGTAAGCTGCTACCAAGTCCCCTCTCAACCTTCTCTTTTTTAGGCTGAAGAGACCCAAGTCCCTCAGCCTTTCCTTGTATGATGGCCTTGCAGGTCTCTGATCATACAGGTGACTCTTTGGACTCTCAAGCTTTTCCACATCCTTGCTGAAATGCAGCATCCAGAACTGGATGCAGTACTCTAGCTGTGGTCTCATCAATGCTGAATAAAGTGGAAGAATCACCTCCTTGGTTTTACATGAGATGCATTGACTGATGCATGCCAGAGTATTGTTTGCCCTGCTGGCTACAGCATCGCACTGATGGCTCATGTTCATGCTATGGTTTATTATTATCCCTAGGTCCCATTCAGTCATGGTGCTAGTCAAATTGACACCACTGAGCCTGTAAGTGTGTTGGGGGTTGTTTATCCCCAGATGGAGCACTTTACACTTACCAGTGTTAAACCTCATCTGGTTTTGATCTGCCCAACTCTCCAGCCTGTCCAGGTCCACCTGTATCTTCAGCCTATCTTCAGGCATAACCATGCTCCCCCGTAGGTTGGTGCTGTCCGTGAATATGGCCAGGGAGATCCTCTCCATTCATCCAATCATTGATAAAGATGTTGAAAAGCACTGAACTGAGCATGGACCCCTAAAGGACACCACTGGCCACTTCTTGCCAGGACGACACAGATCCATTCATTAGAGTGGATCGGGAGTGGAGCTTCGCCTGGCGACTAGGATCAAGGACAACAGGAAGTCCTTTTTCAAGTATGTGGGGAGCAAAAAAAGAGCCCCGGGAAACATTGGGC
>JAGPOW010000304.1:24915102-24934089 GCA_030014935.1 Caiman crocodilus
GATAGGCCTTATGAGGAGCGTCTGAGGGACCTGAACCTGTTCAGCCTCAGTAAACGGAGGCTGAGGGGGGACCTGGTGGCTGTATATAAGCTGCTGAGGGGTGATCAGCAGGGAATAGGGAAGGCTCTTTTTTCCCAGGCACCACCAGGGGTAACTAGGACCAATGGTGAGACTGACAGGCCTGTAGTTCCCCTTCCCGCAGCGCCTCCTCAACTAGCCTCCTGAGCTCTCTGAAATTGGACCTTTCAGAGCCTGTCAAAAGCCTTGATCAAGTCATGGTATATCCACTGGTCTATGTGCATCCACAGAGCCAGTTATCTCATCACACAAGGCAATCATGTTCATCAGGCATGACTTGCCCCGGTGAATCCATGCTGACTGTTCCTAATCACCGTTTTCTCCTCCAAGTGCTTAGAAATGGATCTGCTTCATGATTTTTCCAAGGACTGAGGTGAGGCTGACTGGTCTATAGTTCCCCGGATTCTCCTTTTACCCTTCTTAAATATGAGCACTATGTTTGCCCTTTTCCAATTGTCCGGGACCTCTCCTAGTCACCAAGAATTTTTTAAAATGATAGCCAGCATCTCTGCAATCACATTGACCAATTCCCTCAGCACCCATGGGTATATGATGTCCGGCCTCATGGACTTGTACACATCCAGCTTTTCTAAATAATCCCTAACCTCTTCCTTCACCATTGGTAGATATACACCTTCTCCCCAAAATGTGCTGCTAGATGCATTCATCTGGGATCTGACCTTCCCTGTGAAGGCTGAGGTAAAAAAGGCATTGAGTACTTCAGCCTCTCTATCACTAGGTTGCCTCCCCCATTCAGTAAGGGACACACACTTTCCCTGATCTTTCTCTTGTTGCTGATATAACTTGTAGAAACTGTTCTTGTTACCCTTCTTGTCCCTTGCTAGTTGCAATTCCAGTTGTGTATTGGCCTTCCTGATTTCATCCCTGCATGCCCAAGCAATATTCTTATATTCCTCCCTAGTTGTTAGTCAAATTTCTACTTCTTGTAAGCGTTCTTATTGTGTTTGAGCTCATTGAAGACTTCCCGCTAAGCCAAGCTGGTTTTCCTGCACTTGGGATGTTTTGTTCCTGCACCCCCAGTAAGGTTTCTTTAAAGTACAGTCAGCTCCCCTGGACTTCACTCTCTGTCAGACTGGCCTCCATGGGGATCCTGCCCATGAGTTCCCTGAGCAAGTAGAAGTCTGCTTTTCTGAAGTCAAAGGTCTTAATTCTGCTGCTTTGCTTCTGTGGCAGGGCACTGCATGTGCCTGCCACTTTAAGGGCCTGGAGCTGGCAGCCACCAGATGCCTGATGAGGGCAGCCATTTTGGAGGCAAGGGCTGCCTATATAAACAGGGCAGTTTGGCTGCTGGAGGCCAGGCAGCAACATTGCCTGGCTGAAGGGCTGCTGAGAACAATCCGGAGGTAAGGGAGGAGCTGAAGGGGATGGTAAGGAGGCTCCTGGTCCTGGGCATGACCTAGAACTGCACCCTTCCAGCAGTGGGTGGCCTGGTGGGGCTCTCAGTGGTGCGGGAGCCCCCAGGAAATGCCAGGCCAGTTACCACCCCAGTGGAAGGTGGATCAGGGTGCCTTAACCCCTTGCTCCCACCACCGGGTGGATAACCCTGTTTGTTTGAGGGGCCCAGAGGGTGGACCCTGGGAGAGAGTGAGGGGCTAGAGACCCAGCCTGAACGAGAGAATACCCTCGACTGGCCCGTGCTGGGGCCAGGACCAGGAAGGTCAAAAGAGCCAGGGGCCCACTGCAAGGGACGCCCAAGAGCTGGGGGCCTGGAAGTGGGCCAGGTCTAGTAGCCGAAGGTTCCGGGGGACCACACCCGAGAGGTGAAAATGGCTTTGGGGGGCTAGGTAGCCCGGATGAAGGCGGAGAGGCTGCCTGATCAGAGGGATTATGGAGGAGTCCTGTTTGGATGACTCTGGGGCCCAGCGTGGGGGCCGGTGAGGATATGAACATCAAGATCCATCTACGAGGCTTGGGATGTGGTATTGAGGAGAAAAGGAGCCACAGAGAGTGCCCCCAGGCATCGGGGCACCAGAATGGGCAGCCTCCCGCTTGAGTGATATCTATTAATGAATCAATTAACATCAAGGCGTGGTAGGTGAGAAGGCAGGCGGCTGGCCCAAAAACAGGTGTGTGGGCCACAGAGATCAGCCCTGAAGAGGCCCCCTGTTACACATTCCTGTCATTCCTCAGGATCCTGAACTCAATCATCTCATGGTCACTGCTCCCCAAGTTGCCATCCACTTCTGCATTCCCCACCAAGTCTTCTTCCCTGTTTGTGAGTCGTAAGTCAAGAAGAGCATGGCTCCTAGCAGGCCATTCTAGCACTTGCACCTGGAACTTGTCCCCAACATTCTCCCAAAGCTTCCTGGATTGGCTGTGCACTGCAGTATTGCCCTCCTAGCAGCCATCGGGGTGACTGAATTTCCTCATGAGAACCAAGACCTGGTGTGGTGGTCTATACCAGATACCCACCATGACATCACCTGTGTTGCTCTCCCCTCTGACCCTAATCCAGAGACTTTAAGCAGGCCTATCTCCAGTTTCATACTGGAGCTCTGAGCAATCATACAGCTCTTTTACATAAAGGACAACTCTTTTTCCTCTTCTGCCCTGCTTGTCTTTCCTGAACAGTTTATACCCATCCATGACAGTGCTTCAGTCATGTGAGCTCCCACCAAATCTCTTTTATTCCAGTCATGTCATAGATCTGTGGCTGTGCAAGTCCTTCCAATTCTTTCTGCTGCTTCCCAGGCTCTGTGCATTTGTGTATAGGCACGTGTGGTAACTAACCAATTGCCCTACTTTCTCAGGAATAATGAGAAGGCCTCCCTTGTTGCCCCCTCCTGCTCGCACTTCCTCTGGATCACCCATTTCCCCACTTACTGCAGGGCCTTGGTCTCAGTCCCCCAGCAAACCTAGTTTAAAGCAAAGGCCTACAGTGGGGCAGTTCCCAACACTCTCTCTTACTAATCTGCAGTAGAGCAGCACGAGTTTCTGCCGGATGGGCTTCCCTAACTGCGCAGAGGCCACCAATAGTACCCACATCCCCATTCCTATCCTCTACCTGCCCCAAGGAGCTCCTCAACTGGAAGGTTTTGTTCTCTTTTATGCTGCAGCACATCATTGACCACCATGGCTGTTTCACTCATGTTTTCACTGGCTGGGCAGGAAGCATGCATGATGCCAAGGTCTTCCACAACCTCACACTTTCCTAGATGATACAGAAAAAATTGAATGTTATTAGTAGATGTTTAGGATTGTGAATCCAAAAAGATGACAAAGCCAGTAGGGAAATACAAATACCCAAGTGAAGGACTAACATTAGAGGGATGGGGGTGAGAAGGGGAACACAACTAGGTTACAGAAAATACAATGTTAGCCAACTAAGCTGGGGGGCAGGGGAGAGGGAGGGCGTTCACAGCATTGATAGAGAAGGAAGATAGATACACACTAACCCGTACAATGGTCCACAATGGTGGAGGAAGTATGTCGAAGAAAGTGTCTCAGTCCATATAGAGTCTCATTGCGGGGTGGTCCATTGCTGAAGCTTCCTCTTGAAGTGAAGTCCATCAGGTGCAGAAGGGGATTAGGCAGTCCCCTCTGGATCTGGTCTGGAAGCGGTCCGTCTGGTGGGGTCCGAGTACTGGCAGTGGCCTATGATGTGCTCCATGAAGGTGTTACAGGACCAGCAGATCGTGTCGGACACCATGAGGCAGTGCATCAGCGTGACATAGTGGTGGGAGAAACGACAGGCATGCAGGATGCTCTTGTTGCTGGGGTCCCAGGCACAGAGCATTCCCAAAATGAGCATGTTGACCATCATGTCATAGCCGTGGCCCCTAAGGATGTTGGCCAGTGGAGCATACTCCTGCTTGTGAGCCAGGGTGTAGGTAAAGGCTTGGTGCTGGTTCTTGAAGGAGATGGTCACTGCCATGATCATAATCTTCTTGGCCTCTTCATTGGCAATCACAATGTCGGGTTGCATCTGGCTCTCACAGCCCAAGATGGTGCAGTTCACAGAGATCTCCCCTGCTGTGGCTGGGATGGCCCTTACCAGGCAATCCTGGACAGCACTGTGGCGGAGCTGGCAGGCTCTGACGAGGGTCTTTACCATGTAGTTGCACCATTGGCACCTCTTGTCCTGGTGGCCAAAGCGGACAGTGCCATTCAGAGGTAGGCAGTTGAGGTGGGCACGGTAGAGGAAGTGCCAGCCTGCAAAGCACATGAAGCTCCCACTGGGCATGAAGTAGTTGCTGGAGTCCCACTGTGAAGACCTTACCCTGATCAGGTTTGGCCCTTGCTAAATTTCCCAGGACTCCAGCACTAAGGCTGACAGAATTGTCATCCCACCCCTCATCATTGAAGACTCGGCCTATCCTCTGCTCCCCTAGCTCACAAAGCCCTGCACTGGGCACCTGGAATGCAGGAAAGAACTCTTCAACAACTCTTCAGCAGATGCTTCATGAACACTGCATTTGGTTGCCCCAAAGCACACTGGGGGCTCAGAATATGTACCTCAATACATCTGAGGAGGACTTGCCATGCTTTATTGCCACTGTGTCCTTCATAATACCTGCAAGGCCAGGGAGGAGTCATTTGTGAGGTGTGGGCAAAGGAGGTATGGCACTCTGATGAAGCACAGCACAATGAGGTAGTGCAGTGCTCAGAGACTAGCTGTAGCATGCCCCTGCCAAAATGTGTTGCCTGAGACAGCCCAGCTGTCAGGAAGCTTTGGTTGGGCAAGCCTTGGTGGATTATTTCCTGGAGCATCAGGGTAGGAAGCTAGGAGTAGGGCATTAGGGCTTCAAGAGATGGGAACATCTCTCGGCCCCATGAGGCCCCAAGCCTCAGCCTTGGGCAGAGGAACTGTTCAACATGTAGCCTTTGCCTCAGTTTCCCCATCCGTGGGGTTCATGGAGCCACTCGTTTCCTGGGGACTTCTCCAAGTGGCTGCGGTCAAGGAAAACCCTGTCTAGATGGACCCAGCCTTGGCAAGGACAAACATATGGATGTGGGGGAAGACAACACTGGAAAGAGACATGGCTTAGTTTACCTGTGGAAAAAGCTCTTAAGAAAGGAGATAATAGCAGTCTTCAAATACTTGAAGAGATCCCATAAAGAAAAAAGACAGCACCTTTTCTCTCTTGCCTCAGAGAGGAGCATGCAGGCCAATGGCTTGAAGCTGCAGAAAAGTAAATTTGTATTGGATATCCAGAAAGACTTCTTCATTATAAGAATAGTGAAGCAGTGGATTAGACTGCCTAGGGAAGTTGTGGACTCTTCATCACTGGAAGTGTTCAAGAGGTTGGACAGCCACTAGTTGGGAATTATCTACATGTGGTTATGCCTATATTCTACCATGGGTATTTCCCATGCTTCTGGGTTTTGCTGGTTGCTCCCTTTTTCCCCACCCCCTTTCTGCTATATATGCATCAGGGTGTTTTTAAGCTTTCTCAGAGGCCCCGGGTGTTGGCTACAGGGCCAGGGACTTCAACTGGAATGTGCTGATTTTCCTGTTATGAGCAAAACCAGGGGTTCCTGGCAAGACTGTCTTGCTTCTCTGCTCAGGTCAGCCCAATTTTTGAGGGCAGGAAGGAATTTTACCCCATGGTCAAACTGGTATGGACTGTGGGGGTTTTTGCCTTCCTCTGCAGCAGGAAGTATAGCCACCTGCCTGGGGCCTCTTGAGCATATACTGACAACATTTTATAGAAGTAGGACATTGGTTGCTGTGGTTCCCATGCTTTGCCTGTGGCAGATTAGGGTGTTAGGTCTATGTTGTGTCAGGGTTGGTAGTAGTCTTGTACAGAGTTTAGATTATGGTTGTATGGGTTGGTTTGGATAGGAATAATCCTGCCTCAAGCAGGGGGCCAGACTAGATGACCACTAGAGGTCCCTTCCAGCTCTATGTCTCTATGATTCTGTGACCCAAGAGCTAGCCCATCCCAGATACTGGGATGCTCCCCAAGTGGTACTGGGAGAGCACTAGTAAGGTGCCAGATCACCAAGCATAAAGGCATGACCACAGCCTCCATGCCAGACTGTTACTGGTACAGAGGGTGAAAATGGAGCATAGGACCCCAACCCCCTCCCCACTGACTGATTTCTGGTAAGCTTTTCTTTTAATTCTTTTCATTACATAGTATTGTAATATAAGATGCACCTTAATATTAAATTTCCTTTTTTGGGAGAATAAACCTGTAAAATGCCGTAGCTCATTTCTGCCGACTCTCTTCCTACCTTCTCCACTCCCCTTCCCTTCCTGTGCTAAAAAAGCTACACTGGGACAATGCAACTTTGTTAGTATAATCATGGGAACAATATTAAGGGCTTTTTTGGCAAACCTATGACAGTAAATCACACCTCATCATGCCCTTGACCCACATAACCATGCCAGCCAATGACTTTATTACAAACTTGACCTTAATGGATATGGGCATCATTTGTGAGTTTGAATATGTCCCTTAGCAAAGGGAAACTACTTAGCTCAGCTTTCCCACTTCTGGTTACTGCATGTCATATTTCACAAAATTTGTGAAGGTGACCCTAAGTCTTTGGAGAGACACAGCAGCCTGATGCACTAAAGACTTCAGAGGTGCCTCTGAATGTGTTAAAAGGAAGCAATTTTGTCCCAGGAGAGCTTCAGTGAAAAGCAAAGAAGAACAAAAATCATTAAGAACAAAAAGGCCTTTAGAAACATGTCAGGAAAGAGAGGTGACAAAAAATAAGAGAACGGAAATAAATGAAAGAGACAAGTAGTGAGGGTAAAAAATAATAGCATTTACACATGGATAATAAAAGGGAAGGGGGTGAAAAAATAAGTAACAGCTTTCCAACCAAAGTGAGGAAAACTGGAGCAGCAGCAGATGGAAATCCTGCCTTAGTGGGAAAAGGGGACACACAAGAGACTGGGGGAAGAGGTGGGAGTTGAAAAGGAAGGAAAAGGTTTAAAAAATGAGCAAAAGCACAGAGGCAGCTGAGAAGGAGAGTAACACACCAGTAACATTTTAAAAAGCTAAAAGCACCCTGCTGTTGAATCTTATCTAGACTCTTCTCCTGGTCTTTTTAAATCAATTATCCAACATCTACGGTCTTCAGTGCAGCCAGAATGTCACCTTTAGGCAGTACCAGACAAGGACGTTTGGCACCCTGGGCAAACACACAGCGGCAGCCTGCCCCCACCCCATGCGCAGATCCAGGGGGCACATGCCTCCTCATGCTTGCCCAGGAGTGCATGCAGCAGCAGGAGTTGCCCTCCCTACATCCCCACGCCCCCCCGAAATTAACTGCATGTGGCTCCATCCCATTGGCACCCTTTCATTTGGTGCCCACGGCAGTCATCCTGCTCACCCCCCTTGCTACATTACAGCTCCTAGGTCACAGGCATTTTGCATACCATGGCCAGAATCCAGTGATACATCTTCACATCACCTCTAGTGGATTATCAGTGTTAGGAACTCCAGCTGAAGATCTATACAGAAGAAACAATAATGGCGAGTAATAGGTTTTATTGATCCTATCAGTCACCTAGCTGTGCTTTCTTGGATGATAGCTCCCAGCTCTCGGCTATGAACTAACTGTCCACATTAGAGCTGTTTGGGAAAGGAGATTTCCTTCCTGCTATAAATCTAGACTATTTGGAGGTGGGCAGAGTGGGGAGAACACTTATCTTCAATCAGATTTTTTCCCCAGCAGAAGCAATGGAACCAACATGAATCTCTTTTACTTACTAGTGAGACAGCCCCTGCCTCCCTGCTTGTCTGTCGCCCTGGACAGCCAGTCCCCTGAAACCCTGAGTGGTGACGCCACATGCAGGGGCTTCTTATCTAAACAGCCTCCTCACCAGGCTGCCTGGCTTCTCAAGCAGCAGCCTCCTTTTGGGGAAGCTGGGAGTCTGGGGTAGCCTGCCTTCCTGCTGCCAGTTGGCGAATGGGTGGGCAGACTGGCAGGAAACAGCACCAGAAGGGAAGCAGGCCTCCCTCCCTGCCTGGTTGCTGTCAAATGCTGTGCCTCAGAAAGTTCACAGGCATGTTTCAGGAGGCAGCGATCCATCAGAAGAGATGAGTTTTGGCCGGCAGGATTTATAAGCATATGTTTAATGACCACTCCTGTCTCATAAGGATTAGTCTGCTTCTTGTTGCGCATCAAACCTTACTGAATCTGGGTGGGTTTAAGACCTCATGGCCACATCTTGTTTTGCTGCACAGTCAAAACTGACTGAATTATATTGAGAGGGGCGTCAGAAACACTATGTGAGTGGCAGCATACACTGTACAGTGGTTGCTAACATCCTGTTTGGATCCAGCCAATGAGGTCCATTCCTTCCTGGTTGTTCAGAGACTTCTCGGAGTAGAATTATGTAGTCTCTAAAAGAAGAAATCTGAACTCTTCAGACTTCTGGACCGTCACATCCTGAGAGATATGGAGCATCTGTGTTGGCTGTTGACTGTCAATTGGAGTTGCTCAGCTCCTCTCAAAAGATGCCCCAAAATGTTTCTAATTTTGCTGCCTATGTGGTTAATTAAGTAACAGCCACTTCTAATTAAATTATCAGATAGATTTTTCATGCTTTTGGAAAAATGCATCAAAAACTCTTTTTCCTTCAAGTTATTTTTGCATAATTCTCAAATGCCTGTCATCCATTTTGTTCCTCCCACAGAAAGAATTGATGGTAATAGATTAACGTACAGCAGTGTGGAGTTTCTGTAACACCATGTTACAGAAAAGTGACACATAATTAGGAATAACAGCTTCATGTTTATTGCTTCTGTTTGAGAAACCAGTATTATCTACAATTTAGAGTCAAAGCCATAAGATACTGTCCTTAGAAAGTGGAAGATAGGGGTTTGAACCCCCTTCCCCCCCCAGTTTAAGGAGGATCTAGAATCTAGGCCTGCTGCCTCCTGGGTGACAGTTCTAACCACTAGGCTTTTATGCAAGAGGTGGGAGCCGCCATCACTACCACCTGCTCCACTTTTGAGTGAAAGTGAGCATAGGCACTCAACCCCATGCTGTCAGTTTTATTTAGAGGTATTCCATAAGCACTCAATGTATTGAGGATTTAAATGCAATTTTAGGTACCTGTCATCTCCAGTGTAGAGCTCAACGCCATTTAGGTGGAGTTGGGTGCCTAGCTACTCAGACTAAATTGCTTCTGAATATGGTCAAAGTCCTAAGTCCAAGTATCTCTGCATCTTTTTCAGCCAATATGGAGGTTCCCAATGATATGTATATCTAAGGAACATTGCAGCTCCTAGAATATGGTCAAGTTGGTCATTTTTACCAACTTAGGCACTTAAGTTCCTCCTAAGTCCCACTTTGGCATCACTTGACTTGTATGGATCAAGCACTAAATGCTCATTCCCAGTAGGAGGAAGAGTTGTACTCTCACACCTGTGTTTATTCTCTGCTCACGTCATGAATTGTTTGTGGACAGGGCGCCAAGGAATGGCCTCAGTGTTTGACCAGCGTACCTTGAAGTTCTCTAAAGAGCTCGGCAGTAAACAAGAACATGGGGCACCTGCCAGAAGAACACAGGGTTCATGCCCAATGCATAGTGCCAGAGGTGTGGCTGGCAGAGCAACTTCAGCATTTAATTTCCTTCTCTTTTTTCTCCCCCAGTCATAAAGACAAAAAGCATCTTTGACCTTTTGGGAAATGGGTGAAGCAGGATTTTTCTTCTGTTACCTTAGGAGCAAGAAGTGAAAAGGGAACTTTAATAAAATCCTCCCCTAACCAACCAAAGCCTGTGTTTTAGGATGACGGGATCCTGCCTGGGCTCTGATTTGATTCTTTCTTGGCAAATGGCTCAGATGAGCCACATTTGAGAGTTTTGCCTCAAATATAGCTACAAACAAATCCATATTCATTTGGCTGAGAGAAGTCTATACTGTGTGTATTTGACTTGGGAAAAAGCAATCTACATTTTCTTGTCTATTTTACACTGAGGCCCATCATCTTTCTGTTTAATCTCAGCTATGTCATGCAAAATGTTTTCCATCCCAACTACAGCTACTAGCAGATACAACTACCATTTTTTTTCTTTTCTTTGGCTAAACAAAATCCACAAAGCAGTATGAAAATTGGTTTCTTTTTAAGGGGTAAAGTTGTTTCAAATAATCTGTAGTATGAAGTTATTTGCCATCTGCTGTGAGAGGTAAGGAGGACAACTGGAAGTATGTGGAACACCACTGAGCTGGATGATATCTTTCAGATATTGCTGTTGGTACCACAACAAAAGACATTAAGCTCTATGTGTATGTTACCAAGTTCTGTGTGTAATAGCAAAATGCAGGAAGAGGTGTGACAAACCTCAATATGAAGCAACTATATAGGTTTTAGGGTTAAAGATTCTGAAACCTGCAGGCAAGGAGGCATCTGTTGCTTTGCCAGAGTAAGGGGATCTAATTACTGCCTTTGCCTCATTATAAAACAACTATTGCAGAACTTTGATGACCTTGTAGACTTACTAGATAAGCCTGCCAAAAGGCAGATCTGTTATCAAGTAACACATTTTCTGCTCAAATAGCTTCAATGCACTCTTTGAACAGTAATAGGTTCTCTTTGGACTCCCCTATCACATTTCAGGATACATTTAGTCATGGGACTCTATTTATTCAGTATTTCATGTAACATCTATTCTAGTGGAAAGAAGCTAACATCCCTGTAGAATAGCTTTTCTGTTTCAGTGCAAGAGGCCTTTGGCCTACTCCTGCTGCCACTATGTTCAGTGGGAGTTTTGCTGTTGATTTGAGCAGGACTATGATCCTACCCTTTATAACGCACCCACTGATAGTGTTTTCCAGGCCCAAGCCTCCATGGAGCTATGCTGATTGGCACCAGCTGAAGAGCTGGCTCCATTGTCTAAGAAATCAGGAACAAGAACCTCAAAATCAGATTTAATCTCTGGGAAGGACATGAAACAATTTAGAAGCAGTAGGCAAAAAGGATTTGCAAAGCTAAAAAATACAAATCATCATGACTAATTGTAAAGTTACACTATTTTTTCCTCATTCAATCGAAGTTCTAATATGAGATGACTGTAGATTGATGACAGATGCTGAGTGCTTGATTTTTAACAAGCTCTCCATTAAGTATTTATGCTCAAGCTTCAAATGTAAGTATAATAAACACCTACATAAATGGGAGTTTACTTCAGGTGCTTACATTTTTGGTTTAATTATATAAAGTATCCGCTGAGACATCTAAACATGGATTTTAGTGTCTTGCTTGGTCAAAATGTCTACTTTTTAGTGTTTTTATGTGTTATAAGGCTCCTTTGTTTACATTGTTCTGGAGTTGTTGCCGGTCCTGACATATGTATGGTTGCTACATTGGAACAATGGCCTAAGGGAAAGTATTAGATCCAGGCATGTTTAGCTGCTAAACTTGGTTTGCATAATATGTCGTGGGCTGTTTCTGGCAAAAGACTCCCTGGGAGCACTGCCATGCATCTCTTCCTCTGCAATGGCATTTCTCTACAGCAGGAGGCTGATAGTTTTCATTAAGAGTCCTCCTCCCCTGCCTGTCCCTAAATCTGGGCCTTGCAAACCTAACTGGGAGAATTTTGGAGAGCTCCGGCCTCTACACACACACAAGCAGCTTTAAATGCATAGCTAATCCCATATCTGGATCCTGCTTTTGATTGTGTACTTGATTCAGATTCCTTGTGCCTTTCTCATTGTCACTGATCTAATGTGCAGATTGTCTAGTTTGACATCTGTTTACATACTGATTACCATCTGAGCAAACACAATTGGACCCTGGAGCAGAGTAGTTTAGTTCATGCTGTTAAATGCAGGGTCAAACAGTCTATGATTTTGTGTTGTAGTGGATCGTGTCATTAAGCAAAGACCTACAAATACCATTTATCCCATAGTAGACAGCTACACAGCCAAAGAGGGTCATATGGATCATTGACTCCATTCAATAGTCTAATACTCTCCTCACAACAAAGGTTTAAAATAAGGTCTAAAACTCTATTCACAACAAAGCAATGAATTTCTACTGCAATCATGGCAAGAAGGCAATATATATCAAATAGCTCAAACTAAGTGACACAACATTTATAGCAACAATAATAATGAAGATTTGGATGGGCCACAGCATACAGTAGATAGGCAATGACCAAAGGTCTGAAATCATAGCAAATCATTTATATTGCAACTGATTTAACCAGGCTCAGATTTGGGTGGGTCTGAGTGCTAACTGGGTAGGTTGTGGCTCATTCAGACCCAACCATAGCAATGCCAATGCTTTTTTCATGGTATATTCAGCATCAAACCAGGAATAAACCTTAGATTTATACATACAGATCTACCAGAGGCAATGTCACTGGCATGCTTACTCCATGGGCTGATTGCAACCGGAAAACTTTATCTGGTTAATATTTGAGAAAAGATTTGACAACTTCTCACCAGCCATTGTCTCACTGGACACCCAGTGGGGAGTGAAGATGCAATTGAGGCATAGTAATTTCCATTTGTGGTCTTGAGTAACTTCAGCTCAAGAGGTGGCGATCATAGAAAATACTATGCTGAATACAGGTGTATTTACCCATGGCTTAACATGGTGGAATGGGGTGCCAAAAGGACGGAGCAGGGACTGCACCCCAGGCTACTCATTGAAGCCTGCTTCATGGCTGCCTGTCTGCTGCCTTGCTTCACTCTGCTGGCACTGTCTAGCTCCAGGAAACAGCAACACAAGCACAAGCAATGTGTGCCAGAGTGCAAGACATTTTAGGAATCATAGTGCTATACAGCAGCAGTGGAGTTTGCTGCTGCTGCTGCTGCTGCTGCCGCTGCTGCTGCTGCTGCTGCTGCTGCTGGGGAAAGAACTGCCCCTCACTTTTTGCTGCCCAATTCACCATTTTTTTTTGTCCTTTGAACATAGGGGCTTTGGTGGTAAAAAATGGGATGAACATTTCCCTTTGCAGCAGCAAACTCCACTGCCAGTGTAGAGAACTATGGCTCCCAGAATGCCTTTCACTTTGCCTGGTACTCTGCTCTAGAGAAAGGGTTAGAGATAAATGTCCATGGTGCATGTTTTCTAGGGCTGTGTGAAGCTTTGGTCACTGATTCGATTCAAAGGAGATTCAGCCTGAGTCCGCAGCCATATCTCCAAATCCAAATTGAATCGGGAGACCCATTAATCTTTCCAAATTGTATCAGATGCCTCTGATACGATTCGGAGAGATTTGGAGAGATTTGATGTTGGACATAGACACAACTTTATATTTTTTTTCTACATACTTCAAGGTACCAAGCAGGTAGTGAATGCTGAGATGGTGGGGCAGATGAAGCATCCCACAGGAGCACAGGGGAGCACAGCACGCTCGGTGGCAGACCCAGAAGTGGACCAGAAGTACTTCTAGTCCACTTCTGGATCCGCTGCAAAGCGTTTGGGGAACCCCACCCCCCCACACACACTTCCCGGCTCAGTGACTGGTGCCTCCTGGGTCTGGGGGAGCATCCGGGGTCCTCCCCCGTGGCCAATTGCCGAGCTGGGCAGGGTGCACGGGGGTCCCCTGTGCACCCGGCAGTGGACCTGGAAGTGGACCAGAAGTACTTCTGGTCCACTTCTGGGTCCGCCACCAAGCACACAGGGCCTCCCCCCATGCTCCTGTGGGATGCTCCATCCACCCCAGCATCTCAGCGTTCACAAGCCATCTGGTACCCCGAGGTAGGTAGAAAAAACATATAGAGCAGTGTCTACGGCCAAATTGCTGATTCTCCAAATCAGAATCAAATCTTCAGATTCGGATTGGCCTAACTGAATCAGGACAGTGATCCAAATCAGTGAATTGAATCACTGTCCCGCAAATCAGGCTGAATCCAAATCAAATACTTCCTGCTTCGTACACCCCTAATGTTTTCCATGCTATGCTGCCACACTTTCCTGTCATGATTTCCAGGGGAGGTGACTTTTATTTTCCATAAACTGCCATCCTGAATTCAAGAAGAGCCATGGAGGATTATATAATTATATAATTATTAATCTAGCACGTCTGCCCTACTAGTTATCTTCCCCACCTTTCTTCAGATAGTGAACCCTATCAATAGGTGGTCACCATCCCCTAGGTTACCTTGCACCTACACATCCCCCACCAAGTCATCCCCTGCGGCCAGTACCAAATCTAATAAGGCATTTCCCCTAGTGGGAATGTGTACCTCCTGCAATAGGTGAAGGTCCTGTAAGGAGGTTAGAAACTTTCATAAATGGGCAGACCTAGCTACCTGTTTCTCCCAGCAGATGTCTGGAAAGTTTAAGTCACCCATGATGACCAGGTCCTTTGAGCGCACTGCCTCTGAGAATGGTCTTGGGAATTCTAGGTCTAACTCATTCCCTTGTTGTGGGGGTCTGTAGTAGATCCCCACTACCAAGTCCCTTTCACCCTGACCCCGCTGTAACTTGACACATAGTACCTCAATTTGCCCTTCTTCTTGGCCCAAATTAACTACAGAAGATGTATATTGCTCCTTAACATAGAGAGCAATGCCCCCACTCTTTTTTCCCCACTCTGTCCTGTCTGTACAGCCCACAGCCCTCAATGTCCACTGCCCAGTTATGGGTAGGATCCCACCAAGTTTCTGTTAGCCCAACCAGGTCAAATTCTTTATTTGCAAGCAGAAGTGCAAGTTCCTCCTGCTTGTTCCCCATGCTCCTAACATTAGTATAGAAGCATCTAAGCTCCTGAATAGGTGCCCTTGCTACTTCCCCTTTCTGATGTTTAGCGAGACCCTTGGTACTTAACTGGACTGTTCCAGCACCTGGCTTGAGGATCATCATTCCTGGCTTTTCCCTGTTGTCAACATCCCTATCTCCCAATGAATCTAGTTTAAAACCCGGCATATGAGATCAGCCAACCTGTAAGAGAAGAGACTCTTACCTCTTGGAGAGAGATGTAGCTGGTCTCGTCCAAACAAAACCTTATCCTGGAAGTGCAGGTCATGGTCAAGGGATCCAAACCCCACACAATTGCACCAGCTCCAAAGCTGTGAGTTGACCTCTCTAACACAATTGCTGTGGTGCTGTCCTTGACCACTGACCAGTAGGATGGATAAGAAGACCACCTGTGCTCCCAAACCTCTAAGCCTGGCTCCCAGCACTATGTAGTCACTCATGAACCCTCCTGGACAACTCTGGGCTGCATCATTCATTCCTACATGGATGAGGACCATGGGATAATACTTGGAGGGCCTAATCAGCTCTGGAATCTTCATTGTGATGTCTTGAATCCAGACTCTGGGCAGGCAGCATACCTCCTGTACCATGGGATCCAGGCAGGAGATGGCTCCCTCCATTCCTGTCAGGAGGGAGTCACCCACCACAATGACCCAATGTCTTCTCCTCCAGCTGCACAGTTCTCTCTTAGCTTGCTTGGTGGTGGCTGTGGGAGTGGCCTCCACTGCTCCGCTCTCTGCCAGTGATGCCAGGGCCTCATGTCTGTTCCCTAGCTGCATTAAGGGAGTCGCCCTGGTCTTGTGACATCTAGTTCTTGAGGTGACTGTCTGCCATCTGGCCGCATTGACTCCCTCTTGTGACTTCTTCCTGTCATAACCAAATTACATGAGTGCCCCTGACACAATAGACCGCCCTTCCAAATGATTAGCATTGTTCTAAATTTGGCATTGTTCCGCCTAATTAAGTATTCCTACTTGACAGTTTGTAACTGGCTACTCTAAAGGTATAAAAGTTTGCATTGTTTCTGCCCAAGTTGGAGAGCTCTGAACATGTGGTAAGGTACAGAGGACCTTGCCATGCAGCAGAGAAAAGCTGGTGGACTGATCACCCACCAACATCTCCCCATCTGTTCCCGACATATTCCTAGCCCTGCATGCTCATTGTGCTTCCAGGTTCGTCTAGCAAGCTTGTTGTGTTTTCTTCTTTCTGTAACTACGCAAGCAATTTTACCATCTGCATCGCGACCACCAGCAGCATAAGTAAAGCTTAAGTAAAAGTTATTTTGCAATCAATATGCTGTGTCCCTCCTCTCCATCCACCAGCCCGCCTGACGCTTAATCAACACTGTCCCCCCTCGGTCGTCTCTGACTGGTAGGCCAGCCGAGACATTTCCCTCCAAGCATGTCAACCTGCAGAGAAGGGAAGTACTCATCAATCTCCTCAATTACCCTGATTCTCTGCAGCCTGCTCACCTCTGCCTAGAGTTCCCTCACCTGCCCCTACAGGGCCTCAATCCTGTTAAGAAGCCAGAGGCTGAATCAATTCAGTCTTTGTAGGTTCCCTCACCTGTCCCTCACCTGCCCCTGTTCCCTCACCTGCCTGTGAATCGATTAAGTCTTTTCAGTTCCCTCACCTGCACCTCCAAGGCCCCAACCCAGTCAAGAAGCCAGAGGCTAAATTGATTCAGGCTTTGCAGGTTAGTCTAAGCTGCAGAGATTAAACTGAGAAACAATTAGACACATATTCACTTTTGATTCAGGAAATGCAGTCACATGCTTGCAGTGGCTCAAGTCAGAAGCCAGGGGGACTACAGCACAGCTCTCCGGCACATAGCCAGCATGGGCTGTGTGTTCACTTCCTCTTCCTGTTTCCCTGAGCTCTCTAGGATTTCCAGTCCAGAATCAGAGCAGCAGGACTCTTCAGGGTTGCTCATTACTCCTCTGTCTGCTTCCAGGTGCCTCTGGGATTTATAGTCCACAGTCACAGCCAGCAGTCAGTTTTAGTGACGTAAGGCAGGGCAGTTCTCAACTCAGACCCCACCCTGGCCCCAGCCTGAGGGGGGCAGTTCCTGCCTCCTACCCCTCTCCCCTCCCCAACTCTTCTCTGCTGGAGCAGACAGCCCAGCCCACAGCTGGAAAGCATACTGGGATGCTAGGGGACTGCAATTTAACTTGAACCAGGAAGGGGTCTGGGACAGAAAGATCATAAACTGGTTTGACCCAATTCAGTTAAGTCTGATACTACATTCAACCAAGTTTATCTTAACAGCACTTGTTTTCCTGCCATTGGCAGGGGGTCAGACTAGATGGCCTGCTCTAGGCCCCTTCTGACCCTAGTTACTATGAAACTATGAAACTATGAAACCAGTTTATGTGCAACTTCTGTCCCTAGCTGTACTGTCATTAAAAGTGAAAAAGTGTACAGGATTTTTGGCTTAAAGAGTGAGTCCTCTGTTTGTTCAACACAATTCAAGAGTAGAAACCATGCATTTAAAGAAGTATCTAGTGATTTTATTTAACACAGTCTGGAGTTTCCATTGTAATAATATCCATGTATTATCCATACTAAAACTGATAGAGAGGAACACATTGGGCTTTTTTATTATACAGCAATCAAATATCTTGCTGCCACTGAAATATGAGAAATCAACTGTCCTCCTGCAATAGGTTATATTTTGTTAACAAATACTCCCAGCAGGAGACAGCAGGAGACTGAACTTATTTATTCAAAGCTGTATACTAAAGTAGTGGTATAATGGTCAAATATGCCCGTTTTCACACCAATATTGTTAGAAGCTGTTCCACATGTCCTCTGCAATCAACAGGGAGTCATGTGTCATTGCCACACTGCTTTACCTTGACTTTCTTGAATTTTCACAAAAAATGAGAATGGATCCTACTAATTGGACCAGGCATTGTAGTCTGGGGGAGAGGGGAGGAGATGATGATGATACAACATTTAGAACACAACAGATTTAATCTGCCTGAAATCAGAAGCACTTCTTTTTCTTCTTTGTATGCAATCTTGAAATAATAAGCACTTTATCCTTAAATAGGACTCTCCCTCAGTATATCTGCAAAGCAGATCATATCTAAATAAAATTGGGCCAGAAGGTAAAACATTAGAGAAACTCTGGCTCCTCTGACCAAGAGGATTGTAGTGTCTTATTACAAATACCTATTTATCTTTGTAAATATTATCCACAGTATGGATGAAATTACACATGTGCTTGAGTCTGTTTTGTTCTTGCTCTTGATCAAGTCAAATATTTTTTCTCATTTGTAGTTATGTATTAGAAGTATTAGCAAGACAGATATTAGATATGTTAAACTGGCTTCCAGCTCTGTACAGGCAAGGTCCCTGTTAGCATAACTTAGAATCATAGAATCATAGGAAATTAGGGTTGGAAGGGACCTCAGGGGGTCATCTAGTCCAACCCCCTGCTCAAAGCAGGACCATCCCCAACTAGATCATCCCAGCCTAATCTTTATCTAGCTGGGTCTTGAAAACCTTCAAAGACATAGATTTCACCTCCTATCTGGGTAACCTGTTCCAGTGTTTTACTACCCTCCTAGTGATAATTTTTTTCCTAATATCTAAACTAGACAACCCTTGCTGCAACATGAAATCATTACTCCTTGTTCTGTCTAACAGGGGAGCCCTGCTACTGAGATAATTTTGGGCATGGATGACCTTCAAATGCACCCCACCTTGTGAAGGGAGTTACACACCAGAGGAAGGTCAGGGTGATTAGCCTTGTTGGGTACAAAGCACCAGCTCACAGGATCATCCTAAAATTCTATTTTATTGGACGGATGCACAAGTCAGACCATAAACCTTGGAGCTGATCCCCCTCAAATACACACACATTCATGCACATGCACACACTCACAGTAGCTAGCTCTGAACACTAAGCACTGGAGTCAAGATATACATATCCTCAAGCGCTGGAGTCCATCGTCGATGGCCAGTCAAGGCTTCGTTCAGTGCGATGTTGCTACAGAAGGGGGTCACTGGCTGGTCCTTCTGCTGGACAAGCAGGGTGCTGGTCATAGATTTCATAGACATTAGGGCTGGAAGGGACCTTGGAAGATCATCGAGTCCAGCTCCCTGCCCAAAGGGCAGGAAGTCAGCTGGGGTCATAGGATCCCAGAAAGATAAGCATCTAGTTTCCTCTTGAAGGTGTTCAATGAAGGTGCTTGAACCACCTCCGGTGGCAGGCTGTTCCAGACCTTGGGGGCTCGGACAGTAAAGAAATTCTTCCTT
>JAGPOW010000304.1:24943980-24978835 GCA_030014935.1 Caiman crocodilus
ATTTGGGTCAAACCAGTTTATGCAATGTCTGTCCCAGACCCTTTGCTGGTTTAAGCTAAACCAGACACCCCCAGCATCCCAGCATGCTCTCTGGGCTGGGTAGGGGTATTTGCTCCACAGCAGGGCTAGCTCCTCCCCTGTGCTCCCTGGCTGGAGCGCTAGCAGAAACTTGCAGGCACAGCAGGGTCTGCTGGCTTCCCTGTGCCCTCCTTCCCCCGACCCCACTTGTTGCTTAAGCAGAGATCCCTTCCTCCTCTCTCCCACAACACAGACTGTAGCCAGCATGCGGCATGCTAGCTAATGCTGCATAAGGCAGTGTCACAGAACACTGGCATGCCCTGCTCCCAAAGAGGGGAAACTGCTAGGGAGGAAGCCCTAGCAGGGAATAAAGAGCCCAGCTGTGGGTTGCCAGGGCAACCAGAGAAGTTCAGTTGACCAGAATGGGCAGGGCCTGGCTCCCTTATAAACCCAAGGAGCTGAGGCCAGAGAGAGTTCCCTGCCAGCAACCGTGGAGGAAGGAGCTCTCTCATGGAAGGGATGGAGTATTTCCCAGTAAGCTTGAGCGTTGTTATGGCCGGGCGGCTTCTGTTTAAGTTATAGCCGATGGGCCTGCATTTTGTGTTGCTGTTTATCACCGGTGGTTTGGGTGAGGCTATTAGGGGTTGGAGGAGGCCTCACAGGGGACTCACAGCAGAGTGTGAGGACCCCAGCGCCAGTGACGGCACAGCATTCGGGGTGCATAGACCCCAGCCCCAGAGAGGGGCAGTTGAGAATCCCCAGAGAGGGGAAGGGAAATTGCTGAGAAGCCCCGGAGGAGGGGGCAGCATTACTGAGAAGGCCCCAGAGAGGGGCAGCATTACTGAGAAGCCCCAGTGAGGGCACAGTGAGCCCCGGAGAGGGGGCAGCATTATTGAGAAGCCCCAGGGAAGGGGCAGTGGCTGAGAAGTCCCTGTGTGGACACGGAGGCCCCAGAGAGGGGGCAACATTGTTGATAAGGCCCACAGAAGACAGCACAGACTGAGATAGAGTCGGGAAGAGCCCTAGCACCGGAGAAGGTGCATATCAAAGGAAGGAAGGCCTGGAGAGGACAAAGAGGCCAGATTGTGATAGGGCTGAGACATAATGGCTATTCCATCGGTGAGGTATGGACTGCGGTGTAGGGGAGGAAACAGAGCCACAGATAGCGCCCCCTGGCAGTGGGACAGTACAAGGGCAGCCTCACACTAATTAACATCAATTAATTAATTAACAGCAAGGCGTGGCAGGAGAGAAGGCGGGCGGTTGCCCCAGGAACAGGTGTGCAGGCCACATTTAGCTCAGCCTAGAGCAGATACCTGTTACAGGCAGATAGGGTGTCCCCCCATGGTCCCCTCCACCCTCCTCCATCCCCCACCCCTTACTAACTGGCACCAGAGCCCTGGTGCATGTTTCAGCACCAGGGTGAGGGGCGACGATAGAGATGTTTTGGCAGCCAGAGCATCTCTGTGGAGCACCCACTGTGGTTGCCTCAGGTGCTTTTTTAAAACGTTGGTTGTTTTAGACCCCTGGGGGTCTAAGTTTTCCCCTGCACTGCATACTTGCAGTGCAGGGAACATTTTTTTGTTCCCATGTGTGCCTGTTGTCCCACCTCAAAGGGGTTTGAGGCAGGGCAGGAAGTGCATGCACGCTTATGTGGATGCACCCTATGATTTCACATAAATGGCCTTAGGCAGTATTGTCAATGCTCATGATTTTGGGCATTGTTCCTCAAGTCTACACTTCAGGGATGTGAAAAATGTAGCACTTTCTTTTTTCAATATGTGTGTGTGTATATAGATAGATAGATAGATAGATAGATAAAAGAAAGAGCTACATTTTTCATATTCCCGAAGCATAGACTTCAAGAACAACATAAAAAATCATGAGTTGGCAAGACTGTTTAGGTTAAAAAATGGCATTTAAAGAGACAAAACTATTCTGAAAATACAAGTAATAAAACATTCACACATTGTCTGGATGTGTAGGATTTTGTCTCTGAAGGGAAGGGAAGGGAATGGGCACAAACCATAAGAGAACTCTTTGCTTGCTAGTCTGGAAAGAAATACTGGCAGCAGTGATTATCCCAGCAGGTGGAACGCTGCTAAAATGGTCACACAAGGAGAGGTCAGCTCCAGAGGTTAATAGAAAAGAAAGGTACCTTCAATATCAAGAAGATAGACAATGATAAGAAAGTTCCTGAGAGGTACCCTTCACAAAAAGAGTCTGTCTATTTCTCAAAAGTAGCAGCTACTATGGAGTGCAACAAATGATAATATGGGAAATGGAATTGCACCAAAAGGCTTATGAATGTGAGGGGCTGGGACTTTCTTTCTGTTCTGTGGTGGTCCAGTGCTCTGCACAATGGGATCCTGGTCCATATAAAAGTGCGAATAGTAGTAATGATAAAAATAGGAAAGAACAATTGCTGCATACAAGTGTTATTCTTCCAAGCAACCAAAGATCAAGGAAACACCATATTTACATTTCTCAACCTTTTTACAGAAGCCCCCCAAAGGTAAACACCAATAGGAAGATAAATGATACACACACGCACACACACACACATATATATATATGCATATGTATGTATATATACACATATGTGTGTGTGTATTTCTACCTTTGACCTTTTGAAAGAAATCTGACTAAAGCATAATGACTTTTCTTTTTCATAACATAAAGGGCTTTACTTCCCCTTAATTGAGAGGAGTAACTGGTCCATTGCATAAAAGTATGCATAGAAGCTTCTCACAGAAGAGTTTAGAACAACTAGAGATGCTCTCTACCATCTGTAATTGGCTTGGTGACTGTCCCATCCTGGTATATGATGACCTTTATCATCTCTTCTCTGGCTGACAGGGTATTTGCCTGAGCATGAAACCATCACTACTTCAGGAGCCTGAACTAGTAAAGAATGCCACAACCCACCTCAGAAGCACGGGCTGCTGTAAGTGTACCAAACCTGTCTTCCATTGTATAGGTTGATTTTCCATGGACCAGTGGTTCTTAACCTTTTTAGACCCCAAACATCCTTTGGAAAATGCAGGTCCTAACTTCCACTCATTTTTTTCACTCATTTTTTGACTGTGCAAAAATATAGAGCAATACCATTATAAAGAGCTCAAAGAGATCACAACAGGTCAGAACATCCTGGACACTTTTAGCTCCATACCCTAAGCAGCCATCTGATGCCCAGAGCAGCTGCTGTAGTACTGATTGTAGCAGTGCCATCAAGGCTTTTTTTGTATACCCTCCCCACAAAGGTAGGGCTTGGGGCTTCTTTCCCAGCTCCACTGCCCATCCCCCTTAACTGAACTCCTGATTATAAATTCTGATTTGAAATCTCTGGTTTTATCTTGTGAGTTGTGTAAGTGTCTGCATATCTAACAGCACTAATATTGTATGGGACCCTTAAAAGGAACTCACAGCACCTGCTGAGAAACGCTGCCATACACTGTCAAATCAAGTTCAATGCCTTGGTCCTTACCTTCAAAGGGCTTAATGGCCTGGGTGCAAAATATGTGCAGGATTGCTTAAAGCTTTGAGAGAAAGAATATACTGGAACTTTCGGCTGTTCTTTTGAAGTTCATCTGTGCTAAAGATAGAGCTCTCTTGGGTGCTTCTTAGAGAAGGAAGTATGAAATCCTATGACTATCACAAGCCTTTCCACCTTCTGCTCCACGTGTAAGGTGTACACCTCTGGTAATGCCTTCTCTAATACCAACAGAGCAATATGAACATTAAAAAAAATTCTTCCAGAACAAAATCCTATCAAAACAAAACACTGACCAATGTTCACATAAATCTTCCCTTGGGAATCGTATGAGAGAGAAAGCAAGCAAAATTGGACAGATGTTAGTCGCTTTGTTTCATGCATTATTGGAAAGCACTCCGATACTACAGTGAGGAGTGTAGTATGAGATCCTACTGAGAAGAGAATGATTTTTTTCAAGGAATCTTGCTACCTATCTGTGATAACTTCTGTCATTTGTAATATTCATGGAGATAACAGATGAGACACAGAAAAATGAATCCAAGTTAGGGACCTGATTCTGAAAGGTTCTGAACATCTCAGTGAAGTTAGTCCATTTATTTTTTTGTGCTACAATAGTCACTAAAAACTCTTATCAAGAGCAGGACACCATTGTGCTAGGAACTGTACAGAGTAGAAATGCGCCCTACTTCTGTGGCAAGAACTAAACATCTAAGTACATGAGACAAATAGAAATGACCAGACCAAATGCACTGAGACTTCTCAGTCTATTTCTGAATTTCTCTTGCATTTGGAAATAAGTGTATAAATCAATGGCATAACTAGGGCAGGGGGATCAGAGCAGCCATCCCAGGCACTGTCTTGGGTGGGAAATGGTGGAAATATATGTGCCACTGCTGCACAATCATACCAGTCCCTGCACTGCCAACTGGAAGTTGCTGTGGCCCTTGTGCATGATAGCAAACCCACACACCCAGGCGCCCAGCCACATTGTTACACTACTGATGTAAATTGTTAGGGGACCTGGTCAGGAACAGACTCAGATTACTCATTTAGTGTCTCACAAAAATTCCATATACTTTGGCAACCACTTTGTACCACGTTATATTTCAGTATAGTATGTTGAATGCCCCCCAACTTTTCCTTGTTTTACAATTCTTTTTGCAACATGTTTAGTTTTTTTGTTTTTTAAAGCCCATTTATTTCTTTGGGAATAACTTCAGTGTAACTTTCATTTAGAACTGCAGCACCTGGAGAAAATCAACATCATGTGACTTGTAGGCACTTCTAAACAGGAAATACTCCATTTATTTTTTTAGCTGTGTTTGTATAATAAAGTCTAGCATCCAAGTGTGAGCAACACATTTTCGTGTTTTATTAAACAGCATGAAAGGATTTATTACTCTACCACTGAATGCAGTTCTGGCACCAAATGAAGCTGGATAATAATTGTCAGGCACTGAGTTTAACATTATGAGAAAACACCTTTGGTGGAGTTCAGAGTTAACTGTAAAATGAAAAATACTCCTAGATGGTGAGGCTTCCTTTGAGAATTAGCTTGGTGGGTATAATCTCAAATATTGCTGCTTAATAAATTGGATTTTTGTGAAGTAGAAAAGGGAATGAGTGTGTTGTAATAATTACTAAGAGGGTTATTTTCCTTTTTGTCCTTCAGTTATGTAGTCACTTAAGAAGGAAATGGATGTTCATTGAATGCTGAATTTTCTATTTCAGAGTCTGTCCTATTGCTTGATGGAAGAAATGTTCCCCATTAGGGGTCTTTCTTTCCCTCGCCCCCTAACTTGCCTGACCACTCTCAACTGCATTAGCTCCCCTTGCTTCTGCATTATCTTTTGCTACCTGTTTCTCTTTCCTCAGCTATTCTGGAACGTGGGACTCAATTGAGGAATTTAGTACCAGTTAAGAAATTGTTCTCATGTCTCTTTCTTGTATTCCCCTAGGTGGTACATGGGGCACAGCTCTGACCCCTTGTGTATAGAGGCAGAGTATGGAGTACTGATAGTTAGTTGAGTGAGCAAAAGGAGGTCTGTTGTTTCACAGGTGTGCAGCATTGCCACAAAACCAATCATCCTGAAAACTCTGAAAGGATTTGGAACAGGGAGAGATTTGAAGAAGTGTTGAATAAGAGAGGACAAAATAGAAGGAAATACATACATAGGGCTCAGTTCTTCATTACTCAGGCCTCGTTTAGTCAAGTACAGCAGTGCTAGGGGTTATAAAGTAAGAACAGGAGTTTTACTTGTACTTTGTCCTTGTGTGCAAGGCAAGGACAAGACTGTACTGTACTTTTGGGGTTTTTTTCCCTCAAAGTCTCTCTGAAACTTTGCAGCTCTGAACATATGATTAGTTTTCCACAGGGAGGAGCCTGGCCATGCATGTGTTAGAGGTTTCAGGTTAACTTCAGGAGTGGGGAAATGCTTTACACCTTCACCAAATTAAGACTTCTAACAAGTGAAAAAGCCCTTCCATTACATGTGTTCTTCACTGAAAGATCCCAGGCTTTGAATGCAGCAGCATGTCTCTTCTGTTGCGCTCAGCTTGTGCCCAGACTCCCACAAAATTATTTGGTCTCGGGGTGTTGACTTAGGCCCCTTTTTAATTTAAAGAAACACTGTAAAGGCTCATTTCTGAGCGTTGACTTGCCCTTTTTTTACCTTTGTAATTACTTGAATGCTCACCCAGGCTCATAACAAAAGAACCAAGCCTCTTTTTTGTTTGCTAAGTACCTAGTACACTCCTCGGTTGCTGTGCTACTCATATAATTCATAATGTAGTGCATGTAAAAGTTTGCAAAGATTTCCCACAGCTGTTTGAAATAAGGTCATCTGATAAATACACATATGCATGCACCAGCCAGGAGAGGGCAGCAGTATCTATAAGTACAGCAGTTTAAGCCAAGGCAAATTCTGAGCATGCTCATTCAGTATTCTGAATGGGTGGAATTGGCTGGCATGGTATTCAGAGAGGGTGGTGGAATCTGCATTTCATTCAAGTAATCCAGGAGTATTTTCTACACACCATAGGTACCTTCTACCTATGGCTCCAACAAGTGGATTTTTTGCTGAATTATGTCCCTTGTTTTCTTTGATGCTCATTGTGAATGCTCATCATGAGGAATATAGTAAAGTCTAATGAAAGAGCATCTCTGTGTGACAAACTTTTGGTAAAAAGTCATGGATCTTAAAGCCAGATTTCCTTCATGACACAACCCACAGGTTGCCTTCACTATTCCTGGTGAAGGTACAGATATCTGAGGCTATCCAGACCAGTTTACAAGATCAATGGCACATAATAAAGGTATATTAAAATAAGGAATGTAATAAAACAGGAGCTTCTGTTTCCCCATCTCAGAACACAGGAACAAGGAGTCAGTTTGCTGAAAAATGAAAGGTGGTAATTTAAATAAATGACAAAAGGGACCCCCTTCTCTTTCAGTATACAGCTGGCCTGCAAAACTCATCATATAGGATGCCCCATTGACTAAGAAATTATCAGGATTCAAAAAGGATAGGACGTTATGGATAGGGAAACTATTTAGAGATACAGCAGTTAATGCTAAGAACTGACAAGGAAGAGCTATTTCATCTTGTGCTTCAGGGTCTGCTCCAGTCTCTACTTCAAGGGATTAGGAGACCTTTTAATATGCAGGGCTATTTATCCCACATCTGGTATTGCAAAGCTGTTGCATTGTTTTCTTATGCCTCTCATAATGGCCACCGTCAGACATAGGCTAATATTAGGTGGACCGTGGGTCTGATTCAGTACAGCAACTCCTATGCCCCTGTTCTCCTACATGAAAAAGATCTTGCTACTCATGGAAGTTTCTGTTGGCCTGGGTCCCTATTTATTGATTAAGTGTTATGGCCTGAATTATTATAGCTATTTCAATCTAGAAAAATGCTATGAGAAATGTTTTAAACTTTTTTTGTCCAGGAGTCTATGGCCTCAGTTCAGTGAGGTCATGAAGTCTTTGCCATTTTTAAGCATGTGTCAATATATTGACATCAGCTGACATCATGAGAGCTCTGAGAGACCCTAGCTATGGTAAAGCAAATTGTACTTTCCACTTTAATTTTCCTCTTCCCCATATAAGCAAATAGAAGTTACAGGCATATATTATTACTTATGTTTATAGAGCTGTATCAGTATACAAGTGACTATGACTGCAAGTCAATAAGAGGGCCAAGTTCTCTGTTGGTATCGATAGGTGAGGCATTGTTAAAGCCAAAGAAGTGCTATCCATTTATAGCAGCAGAGAATTTGTCCCAGACTGTCTAGCAGAGGTATAAGGATGTGGCCAGGTTCCTGAGACAACTGCCACACATAGGGGCAGTGGTAATTTCTAGCTGCTACTGAACCACCAGAGTGATCAGGTGGTTGAAGTGGCATGTGTGTTTTTTTCACCTCCGCCCTCCTCAGATCAGTGGCTTGATGGAAGGATACCCTGATTTCCCTGCCCCAGTTATACCACTGTTCTCTGGTTCGAGGAGCTTATAGTCTAGCTCAAATACATTCAATACAACATAACCACAAACAACTGTACTGTGCAGTTATGAAAACACATGATTGATGGGTAGCTGTATTATGTAACTATTCCCTCTGTAGTGCCCTGTGCCTCTGTATGGCTGCAAGTATAGCAAATAGCAGTTTTTAATGCATTTGTATTGTTCAGAAGTATTTGGAGGCAAGAGTGACGGTGTAAGAGCTGATGCCTTGCTGCTTCCCCTTTTAAAGTGATTAAAACAGAGTTCCTGACATTTTGCCTCCAAAGGGCAGTCCTGGGTGGCAAGCTTCATCGAAGGGGCTGTATTTTGCTCATAGGCCACACTTTGGGAACCTCATCCATACCACAGATTGCATTTTAAAGTACTTTGTTAAAATGTAAGGGGATTCACAAAGGTACTTTGTAAATAACAAATAACAAGTGATTTCCTGATCAGAAAGGAGCTGGGACTCTTTGTAATAACTTAAGAGAAGGAAAGAGACTACACTGTAGAAACAATATAGGCACAGACAGAAGTGACAGTTTTCACTCAATCTGGCCCCTGAAAGTGCTCTACAGCCATGACCAACCAGAAGTACACAGCTGTAGAGTGCTTTAAAAGCACCTGATCCCACAAAAATCTGAACCCGCATGCAATGAGGGTTCAGATGCAGATGCTCCAAAACAGAGTGTCTTCAGTAACTTGTATCTGCACCACCTCCCAGACCTGGTGCTGCTTTCAGAATGGGAGGAGGAAAAGGGAACAGAGGGAGTTCAGTCTGGGTGTTTTTCAGCAGGCACTGAAGGGTGGGGTGAACTGGAGCCCCTGAGAGTCTTGTCGCCAGTAGCTGGGTTCCCCCATCCCCCTGGACCCAGCAGTGAACTTCTGTTGAGTCCGAGGGATTGTTGTAACTCATGGCACTTCAAAAAGTGCCATAAGTTATGGTGGAGAGCTGCTCTCCTGTCTGCCTGCCTATGTGTGGCAATGTGGTATTAGATATGTGGGTGCCTGGAGTGCGGTTGTTTGGCGTTCCACTGTTTGAACAGTAGCATAACTCGGGGGAGAAGCTGGGCATCAGCCCTGGGCACCACCTATGAGGTGGTGCCAGAATCTCCCCCGTAGGAGTCTTTGCCACAGCAGGATCCAGGCAGCACACTCCCACATCCAGCAGTGTATATGGGAGGTGGAGGGTGAGCAGGATGGCGCTCCCCAAAGGAGGTTTTGTCACAGCAGGCACAGACCTGCAGCCAATAGCATATCTGGATGAGAGGGAGCAAACAGGGCACCAGACACAGCTCCCAGGGAGGCCACATCATAGAGTTGCTACTTCCCAAGCTGATGCTGCTAGATCAGTAGCAACAGCAGCAGTATCAGTTGCTTTCAGTATACAGAAAGCCCAGGCAGGTAAGACTTCCTTTCCCCTCATCCCTACAACACTTTCTACAGTGGTTGGCATACCTGCTCCCTACCCCAGGTGCTAAACGTGTTCTCTATGTCTCTGTGCTTGAAGTGTATAGTTAAAAATAGGTAAAATAATTTGCCTTCTGTTAACAGATGAAAGCTCTGTGATTTTTCCAATAAGAGAGGGACTTGTACCCAAAGCAATATAAACTTTTTGTCTTAAAGGACTACCCCAAAGTATATCCAAATATAGGGACAAATCCTGCCAACACTTTGGCCTACATCCACAGAAGGACTTGGGTATTGCAGTGCTATGTGTTGCAGCCCCTAATGTTTAACACAGTTCTCAAGTTTTTTGGACTTGAGGCAGGCCTCCATAGCTCCTTACACAGCTTGTAATATATAAATTGCAAAACTAATTTATATATTACAGTGCTTACCTCTTACACAGGGGCTGGACAGTAAGGGTGATGGATCATCCAGGCAGGGATAAGCTTGAGCCAGGCTTATCTGCTTAGCTTATCTACTTATCTCCTCACACCTCACTTATCTTCTCACAGCTCAAGGCAACCTTCAAAGGATCTGTCCACATCCCAAAATGCCCCAACCCCCTGGCTGAGAATCACTGTTTTAGTGGAATCCACCGAGGATCCCTCTTCAATGCACTGGGTGAGTTAGATATCTCAGAGTAAGGCCCACAGAGGCCAATAGATGCTGAGCAGGGATTCACTGTGGCCAGTTGATAGCAAATGTTGAGGAGAGGAGCTTGTCTTCAACTCTGCTGTTCAGGCAATAAACCCTGAGCTGGAGGGAAATATCTCCCTCACCTCGGGGCGGTCTCATCCCTGAACTCTGTCCTGGAGTCAGGCTCTTGTGCTCACCCTTTCTCACCAATACAGCCAAAAAGAGGTGGAGGAAGTGAGGGGCTTTTCTGTAGCACCAGATACAGACATTCAAAAACTCGGTAGTGAACAGGACACACATTCACCCTTTAGTGGGGGGGAGGGCACGCAAGCTGCCCATCTTAGACTGGGTTCTGTCGTTTTTAAACCAATCTATGTGTGCTGAACTTCTCTTATGGGTTTAGACTGGTTTCTGATCACTTACACTGGTAACATCGCACGGTCTATACCTGGCCTAAAAGCCCAGAGAGGTTATGTTCTGGCGGGGGGAGTTCTTGTGGGAAACACCTTAGGCTTTGCTCTAAACAGTTTCTGTGAAACTTCCCAGAGTAGGTCATCTAGATGCCCTTTTCATCCCAGGAGAAGATAGCAGTCTGGGCCTGGCAGCAGGCTCTGGAGACTTCTCTTTGATTGGTTCTTGATAACATCATGTTGCATTTTGTCAGGTGAGCATTTAGTCCCTGGGTTAACTACTGCAGTTTTGTAACAGTTTTGTGGTCAATGTTGCTGACTGAAGGAGGAGAAGGAGAGAGGCTGTGAGAAAGCTGAAGAGGAGGCAGCAGGAGTCCAAAGGAGGACGGGGGACTGGGAGTGGCACAGTAAAGACTGCTGGCTTAGAACAGGCTTTTGCTGTGCTGTTTGAGACATTGGCACACGGACCCTCTTCCCTAGGGCTGACCAAAGGAGGAGTTCCTGGAGGTGGGGTGTCATGGATAGCTGGGGAAGCCAAGGACAAAGAAAAGCCAAGGTCTTAAAGCCAGGAACTTGCACCTTGTGAAGCCATGCCAGGCCTGGCTTCAGAGGGTCCTTCAGAAGGGAGACCAGGCAAAGCCTTCTTTCTGGGGAGATCTGAGACACAGCTTCCCTTCAAAAGGCAGTTTTCCGTCACACAAAGCGATTAAGGGACTCGACCAGGAGGTGACCCAGTTTTGGTTCTATCCCCTGACAAAGAAGTTTTGAATCCATGTCTTCCTCATGAGTGCTCTCACCACCAGGCTGCAAAAGGCTCTAAAATGAGAGAGCTCTGGCCATATTTTCATTATTAAATGTAACTTTCTCATGAATGGCAACCTCAGGCATGCTGCACTGCTCTGGGTGGGTGGCTGGCCAAACCAGAAGCAGTGCAGCCAGACACATCACATACACAACAGTAATGAACCCACCATTTGCTAACTAGCCAACCTAGAGCAGCCAGCAGATACGACCACACTGCTTCTGGTTTAAGAAGCAGCCTGTGTAGAGCTGCACAGTATTCCTGAAGTTAGAGCTCTGAAGCATGGTAAATCTTCCATACAAGCATGACCTCTGTCTCTCCTACTGAAGCTGTCCCACTGTGCAGGGAGCAATGACGTTTGCACTAAGCTACAGCAACGATTCTCAACCAGGGTAAACTCTGAGGTGCCATCACGGGATACTTTTAAGGCTGTAGTGGAGTACTGTGCATAATGTTAGCAATTTTTGGTGTGCAAACATCCATATGATTCACAAGAAAAACCCAGCAAGTTCAAATAGGAATCTATAGTGTCAAAAACATTTGGACCTGCTTTCTAAGTCCTTCACAGCAGAATTCTTTTCAACAGAAGAGTTGTTCTAATATTCTTCTGCAGTCAAAAATGAGTGTAAATTAAGAGCTGGCACTTTCGGAGTGGTATCTTATGTTTAATGAGATGTACCTTAGCTCTAAAATTTTAAGAATTATTGAGATGCAGAGAGCGATGACAACTCTCTGTATACTATGAGTTGGGCTTTCACTTGTGAAACATTTATATACAGACTTGAACGCTTACTGGAACAGGGAGTAGACCCAGATCTCCTCCCTCTGTAGGTGAATGCCCTTCCCACCATGCTACATTGTCCTCACATTGAGTCTCTCTGGCCTAAACCTTGTGCTGATAGAAATATGTTCAGGATAATTTTATTTCAGTTGCTTTCAGGTCTTCTATATGGATATAAGTATTTTATCATCATGTTTGCAACACAGACATGGTAGCATTTTGCTAATGCCTGAGAATCCAAAAGTAAGATTAATTGGGAATAAAAATGAAATTGATTGCTAGTTTATTATTGTTGTCCTAAGTGAAGGAAATGCAAACAAGTAGAAATCAACCGACACTGAAAAAATGTTATAGATTTATCGCATTTTTCACTGTTTTAGAAATTTAAGGTTTTACAGGGTGTTGGGTTATTAAAACAGTGTAAATCATTAAATTGTAGGCAAGTAAGGGTAGAAGGGACTTTAAGAGGTCATCTAGTCCAAACCTCTGTTCAAGACAGGATTATCCCCATCTAAGTCATTCTAGACAAACATCTGTCTAACCTGTTCTTAAGAACTTCAGGAAAAACCTACATGCACAGCTACCAATCACATTGCTCAAAGCATGGAAAAAACCCCTTGAACTTCCCACAGGTAAAGCAGCAGGACTGTAGTAGTGGTACTAGGACAGGGTGAGTGGTGATAATAGGACAGGGCGAGTGTGGCACTAGCATCAGGTACTGACTATAGTGGGGTGTCAAAATCTCCTGCTGGGACCCTTTGCCCCAGGCAGGTAAGACCTCCCTTCCCTGCTCTACAGTGGCCAGCCTACCATTCCCCCACCAACCCCAGGGCCAGAATGAATTAGCTACTCCACTGGGAGGCTGTTAATATCCTGCCATAGCAAGGACAGGAAGTCCTTGTTGGATTGTTGTTAAAATATGTTCCAGAGATGCAAGGGAGAGGACCAGTGCGGATAAATGAGATTTTTTTCAAATAGAATATAATTAACAGATTCTATAGGAACATGTCCCCATTTTAGATAACAAGCTTATTTCTATGTTAAGGATATTTTCTGATCTGTTTTGAGGTAGGTTGAGCAAAAATCATGGACATATATTCTTGGAAGGGACCTCAAGAGTCACTTAGTCCAATAGGACAGGTCACATTAAACTATATTTGCGCTATGGCCTTAACTAGTTTTGAAACCATTGTAGGTGAACTAGCTTTATAACTGGGTTAAATACTTATCAGTGTGTATATGATTTTAGGTCACTGAGGTTGTACAGTACATGACTTCAACCTGAAAGTGTACCATTAAAGACTGATATAAAAAATAAAGCAGTAATAGAACCTATCAAATCATATATGAAATAGAAATGGGGAGGATTCAGATGAATGCATTCAGAGGAATCATTACAATATTCAGACCGATTATGTATTTAATATAGCCCATCAATAAGAGTTGGACATATAAAAGAAGTTCTTAAGGTCATCATTTATTAGCTTTAAATCTGGTCTGTGGCATCAATCTTAATGTAGTACAGCTGCCTTGTGATGTCATTAGGCTTTCATAAAGCTGCTTTGCAATTGGTTAATCACCCTCTTAACAATACAGGCCTCAGTTGAGCAGGATATAGGATTTCTGCAGATGTTGGCCAGGGGGGCTTCCTAAATTTTCATGTTACAGCACTCATGGAGCTTAATAATCCTGACTGAGGATAGACTGTAAATGTATCCTTGGAACTCAGACTCTCGGTTCATTGATTCAGGGCATCAAGCCTTCATTGAGCTAGGAAATGATTCCTTTTGAGTGCTCTAATTGCACGCACAGATGTATAAACTGTAAGAAGAGCTGTACTTCAGAAAAAAATGAGGCTGGGATTAGAGCTGATGTTTATAGTCTCTCTTCTTTTTGATAACAGGACTGTGCTTTATGATACTGAGAGCATTGTTTACTATTGGGCTGCAAACTATTGTTTACTATTGGGCTGTATTGGGGAAACAGGTCTGCCAAGAATAAAAGAAAATCTGAGTATTTTCCAGCTCCCACAGCAAAAAACTGAAGACTTGGTATTCCCATTTGACTAGATTTAACTTTGCCCAATGTCTGAGGACAGGATTCGGCAAAGCACTTAAATTTGATCCCTATTCAGCAAAGCATTTAAGAATGTGTCAGAGCCTTGTTAAATTGGGATGAGAGCAGTGTTTCTAAACCAGGGGGTCAGGACCACTAGCATTGTTATGAATGGCAAACTTAGTAGTAAGGGGAAAGGAACTTAGATTCTGAAAAAATTATTACAGTCTTAACAGAAGAAAAAATTTACTCCTCTTCCTGAAATGCAAAACAATAGAACTCTTGGTTCAGAGATGATACCTTTTCCTCTTCCTGCAATACTCTTTCGATTCAAAGAGATTTCTGTCAGCTTCTTGAAGTGCACATAGCAATTACACAGACTTGTCATTATCACCACTCATTTTTACTCTTATATAGCTTTTATAAAGTCTCAAGAAAAGTCTTGCTTTCAAATATGGGGTTGAGCAAACAAAAATATTGAGAAATACTAACCTAAGGGAATGAAAAAGGGTGGGAGTTGAAAAACTTTGGTTCTAATCCAATCTCGTGCATCACTTCGGCAGTCCTGCTTGGTAAGACACTTCTTTCAGAAAGTGGCTGTACATAAGGGTGACAGTTGCTAACCTCACTATGTTGCAGCTACAGAAAGGATAGTTTACAATCCTATGCAGCATCTGTAAATTGAAGTGATTGACTCTGTCATTGTTCTCCTACACCTTCCTTTCATTGGTTCTGTGCTGGGAGGGGTTAAATTCTCTATCCTTATGGCACAAAATCCTGTTATTTTTATTTTGTTTTGTTTTGTTTTTAAACTATGCTGGTGAAAGAGGCAGGCTTTAAATATTTGTGTAGGCTGCTTGGCAACAAATTGCATGTGATCTTTGTAAAAACAATGAGTTCTCATAGAATTTACATGCATTTTAACAAGCTTCTAATGGCCACTGATCAATGCTCAATGGCTGTTTTGTCAAAAGAAAGGAGCATTGGAAGATGCATCATATTGTTCATTGTTAGTGGTGACTCAGTCTCCCTCAAAAAAGAGCTAAAATGTCAGAAAGATTAATGACAGGATTTGAATAAACCTGTATCTGAAAATATATTAGTTTATTATGGGAGAGACCTGACAATGACTGGTTATGTTTTATACGTATTACTATGAGGAATGTTTCCCCACATATTCCAAAGTATGTTAGTTGCAGGCAGGCATTTTGTATGTTTAGTTGCCTTTACATCCCTTAGAAATTATTGTTCTCTATGATTTTCGTTCAAATTAGAATCAAATTATTTTCCATGTCCCAGGTATCCAGGTTGTAGCTGCATTGGTCTAGACCAATAACTAAAAACCTTGCAAAAATCTTGTTCGTCTAATAAAAGATATCATCTCTACTACAAGTCCTGATTGCCTTAATCAAACTATTTATAACTCATGCCACTGGTTTCCTTGATGCAGCGATTCTTAATCTGTCCCATATGTAGTTCCTTTAGCTTGAACGTGGCTGTGGACTCCCTCTAACTTGGTCATTCAGGAAGGGCAAGCTGGTTGCAATGCTGACACTTCCAAGTCTTCAGAAATCATGAGTTATAGGGCTGTAAATATCATGAAACTAGCTAAAAACATCACAGGGTGAGATTTTTTAACAATCAAAGTTTTTCAGGTTCTTTTCTTTGCCCTCTGTTTTTTTACTCTCTAGAGCACTCAAGTCATGTTTGCTAGCTTTCCTCTTCAACCATAATGGATTGAGGGGGTGGGGTTGTTTATGAAAAAATGAGATTCTCCTGAATGCAGCAACTTGGCACTTTAAGAAAACACCATATGACAACACCCATAGGGAAATTGTGAGAATTGCCTATATTTTGATCAGAACTTCCCTGACACCTCTTTAGAGCAATCTGAAAATGAAATATTCTGTGAACTAATAAGAGTCCAGTAAGACTAAAGTAAGGTAATAGAGGGCATGTCTACATGTTCATTAATGCACTCTAATTATGGTGCATGAAGTTAGTACCTGTCATTACAGATGCTAAACTTAATGCACTGTAATCAGTACTACTGTGCATTAACACAAAAGAATGCTTTTTTGTGACACTTAATGCTCATTAGGCTAATCTACTGGACTTTAGCACATTAGTGCGGTTTTTGCCAGCTGTGCTAATACATGGTGGAATTAGTCCAGTAGGCATTAAGAGTCTCATGCAGACATGCCCATATTATATTTCCTGACGTATAATGTGCCCTGGAATAAGATACTTACCTTGTTTTTTGAAAGGCAGACCAAAGTAAACAAAATTGTTTCCAGTACTGAGGAGGATTTTATAACCGTTTTCAACTATCTGAAAGGTAGTTCCAAAGAGGATGGAGCTAAACTGTTCTCAGTAGTGACAGGTGACAGAACGAGCAGCAATGGTCTCAAGTTACAGCAAGAGAAATTTAGGTTAGATATTAAGAAAAACTTACCAAGAGTGATAGAGGAATTTCCATCCGTGGAAGTTTTTAAGACCCAGCTAGACAAAGCTTTGGCTAGGATGATCTAATTGGGGCTGGTCCTGCTTTGAAGACGGGGTTGGACTCCTCAGGTATGTGACTTCCTGAGGTCTCTTCCAGCCCTAAATTTCTATAATTCTATGAGCAGCAGCAGCTAGGAAGCCAAGCCTGCTCATTGTTCTGTTCCTTGTGGATTAAGTGCAGAGTTATTTTTACTTCAGTGCTATAGAAGTCTAAGTGGCAGAAACTGCTGTTATCATATCTCCTTGCCTATAAAATGCACTTAAATTTCCAGCAGCTGTTTTTAAGGGGAGGAAGGTGCATGTTGCATGCAGGAAAATATGGTATCATGAATTACTCAAGAGGGAACAACAAAGAGTTACAGGAAGATTTAAATATACTTGAAAAAAGTATTGTTTACTGACTCTTCTTTCTTTGGTCAAAATATAGTAGCTATTTTGTATTTACAGGTATTTAGAGGTAATAATAAAAATCAGCTTGGTGATTTAAGTGGCATTCAATGATTTATTCATTTTCTAATACATGGACTGTCTCTCTCAGCAGAAGTTCTAAGCACCCAGAAGATTCTTATTGATAAGGGAAGGTTTAACTGCTGCTACTGCTCAGGCTGATGAACAGAAGTTTCATTTTTCAAGGTAGAAGTCAGTATTATCTTAAACTATTTTACATGATCCATTTTATAATCAGTATGTTTCAGAGTTAGAAATATTTTTTAAAAAGACTTTTTTAAGATAAATTCTATGGCCGCTGACAGACATGGAAAAAAATCCAACAGTGCTTTATTGGAAGAGACAGCATGTTGATTTGACCCAGCTCTGCAGTGTCTGTATAGATAAGGCACTTCAGTGGGGCTTTTTGGTGCTTTTATATAAGCTGATGGAATCAACTATTACATAAAAGTGCTAAAAAGCCCCACTAAAGTTTCCAGTCTATACAGACATTGGGCAAGCTGGGTCCAACTAATGTGCTGGCTCTTCTGGGCATGCACTCTGCATGCCAGGTGCTCTGAGCTTAAAGTTGGGGGAAGGGTTCCACATCTGTAAGCGAACCTTTGACCCTCTAATCTAACTCCATCTGTGTTATTCCAGATTCTGGCCATTATATTTGACCCTAGTACTCCTATTTTGAATCACTTAGGTTTGACTCTAGCATATCTTCTAGGAGGATATCAACTCTTGATCAGATAACATCGTAAAGTGGAGAATCCAGCACTTTACTTGTTAATTTATTCCAATGGTTAATCTGCTAAAATGTTCTAATTTGAATATATCTAGATTAAGCTTCCAGCTGTTTGTTTTTGTTATGCCTTTCTCTGCTAAATGTAATAGCCCTTTAGTGCCTAGCATTTTCTCCCTGGGAAGAAAATATTCTATAATCAATGAACATGAAGAGCCGCAAACTTTATATGCCTTTTTATTAAACAGCTTGACAGCTGCTGAGCAATCACCATAGCAGTCAAAGTATTTTAAAGTCCATTTAAAAGATGAAGGAAGCCAGAAAAGGATGTTTAAAGTTGTGAGGTATCATCCCACACGCTAGGTGTTGAAAAACATGAGGTTGAAAGTCAACAGTCTGATAGCATCTCTCAGTTTTGCCATACCATGACACCTCTAAGAGTTCCTATAAAATGCTATAAAGAGTTTTATAGGAACTCTTAGAGATTCCGTGGTATGGTGAAACTGAGAGATGCTGTCAGACTGTTGACTTTCAACCTCGTATTTTGGATTCAATTTGATAAGCCACTGAATTGTATTGACATTTTTGAAGTTCAGCAAAGAAATCCTTGAAATTCCAGGCCCTGAGAAACTGGGTACACTGTCAGGTCTCACCAACAATGGTGAGTTTTCCCTGGAAGATTTTAACTTTGGCAAGTTTGATAGACTTTAATTATGGAATGGATTGAAAATAGTGATCTGCTGAAGGGAACTTACATTGAAATTCCATCACCACACTGAAGGAATCATAGGGATGACTTCCATCCTTAACATGGAACACATCCTTTCTATACAGTGATTAATCTGTCTGCATTAATTTTCATCCCTTCAAGCCTCTGAAGTATTTCTGGAGAGGACATGATTTAGCTTTAGAATATATCTGACTGGACCCAGAGTTGGACATTTTCACTATATTTCCCAAGAGGAGGTATCCCCGAATCATTCTGTGAGATCTTCTAGTTCCTCCCAAACTTCCTTTTCAAATTATACAAGTTGAATTTTCTGTACCCTGTGGGCTAGTGTAAATCAATGGAGTTACAGCAGAAATTAATTTGTTCCAGTTCATTTCTTAGGAACAAAGTGTAAACATTTCCATTAAAAACAACTTAAAATTGTTTGGCAAACAGTATCGCCTCCTTCCTTCATTGATATTTATTAAAAAAACCTTTTTGCTAAAATGGGATAAACAGTGAATAAATCAATAAAAATAAATACATTTCCCAGGCCCTCAACTCTTCTTTATATCATGTACATCACTGGGACACAGAGTTAACACAGGCCAAGAGGGGGAATTTTAATGGTATTCCCATGTTAAAATACTGGCACTGCAACACTTCAGCCTGTGTTTTCCCTGAGCAGGCCCACACAAACATACAAATGCCAGCTTGTATGCAGACCTCTGAGGGTGTAGCTTGCATTCATAGTTTGGCAGGTTCCATTTGTTGCCCCCACATTTGAAAATGCAAATGTCTGTTCCCTGTTGCTTTTCCAGCTTAAAGGACAAACCCTGCAGTCCTTTGTTGAGGCCTGATCCTCACTTACATTAAGGTCTCACACTACACAGTTTTCCTGGCAAAACTGTGAGTTGATGCACACTCATAGTTCCCCTGGGGCCACAGAACCCCATATTTTCTGCCAAGAGAGTGACATCAGCTTTGCAAGCAACAGAAAGCTTCTGCTGCCACTTGGCAAACCACAGATGCCTTGGCCCCTTTAACAGTTGGCCCCTAGCCAGCCCAGGAGCTGCGCAGTGTCCAGAGCCATGTGGGTGCACTGATGGAGACTCCCTGTGCTGACTACTGTCTGCTGCCAGAGCTTTTACCCACAGATCACTCTGTGATGCAGAGTATCCCTAAGTCCCTGTTAGTGAACAGCATAAATAAGTATCAGGTTCAATCTGCACTTAGAGTACTTCACCACTGAAGCAAAATGCTGCCCCTAGTGAAATCAATGGCAACATTTCTTCTGATTCAGTGCGCTCAGGATTTCACTTCAGAAAAATAGGTCAGTCATGTTAGATTTTGACTGCTTCCTCCCAACATGGCATTAAACATAATTATCCTTTGACATCTTATCATGTAGTAAGCCTTGGTGGAGGCATATAAGCTTTATCTGATGCCACAACATTTATCAGTTCTAAATGACAGCTCCCATGAAATAACATGATGTCTAAAGCCAATACTAAAGGACACCCTGTACTTACCAACTGGTATTGTACCACCTGATATTGGAAGAAAGGTAGTGAACCACAAAGAATGATCAAGGCAGATGGAAGACCCCCGGCATCCATTGTATGGTCACACAAAAGTAACTAAACAACTTAAGGTGCAAGAGGAGTTTGTGACCAGTGTTGCGCTGTTGGACACAACAGCTGACAGGGTGTGACTGATGTTATGGAAAGATTATGTGCAATCAAGTGCTCTGAAATGGACCTGGACCCAGGAGTACCTTCCCAGAGAGGCTGATCTAGATGAGCCAACATGATGCCTGAAATTCCTATGCACACAAACTGGAAGATCAAAAACAAACATGATTCAATGGGGCTACTCTAATGACATGAATATGTGAGTGTGGTGAAGTACAGACTATGGAGCACGCAGTTGTTTGCCAACTCCCTGGTGAAATTTGTACAAAGGAGGATCTTGCTGCAACAGCAGAAGAGCCATTGCTTTTGCAGTGTTCTGGAAAAACATCTAGTTTATGACAAGGACAGAGGAAGAAGAAGAAGCGTTAAACATGATTTCTAAACTGCAGTCTACTCTTAACTGCAAAGTCATGCTTCAAATCCTGCCAGTTAGTATACTTCCTCTAGGTCATGCTCTAAAATGACCTGATTTTCTGGCAAAATTCTCCTTTAAGTGTTTAGATAGTCTAAGGAATAAATGTAGGTTTTGATTCTAGTTCATTCTTTCTATTTTTGGAGGCTGGTTTCTGGCATAAAAAATAAATTAAATTAAATTTGGGATGAAATACAATTAGGGCATGAAAATGCCTGAATCTCAAGTACTTGGAGCCATTTCACAGTGCTTCCTATTATATGGAAACCTGATTTCCATGGTTAGATGTCACCCAAGCTTCACCTCAAAAGTTTATAGCAAGACTGCCATGTTATTGAAAAGGGGCATCTCCCCTGCCCCTACCCACGTACATTTTTTACCTCGAAAGTGAGAGGCGATGACAGGTAATTTAGCAGATTGTTGCATTTGGAGTATATTTTACATTTCCAATGTTATTATAGAGGTCAGGCTATTTAAGAGGAATGGTCTTGTTTACTTGCATATAGTGCTATAATAGGCCAGTGCTTGTTGGTTATTATGAAGACGTGCTAAGCATAAATTACATGCAAATAACTAAAATATAAAGGCCATTTTCTATAATACAGTATTGTTTCAGGGCTCTCAGATTTTTCTTTCAGACCTGATTAAACCAAAAAATAGCACAAAACTACAATATAAAAAGGTGATTTGAGATCTACAGATGAAAATTACTGCTACTGTTATATCTAACTGTTACACAGGTTAGATATAATACAACTCACCCATCCTTGTGACATTTTAGGATGGTCATGAATTGTTCATGTAAATAGTCCATATATCTATCATCCAAGTTTTTTGTCTTTTGCTAAAGCTAGAGACAAGATGAACTATAGGTCTGTCCAAGCAGAAAAACTCTGATTTTATCAGTGACAGATGATAAATACTGTAGTTGGATTTGACAAAGCAAACCTAACAGTTATTCCAGAGACCTAAGAGTATATCTGTACAGTAAATGAGCTAGCTTGAGTTACTGAAGAAGTCTATATATAGTAGCATGAGGCTGTGTACTGAGAAACAGGGTAAATTACCCAGAGTTCCATGCTCCCACAGCTAGAATGGTCCCAGTATCCAAGCTAGGTCAGGTATCTCTACAGTGCACTGAACGATCAGCAGAGCAGACATACCCTAAGCTATAGCTATTTTCAAATATGCCAACCATACAAAATCAGAAATAACTTTTTAAAATCCTTACTCTATTTCCCTCCACCACACTCTCTCCTTGTCTGTTTCTTTGTGGTCACATTTTCTCTATAAGTTGATCCTTCTCCTGGGTCACTATTTCACCCAGTTGTTTTCTGCTGGGAGCATGTGCACCTTCATGTTAAAATCAAACCAAGGCACAAGACAGTTACATGGCAGCCAGTTGCTGATGATGAAGTGAGCATCCTTACACTGATATATTGGAAGTATGAGGGCCAGAAAGCCAGCACATGTAGATGGTCATGTAACTAAGACCTTGGGTGCCTGAACAAGGGCTAACCATAAGGGCATTCATAGATGATGTAGTCAGCTGTCTGAGTTTGAGCACAACAGCTGTAGTCAGCATTACTGGAGAGGCCCCAACACTGCATGCTTGCCTTAAACCTACCAACTCCTGTTCAGAGATGGTTAAAAGCAGTCCAGCCCTACAAGGTACAGTCCTCATGACACATTAAGTTAAGGCTGGAATCCACTAACTTAGTGTGCATGCTCCAGTCCCCTACTAGTGCACAATACTCAGCAGGCACATATGCAAGTGCCAAAGTGGAGGTGCAAAGTGTTTGGAAACCCTGGGTGATGCCAGCAAGGCAAAGGATAAAGCTTCTCTGCTACCTTACCCTGGACCCCTTGCAGATACTGGCAGTAGGTAAAAGTCCAGTACAGCTTGACTCTTAAATAAGTAATGGTGTAACTAAGTTCAAGTGTTGGTCACTAATTTTGACTTTTATTTCTTTCTTCGCTTGGCTATGGAAGGCTGTTGCCACCGTTTTAGTGAAGCTTAGCTGGAGATGCCATTTATGGAAGTAGTCAGCAAGGGTGTTCATGGCTGATGCCAAAGTGGATTTAATGGCTTCCCATTGCTTGCTTCTTTTGGTGAGAGCCAGATCATTGGCATAGCCATATTTCTTGGACTAGGTGTCTGGCAGGTTGTCAATGTACACATTGAAAAGCAGTGGAGAAAGTACAGAGCCTTGTGGGATGGTATTCTTAAGACTCCTAGAGTAGCTTTCATGTCTGTCAGTGGTCTTGAGAGTGAAGCTGTGGTTCTGAAGCATGATCATAATAAAGCTGACAATAGTTTTGTCAGTTATCATTTGAAGGAGCTTGTAGTAAAGGCCATGGAGCCAGACAGTGTCGCATGCAGCAGTGAGGTCCACCAGGACAGCACCGACCGTCTCACCAGCCTCAAAGTTCTCTTCAGTGTCTTGAGTACAGAGTTACCTGCTCCACTGTTGACCTTCTGTGTCTAAAACTAGCCTGCTTCCTAGGCAGCTGTGGATCAATTATGGGCTAGATTTGGGCATAAATGAGGTGTTCCAGTAGCTTGAATAAAGTGCACGGGAGGAAGGTAGATTTATAGCTCTGTCCATCATTCTTGGGCTTGTTAGGCTTTAGGACTAAAACGACTGTGGCCTTTCTCCAAATGTGAGAGATCTTGTTATATTTGATGCAGTTAAAGTTGAATTCACAAAGCCAAATGATCATCATCTCCCCAGAGTTACAGACAAATTCAGCATGTATGGCATCAGGCCCTAGTGATTTGTTGGTCTTTAAAACCTTAAGGGCTGCCTTCATTTTCTCAGTACTGAATTCTCCAAACAGATAAGCATTGGGACCATGAGTCTTCCAGAGCTGTTTAATTTCTTTTGTCATGTGGCTAGTGAATTCCTTGACAGGTTTGATGTAGCAGTCATTATACGAAAGTTCAGCTGCAATGGCATCAGCTTGGAATTCACACTTCTTTACACTTCTTTTCTTTCCTGTGAGATGGTTTATCCTCTGCCAAGCCTTCCGGCTGGAGAGTAAGAAGTTAATTGATTCCAATGTTTCTTTTCATCCAGATTTTTCTGACTTTGTCTAGATGGCATCATGGTTGGTTTGCTCTGGCTCAGCTGAGATGAAACTTCCATACAGCTGTTGGCATTCGTCATCCCAGGCAGAGATATAATTTTTCCTGTACCCTCTGGGGATACTATTCTTGGCATATCTAAGGATGACATCACAAAGTGCAGTGTGAAAGACATTCTTGTGTGTATTCCATGGGTCAGCAGTGATTCAGCAATGGAGTTTGAATCAGTTTTGAATTTTTCCCACCTGGCTTTGTGAAAGTCCCACCTAGATTGTGGCAACCTTCTCGTGGTCTACTCCATCAGTACCTCTTTGAGGGAAGCTCATGCTGCACTTTTGTCACTGCCCCCATGTTTGGATTGCTACTAGCCGAGTAGCTTGTGAGATGGCTAGTAGGGTTCCCACACCAAGCTAGTTGCTGAGGGAATTGAACATATTACAGAAGATACTTCTCTAAAGGACAATACCTTATTTATGTATGTTTTTTTTTCATTTCTTATGGCTTTTTGGATAGGATATAAATCTTTTTCCTGGGAAATTTACTTATAGAGCTTTACAACCTTTGTCCTATGTCTAATGGGATGATAAAACTTTGTGACATTGCAGACCAGGAGGAAGTTGACTTTTGGGTCATCAAAGTAGTCACGCAACAGTGGAAATAAAAAACCATCAAAAAATGGAAGAAGCAAGCAAAATCTTGGTGAGGATGTGTAGCCAGCTACAGCCATCACTAAGGCTAAGTACAGACAGTCAAAAAGCCCAAGGCTGAATTGATTCAATCTTTTCAAGTTAGTCTAAGCTGGTAGATTGAGCCAATAAGCGAGTGAACAGACATTCATTTTGTGGAAATCCAGACACATGCCTACAGTGGTCCAAGCCAGAAGCATGAGAGTGCTAGAACATGTTTTCCTGCTGGCCTAGAGCAAACAGCTTACAGGGGTAAGTAAATGAAAATAGGATGGGATTCAATACTGATAGTAGGAACCATCAGCACACCTATAGGCTGGGGAACTCCCTTCTCGAAAGCACGGAGGTAGAAAGAGATCTTGGAGTCATTATTGACTCCAAGATGAACATGGGCCGACAATGTGAGAACACAGTAATTAAGGCTAACCGTACCTTGTCGTGCATCCACAGATGCATCACAAGCAGGGCCAAGAAGGTGATCCTCCCCCTCTATGCAACACTGGTCAGGCTGCAGTTGGAGTACTGCATCCAGTTCTGGGCGCCGCACTTCAGGAGGGATGTGGACAGCATTGAGAGGGTCCAGAGGAGGGCCACTCACATGATCTGGGGACAGCAGGGCAGACCCTATAAGGAGAGGCTATGGGACCTGAACGACAAGAGAAGGCTGAGAGGGGACCTGGTAGCTGTCTATAAACTTAGCAGGGGGACCAGCGGGAAATGGGAGAGACCCTGTTCCCCTGAACATTTCCCACAGTAACAAGGAATAATGGCCATAAGTTGCTAGAGTAGGTTCAGGCTGGACAACAGAAGGCACTACTTCACAGTCAGGGTGGCTAGGATCTGGAACCAACTTCCAAGGGAAGTGGTGCTGGCTCCTTAAGAGGAGGCTTGACATTTACCTGGCTGGGGTCATTTGAACCCAGTTTTCTCTCCTCTCTGACCTGGCAGGGGGTCAGACTAGGAGATCTACAAGGTCCCTTCTGACCCTACATCTATGAATCTATGAGCTTGGGCCAAGGATAGCCAACCCACCCTGCAAAGCATCCAGGTATGGTGGGAGACAGTGAGTTAACTTTAATCTGCAGGGGGTCTTTGACAGAAGTTCAATAAACCAATTTAACTTAAATCAGTTAAGTCTGATACTATATCCAACCAAGTTTATCTTAAACCGGTTTTGGCCATTTTGAAAGTAGTTTACGTGCACTGAACTTCTGTTGTGTTACACGTTGGAGCCAGTTTCCAATCATTTATACCAGTTTATGTGCAATTTCTGTCCCTAGTCTAACAGATCCACAGCACAAACAAATCTTAGGCAGAATCCTAAGATCTCTGTACAGTTTTTACTTTATTAAACTCACAGCAGTCATTGAGATGCTTTGCCCCAGTAAAGGGAGCAAACTTAGGATCTGATCCAACAATAAGAATAACTGTGACCCAACTCCAAAGATGTAAAATGTAGATTAAGCTGAGACAGCTCCTACCTGGCACCTTCTAAAATCTCAGTAGCAAAAAATGCATCTCAGCACCAAAAATTTAATGGCATGCTGGACAGAGAGGAAACTTCTCCTCTTCACCTTAAAATAAACCACAGTATATTAAATAACTCTCACCTTAAGATAAACCACACCCAAAACAATGAAATCCAGAGCAAGGACAAGCAAGAGAATGAGTAATAGTTAACAACAACACATAACTCCTACTCAAAAGCCTGAGTTTGCCACATCAGACATGTTCAAGCAGAATATCAGCAGAAATATCATCTTGCCTGCACAGCAAGCCTAGTTGGTAGGTACTGTTCTCCAATTACAGAATTCACATTTCCATCAGGAAAGACACAGTCCTGCATCTGCTGCTGCCCATGTGAAAGTTTACACTTTGCTAAATTGCTGCAAACTGTCTGCAGCAATCAAAGAGGATAGATGCAAATAAATGTAGTTGCATTGGGTGTAGGCTGGGCAGGGGAAAGCAGAATAAGCAGAAGGCATCTGTGTTCATCTGTCCATTTGACACAATTATTAGTTGCTAATCCAGAGAATCCCAAGATTGGAATGTCTGAGCGTTGTAGGGATAGCCTGCATGGCGAAGCAGAGGTGCTGAGTCGTGAAGCTGGAGGACTGAAGCTAGGTTGTCCCTTTGAAAAGAAATGCTTGTTTTAGTGAGATCCTATGGTGTGTATGCAAGGCTGGAATTCCAACCACATAATTTAACCATTTTCCTTTTCTAAAGACTTAAACTTCATCTCCTCTCCTCTTTCAGTTTTAGGATGAGAAAGCTCCTATTTCAATTCTCTGGTCTAGAGAAGATCCCCAGCAATATAAGATAAATTAAAACTTTGAATAAGATTCCTCAGCTCCTCTGTGCCCACCTTTTAGGCGGAAAAGAAGCTAGAGTGACATCACAGTGATCTAAAAGCTCTGGACTGCAGCCTGTGAAAGATATTCCTATACTAGAAACTTGGAAGCACAACTGTAAGGCTGCTTGACAAGTAACCATGCATATTGTGGGAAGTGGGCTCATAGCATGCAACCAGGGTATAGGCAATGCTGTGACCCACAGGGAGCCAGGTGACAGGCTGGAATAATTTAAGACTTGTCTGCAGGGGAAGTTATACTATAGGCATTTACCACTATAGCTATAATAGTACAAAAGCCCAGATAGACAAATCTGTTCCAGGATAAAAAGAGCTTTTTTCTGATATGGTTTATATCACTGATATTAGCTAAGCCATAAAAGCCACTTTTATACTGGAATAGGAGTATCCGCAGAGGGAGTTCCACTTGTATCACAATAGCAAGCTACCTGAAAAGGCACAAACACAACTATGTCATTTCTCAGGTAGACATTAAACATTCTTTCCTCACCCAGGCTATTCTTGTTACAAAAGTGACTTTTGAGTCAGCTTCACCCCACCTCCCTCAGACTTCCTGTGAATATTGTGCTTTTTGTCCTTACCAGTTCATCTTTAAAAGTGTCATCTTTAAGATATTTAAGACTGTCATCTTAAATTAGGAATATGAACTTTTCATCCACCCAGAAATAACATGTATTAAGAAAATAAATACAGGTTGATAAATAAAACCTTATACATCTCTTAGTTATGCACAGATGAAGCCTGCAGAATAAATAAAGAAAAGGTGCAGAACAATGCCATCAATTCACCAAGAACTTCCTGTTAGCTATCACCTTCCAATGTGCCATGAAAATCTTTTTTTGTTGTTGGTTTTTTTATTAACCTGATATAATATTTCAGATTCTTCTCCAGGGACTTACAGTGTTGCTCTGAGCAACCAGAGAGAGCCAAGGGATTTAATTAAAGCAACATCATCTGCTTTGTCTGTCATAGAATCATCTTTAAAAAACAAAAGGCAAGCAAGCTTTATGAATCAAAAACTGAATCAGTGATTTGCCCAAAAGAACTAGCTCAGTCCATGTTGTTGTATACTATCATTTACTTTTTGAGTACATACGTGGTACATTCAGTTATTTTCCCACACGTTTTTTAGCAATTTTACTGCAAGTCTCGCAACATGTGAAGATGTGAGAATCTTAACCTTTTTTTAGAAATAAATTTGTAGGGCTTATAGTTGTGGGAAAGAACTTGCTAATGTTCCCCTTCAAAGACTGAAAGGAGGTGACAACAAGAAGCTAAACATTATTATTACTGATATTTTTAAATTTCATGGCATTTAAGCCCATTTAATGATCTTTCAGACCTGACTAATAATTTTGTAATACTTAGATTTGGCAATACTGCTTTTTTTTTTTTTCGGATTGATGACAATGGCAATATTGGTCCCACTGAAGCTTCCTCCCTCTACTCATCCATGTAGGTATAATATCTAGGCCTCAAAATCATATGCATCTCTGCTTCTTCTGACTGCTCTGTCCATGCTTCTTGTCCTTTTCATATTCAGCCATTTCTGTCCCTGGATGTGCTATTCACCTGCTTCTACAACAGTTATCTCTTCTCAGTTGTGAGTCCCATCCTAAAAAAAGAATGCTTTTCCAGAATTTCCAGGCTACTCTTGCACTCTCAGATCTATCCTTAATCCTCAGTCTTTCCTCAAGACCTATGAGTCAAAGATACTGATTAAAATAATGAAAAAAGAACCTAACCTAGCACACGCATCCCTTTTCTCATTATACCTGTTTGTTGTCCTTTGGTTTGTAAGCTCTGCAGGGCAGGGTCAGCATCTTTCCATTTATCTTTACAGAGCCTAAAAGATTTGAAGAACTACTCTAACGTAAATACTAATAACAACAGTTAGAGCTGGTTGCAGGCTGTTACACTGGGTGATTGATTGGTAGCTTTCATTCCTAAGATAAGTGGCTTGCCTAATGCATACTGCACTTATAACCTGGCCTCACCACCTTTCCCATCTGATTCTGGCTTATGATAAAATGTTGTTTAACTGGCTCTGGGAACAACTCCATTCCAAAACTGGGTGAAACAGGCTAGGGATCACACAAATGCTTTCTGTTTTAAAGTGACACAATCCATAGATACCAGGCCACATACATTAAAATTTGCAGTCTCAATACATGGGTATATGCAGATCCCAGTAGTCCTGCTAATAATACTGTACTAGTGCTACAGCATGTGTGAGCCTTCTTTTTTGTTAAAAAAATATTTACTCTCTAAATCAGCGACTCCCAATCTGTGGTACAGGTACCACCAGTGGTACACAGACAACCTATCAGTGGTACCCATTAACGGATAATTATATGACAAAAATTTGCTTAAGATACTTAAGGCTGAACTGAAAAATGTATTTAAGATTGGGCACCAATTTAAAATGATATAATCTGTCAGAGATTGGGAACCACTGCTCTAAATGATGATGTTTACAGGCAGGCCTCGGATTTATGACATAATTGGTTCCTGAAAACCATGTCTTATGTCGAAACATTGTAACTTGGAACCAACTTTCTCATAAGAATGTATGATAATTAATATATTTTTATTGTAAATAGCAATCATATTGATTTGGAAGGATTTCTTTGAGGTGACTTTGCTGGACTTTTTGAAGGGCTCTTGGTTGGATTTTTTGAAGTGTTGTTAGCTGGAGTCTTCTCAGGAGTCTTGGCTGCAGGTTTTTCTGGAGTCTTGTCTTCTTTCTTAAAGAGTGTGTCCAAGGAAGTTTGGAAAGATGTTCTCCAGGGAGATGAGCGACACAGCAAACTTGTTTGCTGGCATGGCGTGGCATCAGTTCAAGCATTGTAAAGTCAAAACTGAGGTCAGCAAGTCAAACAGGGTGTCAATTTATAAACATTGTAAGTGCGAAACACTGTAACTTGAAATGTTGTAAGTCAAGGACTGCCTGTACACATCAAATGCTTATCTATACAGAAGACAAGGTTCTTTGGGCAATGTCTCCCAAAGAAAGAGTATGTCCTGCTTTCCAGGTATTGTACTTGATCCATCACTGCCCCGGCATCCATGCTGCGTATTTGTCCAAGGTTGGCCTGGAGCTCACGGCTTAGGCCTGCACAGGTATTCTTAAAGGTCACCGCTACCCACAAAGGGAGCTTGCGGAACCAGACTGGGCCATAAGAACAGGAAAGAGAATCCCCATGATGTGTTTTGATCGACACAGGCTCATTTTTTGTTTAACCCTGAGGAGGAAAAAAAATATCCTACCTTTTCTTTCCTCCCCCCCATATATTTTTTGCCTGATAATGTTTCTCCCTTGGCGCAGACAGCCGCCTTCTGCTCTCCCCATCCTGGCAGCAGCCCCCAGCCCTGGCAGCCCCTCTGTGCTGGGGGAGCCAGCTGGCCTCGGGGGCAAAGGGTCCGGCTGGAGGCGGGGGCGCAGAGCGAGGTGGGGCAGGGCTTGTCCCTCTCCGGCCTGGGGAGCGGGGTCTCGCCTCTGGGCCCGGTCTCGGCACATCCGAGCAGAGCGGGGGAGTCAGGCCGGGGAGGCTTTTCCTCGGGGGTGCGGGCCGGGCCGGGCACAGGTGGGAGGGAGGGTGACGGCCCCGCCGCAGGCTTGAGCCAGGTGCCGCCCCGCGGTCCCGGTGTTAGGTGTGCGGTGCGGTGTGTGTGCGTGTGAGGGAGTGTGTGTGTAAGGGAGGGAGGGTAGGAGGGAGGGAGCGCGCGTCTTGCCCGCGCTGTTCCCGCCCGACCTGCGGCTGCGCCAGCCCCGGCCCGAGCCGAGAGGACGAGCGAAGCCGCACAAGTTGCTCCGGCGCGGGGCGGGACCGGACCGGACCGGACCCGCGTGGCCCCACCGGCCGTGCTGCAGCGCGCGCGGGCCGTGGCGGCGGCGGGCGCCCCGCTGCCCACTCCGCATGGCGGGGCACGAGTGGGACTGGTTCCAGCGCGAGGAGCTGATCGGGCAGATCAGCGACATCCGAGTGCAGAACCTGCAAGGTAAAGCACCACCCCCGGCCCCGCACCCGCCCGGGCTTCACCCCCCGGCGTGGCCCGGCCCGCCCCCTCCCTCCCCTCCTCTCCTCTCCCCTCCTGCCGGCGCTGCTTTCACGCCTGATCTTTCCTTGCAAGTTTCTTCCCGAGGCCTGTGCTGTGAGGGGCTGCATAGAGTATTCCCCGCCCGGCCCGGGGCGATGCTGGGCTCCCTCCTTCCAGCCGGGATGGGCAAAGCTCCCGGTCCGCCCGTCCGGCGTGGCCGTGGCCGCGGGCGCGGCTGTGCAGGCCGGCCGCGTGAGCTAGTGAACCGCGCGACCGGACCGCGGAGGTGGGGGTCGGGGCAGCTCTGCCTCTGCGCTTCATCGGGGACAGGTGCAAGGTGCTTTTGAACCCTGAGCCCAGCTCCACTCGGGTGTTGCAGCCGGACGTGGGGAGCACCCTGCCTGAAGGCAGCCGTGCTGCTCTGGGTTTACTCCCGTTTGCCTGCGAAAACATTGGACCGTTATGTGATTAAAACGGGACACGCTGTTGAATGGGCCTGGGCAGAGCTGATACATTGGCTGTCAGATATCTGTACTGTTCTGCTGTGGTATTTGCTAGTGCAATCACTACAAAAGATTCAGGTGTTAACTTTTAACTTGCATAGCACCAATGCATGATTTCCTCCAAAATGAGCTTTGCTGCTCTCCAGCCAGGGTTGGTAGGGACAGTGTGAACTGACATAACCACGCTGAACAATTTTTGCATTCAGGGACAAGAAAACAATTTGTTTAATGCAACTTTCCAATCTTCTTAATCAATGATTTGCATTAAACTGCAATATGATGCTCTCCAATTAAAATAATAGGCTTGGATTATAGGCTATTATCTCTTCCTGTTTATACCGAATGATATTAAAGCAATACATACTGAGAGACATTGCAATTGCTGGAAAGTTATTTTTGTTTTGTGTTTTTTCACAAAATATATGATTTACCTAAAATGAGACCAAAACCATAATTTCTGGCAACTTTGTTTGCATATAACAGTGTGTTAACTTGAGAAAGGTTCATCCCACAAAATTCAGGCTCTGAACTCATTCAGTGCTTGGGAAGTGTTTGGACTTATCTTTATTTTGAGAAGTCTCTCCCTTTATGACATAATTCCAGTATTTCTGTTGTTCTTGTCTGTTTCTATTTTGCTGCTGTTTGGGTTTTTTTGTTTGTTGATTGGTTGTTTTTTTTCTTTTAGAGTGGTCTGAGTACATTGTTCCCCACAAGTATCCCTGATTTCTCAACTAAGCTGTATTCAGAAGTTATTGGTAGTATTTGAGGGAAAGAGTCTAGAGCAGAAGTATGAATTGAAAATAGTATCTTTTCTTCTTTTATTTTTTTACCTCCCTGTCCTTTGTTTAAGGAAGTATTAAAATAATTTCCTTCTAATGGGACTTAATAGTCTATTTGTACAAAGGCACACTGCTATGTAGAGCCCTCCATTAAAATTCCTGTAGTTCAGCAAAGGAATTATTTACCCTTCAGGGTAAATTCCATAGATTAGTACTGAGTTCATGAAAAGAAACACAGGAGGGAATTTGAAAGGTGCATTTGCTATTACCTTACCATATGCACAGTGATTATCACTGTTGTCTCACGGTGGAGGATGACTGTGTTGTGATAGTTAGTGGGTGGTTAAATCAAGGTGTGTTGGTTACACAAGTAACTAAGGAGGCCAATATGAGACAAGTAGCCCCTTCCATGATCTCACATTTCCACACATCCTTTAAATCTACCTGCTGCTGTGATTGTTCCTCATCTTTTGATTTTCTTCAGTGGCTGGTTAGTTAGTGTTTGAAATGCACAGCAGCTACCTCTACATTGATTCACCATTGGTGAGCTACTGTGTGCCTTTGCAGCATGTCATGTAAGAGAGCCCTTAAATCCTGCTAGGCAGCCCCACTTTTTCTTGCTGAGTTCTAGCTTGCTGCAAAGCATCTACTAGGTCATTCTTGCACACGTTCAGCCCAACACAACTGAGCCCTTGCAGTTAATGGTTCAGTTTTCAGTCAGTGTGCTGCAAAACCTCGGTATTTATCACTTTAACATGCCAGTGAACTGGAGCAAGATCACAGGAATCTTTGTTGTGGTCTCTCTAGCTTGATTGTGCCTCTGTATACTCTCTCATGTCTATACAGCAGAGTTGTGAGTCTCACTGCTTTGTAGACTCTCCATTTAGCTTGGCGGATTCACTGAATAAGAATGGAATCAGTGGAGGGATTAAACTCCCTGTTAATGCCACCAATGCTCAGTCAGCAACATACTAGAGTTCCTGGGTGGTTTGTTTAGTAACTTTGACCTTGCTCACATCTAGAAAGATTGAGCAGTTTCCCAGTGGTGTGGAGACATGCTCTTTTGTTCTGTCCCATACAGCTGTGTAGACTAGTGTGAAAAGAATTGGTCCAAGAGTACATCCTGGCTTCAATCCATTCATATCAGGGAAAGGTCACTGGTGGTCCTGATTTACCTGTATCTGTCTTTGTGGAGTTAAATACTGTTTGGGACTTCTCACATTGTTCTCTGTGAGGCTTAGGCGCCTCTCCATAAGGATCCAGAGCCTGACTTGTCTGGCCATGACCTTTTTGATATCATCAAAACTCTCAACAAGTAGAGACCTTGGTTTTGTCCTCAGTGCTTTTCCTGGATTTGTCAGGTGACAGTGATCATATTTATCGTTCCTGAAACTGCACTGTGACTTTGGGATTTTCTTGCCCTCTGTGCATGAGCAAGTGGTTGAGGTACATCTGAACCAGAATCTCACTGGTGACTGCACACACCAGATGTTTATGAGATAAGCTTTACTTGAGCTGTTATGGATATCCAGTGAGAATACGCACAGTGATGCAGCCCTAGAATACCTAATGGTGCCTAGCATTTATATATATATATCACGTTTAACCTGTAGATCCCACTTCACTTTGTAAATGCAAATAAGAATTATTATCCACACTTTACAGATGTAGAACCTGCTACTCTGAGAATTAAAGTGACTTCTGCATCATACAGGAACTCAGTATCAGTGCCAAGAATACAGGCCCAGATTCCAGTTACATCTAATGCTATATTCATTGCAATATGCCACCTCTTTAGTTGAAAGTTCAGCTTCTTTTAAAATGGGCCAAATTTTATTTCAGTTACATGTTTTTTTGAGAATTGAATTTGGCCTTCACTGTACAAAGCTAACTTTTTCCATCCAAACTCTGAGTTATGGACTATTAGCAGAATAAACACATTGTTTTGGTCACTACCAATAAACCATTATCTCTGCAAGCAGACCTCACTGTTTGCATAAGGTGAAGAATGTTTTTATTGGCTTGGGGGTTCAGAACGCTTGAAACGTTTTGTGCCCAATCTTGATCCCTTTGAAGTCAATTGGAGTTTTGCCATTAACTTTAATGGTAGCAGTGTTGTTATCATAGTAGGAAGAGAGCTTTCAAACTAAGAAAAGAAACAGAGATGGATAGAGGCAGGCTTGGGAGCACAAGAAAAAAATAGAATAAAATAGAATAGTATCAGTCAGCAAGGGCATCTGTACAAAGCTAACTGATAGGTTGGATGTCATCTCTACACATGTTGGATGTCGCCACCCAATTCATGGGTGGCAAATTGGCTAGAGGATCGCACCCAAAGAGTTGTGGTGGATGGGTCGGTTTTGACCTGGAAGGGTGTGGACAGTGGGGTCCCGCAGGGCTCGGTCCTTGGACTGATACTTTTCAATGTCTTCATCACTGACTTGGATGAAGAAGTGAAGTGTACTCTGTCCAATTTTGCGGATGATACAAAACTGTGGGGAGAAGTGGATACACCAGAGGGCAGGGAACAGCTACAGGCAGAACTGGATAGGTTGGACATATGGGCAGAAAACAATAGAATGAAATTTAACAAAGAGAAATGCAAAGTGCTGCACCAAAGTGTGGAGGAAAAATGTCCAGCACACCTACTGCCTAGGAAATGACCTGCTTGGCAGCACGGAAGCAGAAAGGGATCTTGGAGTCCTAGTGGACTCCAAGATGAACATGAGTCGGCAGTGTGACGA
>JAGPOW010000304.1:24978935-24992101 GCA_030014935.1 Caiman crocodilus
TGGGGTCATCTAGACCCAGCACTCTTTCCTGCCTATGCAGAGGGTCGGACTCGATGATCTATTGAGGTCCCTTCCGACCCTAACATCTATGAATCTATGCTAATTAGCACGTCAGAACAGACTCGATTAAGTAAGTCTGCTGGAGCATGCAAATTAGCATGCTCTCGCAGCCTCTGTATCATGTGTATTCAGCATCCCTCACACTTGGTGGCGGGGGTGCTTTAACTAAAGCTCATTCAAGAAGCTTTAGTTAAAGTGCCCTTCTGCCATTGTGAAGCAGAGGAGGCTGAATACATGTGATGCTGCAGGCGCTTTAATTAGAGCAGCTCTTGGATCCACTCTAATTAAAGTGCTCCCTGCTCCACCCTGGAGCACATGTAAAAATGCCCCAAGATAGGGAGTAGGTGCTAGAACATCTTCAGCCTTTCTGTCAATTTTTCTGTAGACATGATGGCATTTGCCTTAGGGACCAAAAGCAAATCTTGCAATCAAAAGCCCTCTATGCAACATTTCATCGCAGAAGAATCTTTTTAATGGTTAATATAATTCTTCCAATTCAGTTTTATTTTTGACATTTTTAGTTCTGTCATAACTAAATTAGGGAATTTCTGTGGTGTTGCTCATTATTTGAACTCTACACTTAATGGCTTATGACAGGGCTGTCCAACTTCAGAACAGCCAGGGGCCGCATACACCCCGAGTCATACACTGCAGGCCACTTGCTGTGGTGGCACTTCTTGTGCAGGCTGCCAGGACCCCTACTGTACAAGCAGCGTAGGTCTTGCTTCCCCCACCCTCACTACGTGAGCAGCATGAGCTTCTACCTACTGCCACTGCAACGTGAGCCCAGGCCTGCCACAGTGTGATCAGTGGAAATCTACTTTCCCCTGCTGTCTGCTGCTGCCCTACCCCTGATACTCCAGCTATTGCAGCAGCAGCGAAAGCAATGGGGGAGGGAGGAGGTTGATAGCCGAGAGACTGCAAGTTCAAGGCCATAGTAGAAGTGCTCAGATTCCAATGAATCTATGAATTCTGCTAATACTTTGTCACGAGGACTTGGAAAAGGGAAAGGAAGGAGCAATGGGGGAGTGGCAGCTGGTTGGAAAGCCAGGGTCCTAACATTAACCCTGATATATATGTGGGGGGGCTACCAATTGAACAGCCATGGTTTATGATATCAGCAGTCTTTCTCTCGCTTCCCCTGTTTTTCTCATTCACACTCTGATTTTATAAATAACACTAATATAACTTGAAAATCCATGTTTAAATTGACATTGCCAGCAGGTCATGCCTGTTATTGGAAATGATCTGTTCTCATTTACACACCAATTTACAGTAGTGCAATTCTACTGAGTTCAACAATTAGATTTGATTGATATATTTAACCAGGCCTATTAATTGACTAGCAAAATTAGGCCTGAAAACTTTATGTTTCTGTTACCAACTTAATTGGCTAGATCAGAGGCACTCAACCTCTGGCCTGTGGGACAAACGCACCCAGTGGAGCTGTGGCATCCTCCCCACACAAGCGGATTGGGGCCAGACCACACCCCCTTCCCTAATTGCAGTTGGGTTGAAGCTGGACTGTGCCACCTTCTCTTTGTTCGGCTAGGCTATGTCCCCTCCCCTCTTTCTGTAGCTGGATCAGGACTGGGCCACATCAGAGCTGGGTTGGGGCTGAGCCAAACCCCTTTGCCCTGCATGGTGGATTGGGGCTAGGCTGCCCCTCTGCCTCCTTCACATGGCTGGATGGGGCCTTGCGACACGCCCCGGGCGCCAGATCAGGACCATCGGCTGATCTGACCAGAGGATGGATCAGGCACTGCCCATCTGGCCTGCCAGACAAAAAGGTTGAGCACCACTGGTCTGGATTATAATGTGTAGTTTTGTTGTTTTTTCTTTTTTTTGAACTAAGAGTAAAACCAGCATAGCATTGTGTTAGAAGTACAACACTGATGGGACAGAGAAAAACAATGCCAGTTTAAAGGAAATGGAGCTGCCAGCTGGATGTTTGAACATGGCCAAATCATGATGGGTTTTTACATTTGCTTTTTTTACTTAAAAACTCAGGTTTTTAATTTTTTATTAAGTAGAGAGTAAAAGGTAGAAGCCATTGCAGTTAAGTGTTGTTAAAAGCCAAAAGAACAGCTCCTATTTTAGACAGTGAAGCAGGGGTGATTTCAGGGCATTGCAACAGAGGGTTATAAGAGTGAAAGAATAGGCACCAGGCTCACTGACATACAAATCATGCACCTTTTTCTGTCGTCTTCTTTTGAAGATGATGATGTAGCTAGATGCCTTTGATATATTTCTTTCCTACTGCTCTTTGTTCTGTTTATAGATTCTCCATAGCATATTTCTCAAAATATGAAGAGGAGAATGGCAAAACGGAAAAGCTGCACAGAATGTAGGAGTACCTCACAGAACAGTGGTACACTCAATAATTAATTTTCAGCCAGAAGATTTTTTTTTTTTTTTATTTTAACAGCAGGAACATTTTGTTATAATACAAGAATATTTTAAACTCTTCCTGACAGAAAAGTTAGTGTTGGAACGTGAGAGTACGCTCATGTGGGTAACTGTGTTCACTAGAACCAGGCAACATTCCTATAAAGAAAATAATGTCTGAAAGCATATTTTGTACTTAAATCCGGTGCTTGATAGTACTCTGAATGTAGATTATGTGGTCTCTGTATTTCCTTACAGTAAATGATACAAAACAGTTATTTCTACACCTTTAGGAATTTTAATGCCATCATAATTACTGAATATCATATTCCAGTTAGATTTTTAATTGAGCATTGTGATTATAATGTCCCATATAGTACTGGATGGTAGAATTCTACAATTGCTAAACTGACTTGGAGCCAGAACTTCTGGATTCTTCCTTTTACTTTTGCCATTAACTCAAAGCCTGTGAGAGTCTTTCTGCTGATTTCAATAAACCTTGAATCATGTTTTCAGTTTGTAATTTTAATATTTTCAAATGCCCATTAATTTTAGTGTAGATCACGTTGTGGGTATTCAATTTACGACCTGCAATCAGATTCTCAGGGGTGCCGGACATACACACCATCATCTTTGTCACTATGAACTTCACAACCCTGATGTGATTGAAAGCTCAACCCTAAAAATAAGATTTCAAGTGTTCAAATTCATTAATCTAATTAAATTAAACTAAAGTAGTCATTCTAATTTGTACCCAACTTGGACTGTGGCAGCTTCTTTTTCATACCTGATGAAGGACTCTTGAAAGCCAAAAGCTTGTCTCCTTTCTCCCCCACATATACAAGTCCAGTAAAAGCTGTTAATTTGTTTTACAAATTTGGCTTCTGAAATGTTTAGAAGTATTTAGGCAGACAAGGTTCTTTGGGTAGATGTGATATCTTTTATTAGTTCAACTGAATAGTTAGAAAAATTGTTCTTTGCAAGATTTCAGGCACAAAAGGGTGTTTGTGCCCGAAAGCTTGCAAAGAACAGTTTTTCCAAATATTTAGTTGGTCTTATAAAATATATCACATTTAGCCAAAGAGTCTTGTGTGCCCATGTCCTTAGACTAACACAGCTACAACCAACAACCCTAGATATATTTAAGTACCTAACTCTCCCCGAAATCAGTATGGGTTAGTAATCCATGATATTTTAGAATCTGGATCAAAGTGTCTCAAATTGCATACTTAGCAACAGATGTTCAAAATAAAAGGATTGTTTCTCAGAATATTAACTTATTTTTATCTTTGTTCATCCATCTGTATAGTGAGTATAATAATGCTTATAGGCTAGGGACAGAAATTACACAAACTGGTGTAACTACTCAGAAACTGGTTTAAACCTATAATAGAACAGAAGCTCAGTACACACAAACCAGCTTCCAAACGGCTAAAACTGGTTTAAGATCAAGCTGGTTGATATAGTATCAGACTTAACTGATTTGGGTCAAATCTGTTGATGGAATTTCTGTTTCATACCCCTTCTTGGTTCAAGTTAAATTACGATCCCCCAGCCTTGAGCTGAGCTATGCTGTCTGCTCCAGAAAGCAGAGCTGGCCCAGCCCCTCCGCTCCCTAGCTGGAGCAGTTAGGATTAGCTGATGAAGGGGCGGGGGGTGGGGCAAACTGATGGGACTGGGCAAGCCTGCCTGGGGATACAGCCCAGTCTCTGGGGTGGGGGTGGGGAAGACTGCCCCCCTCCAGGCAAACCCTGACTGGGGTCTGGGAGCAGGGAGAGGGGGTTAAACACCCCTTTCCCCACCCAAACTTAATGCTGGCTACAACTGTGGACTACAAAATCCTGAGGCACCTGGAAGAAGGAAGAGGAAGAGATGAGCATTCCTGCAGAGTCTTGGTGCTGTGATTTTTGGACTACAAATCCCAGAAATTTTGTGGGGAGCAGGAAGAGGAAGTGAATACACAGCCCGTGCTGGCTGCATGCCAGAGAACCATGCTCTAGTATCTCCAGCTTTTGGCCTTTTGGCTTTTGAGCCATTGCAGGCATGTGGCTGCATTTTCTGACTCAAAGGTAAATGTCTCCTCACTTCTATTTCAATTTAATCTCTTCATTTTAGACTAACCTGTAAAGACTGAATCAAGTCCACCTCAGGCTTTATCCAGTGTTTTCAGTGGAACTGCTTGTAGGTAAGGTTCTGCTCAGAATGTTTGTAATGTGCCTGGAAATTTGCAAGAGCAAGTTTGTAATGTTTTTGTCTGGAGGTACCTTTTTTGAAAGCATTTAATCTTGTAAACTGCATGGAAAATCTTGGATTCATGGTGTGGTAGAGCAACTAAACAATATTATAATTCCATATGAAAACCAAGGTAAGCAATTAAACTCAATCTGTGAAGACCCAAATTTAGAATGCCATGTATAACGAAGTCCCAAATAGAGAGAAATCCAGCAAGTCATATAAGAAGGTTAAAAAGTTAGATTAATTCCTTTATTGTTAGTAGCTCTATGGCTTTTTTTAATCTACATTTTAGGATCTTTTTTCTGGTACAAGTAACTTTCAGTAAGAAAAATGAAGGCAGACCATGTTTGTATGGAATGTAGGAAACCTTGGCAAGAGAAAAAGGGTGAATTAAAGCTTCACATTTAAATATTCAAAAGTCGGGAAAAACCCAAGTCAAGCCTTTACATTTCCATCTAATCTGAAAAATGGGCCTTGAATGTAAAACTGGTATAGCCAAATGGTGTATCAGGCTACTGTAAGTCCAATTCAAACTTTCTGGATGATAGATTCAGCTTCTCAGGATGTTTCTCACTTGTTTTGAATCAGGTTCCATAGGATACTTAAGCATGTGACTAACTTTAAGTGTGACAGTAAATTATGAGAGAAAGTAGGGCAATCTAATGATTTTAAGAATGACAGAATGAAGGCAATGGTCAACAATGTCAGTTCCTGTTTCTTTCTGTGTAGTCTTTCCATCTAAGTGTTGACTGAGTTTATCCCCATTTATGTATGAAACTTTAAAGTTACAGACCTAGATAGTTTGGCTGAAGTTGAAAAGAGCAACTGCCAGTTAAACATCATGTCCTTTTAAATAACAAACAATGGTACCTTATTAGTCTGAAAGGCAATTTAGAAATCTAATTTACTTGTCATTATTCTCTAATACTCTCTGTTACTTTTTGCATTTCTGTTTAGCTTGGACAAAAATATAAACCAGTCAGCTTCTTTTACATTTAAAGACAATTTCAAGGCTGTTTCACTTTCATGTTCTCAAGTATTTGAACAATTCTGTAATGTTTGCTTTGCAAATGCTACAAAGGAATGTTTTTTTAAAACCCCTTTCAATTGGAATTAAAGAAAAAACCCTTAATTTGGGGCCTTATTTAACCTAATAGTGTCTTTATAAACATTAGTTTGGTTATGTGTAATGGTGATCAAAGTTATTACTTGTGTAGGGCAGATGTTAAGGTCAGATCAGTAAAAGGGAGGGGAAAAGTCAATGCATATTATCTTTTGCTTATATGACAGTGGATTTTTTAAATCCGCACATGGAGAAAACATACCAGATAAATGGTCACATCTGTGCCAAACATGGTGTGGTAGATGATGTCACAAGAACACTTGGATAAATAGCAGCCTGGTTATACATGGATACATATCTTTTATTCTATTTTTATCTATCTTCAGTTAAATATAGTGAAAGCAGGTTACTGTAATTATGGAACTGCAGGTTGGGTTTTACTTTATCTTAATTGCTGCATTTTTATGGACAGCAGCTGAGCTACATTTTAGAACAATGGTTTGAAGTTTTAGATCCACAGTCACAATTGTTAATCAGAATCTTCTGATGAATTTCATATTAGCAACACCCTGGATTTCTGCAGAATTACTGCCTGTAGGAGTGTAATTCTTCAAGCAGACAAGATTTCTGTTCAACAGTCAGAAGGCCCATTAGAGACCATGCAGAATCTGAAAATATACTATCAATAATACTTAATAGATGACAGACCTCTGTACATCTTATTTTGCAGGCATGACTCAAGATGTAATCATTAAAATAGCACAGTGCTTGGGGGATACAGCTACCTGGGTTGGACTAATTCTGATAGGCATGGTAGTTAAGGGGCCAAGTCTTGTTTCACAGAGCTTTTATATTGGCATAGTTTACGATTAACTCCCCATTTACATTAGCGTAATCTAGAGTAGAATAAGACTCAATAAATCTATGAGATCTCTGTAGAATATTGAATTGATTTCTATGGCCTTTAGTAAAAAAAGCGTATTTGTTTATAATATATCTGTACAAAAACTGACGAGACTAAAATCACTGAAATATTTTATTTTAGTCCAGCATATTTTTTTTTAAAGCTGGTTTGTTCATAGATAACTCGGATCTCATATCTTGTCAGCTCACTACCTCCCCCAACAAATTGCTGTTTCATAATTAGACATATGAGTGGAAGAGCAGGAAGAGAAATTTTACACAGGCAGGGAATGCAAATCTTTCTCCTCTGCTGCCTACTGTCATTTGCAAAGGAACTGAATGGAACATCTGTCATTTTGTTTTGTAAGCCCAAGTCAGACTTCCTGGTCAGGCAGGTCCCACTCCTGCAGTCCAAACCTCTCAGATGTCAAACTTTGCTGACTTCAGTGGCAGTCAATGCACATCAGCTCATTCTTAGGCTCTTCAAATTGGTGTTAATCAAGTCACAGCAGAGGGTCCCACTGAGATCTCAGATATTTTATGGAAATATTAAGTACAAGATCAGTACCTTGGCTTCAGGGTAGTAAAAAAGGGTAGTGTACTGCTTTGCGTTTGGCAATCTGAATTTGCACTTTTCCATACTTTGTGTGTGTGCACTTTGGATTTAATCTAAAGGCTCTGTCATAGTTATAGGGCTCAGAGTGAAGCCCCTAAAGTGTTTGCAAGGAAGTGACTTATCTTGAGCAGGTCTTTTGCTGTCTTGTTTGTTTTTCCCTATGGCCCCTTACTAAATGGAAACAAAACGGTTGCAGAGTAAACATCCTAGTTCTCATGAATTACTGCAGAGCCCCAGTCCTGTAATCCAAACCTCTCGGACTTTTGAACTTCACAGACTTTATTTCTTTGTTTCCAATGGTATTTAGATTAGGCTTTCTATGGGCAACTAAGTTAAGCCTACTACTTGGGTGTATTAGTTGTATTCGGTTGAGTTGCACTAGTGGAAAGTCAGTGGGAATCAGAAGAGAGGCAAATTGTTAATGATCAAACACTTTTAAAAATAAAAACCCTCACTGATATAAGGTTAATTGTGCCAGGTGGCCAATCCTTCCTTAGAATGTTTCTTGGTTCACTGTATGTCTACATGAGATGCTGACTGCACAGTAGCTGAAAAATACTGCACAATAGCACATAACTGCACTGAAAATGCTAATATGCCACTGAACAGTATTATTAGACTCCTGTGCAGTACCTTCACTTAAAAGACATTTGCCAGTGCTACTGTGTGGTAACGGTTACTGTGCATTTATTTAGTACTTGCTAATACAAGTGCTAAATAAATGTGCAGTAATGACTGCGCATTAGCATCTTGTGTAGATGCACCCAGTTAGTACTTTCTAAGTCTTACTGACCTTCATTATAAACACCTTCATTATTACATGAGCTGTGGTTCTAATATTTTATTTATAAACATATTTATTAATTTATAAAGTGCCAGTTTCAGAAATAGTATCTGGGACATATGCAGGGATTAAAAACTAAATCAAACTGGCTCAGAATGCCCAGGGAATGTAGCAAGACAAACAGAAGTGGGTTAACAGGGAAGATGTCCCTGTTTACAGAACAGAAATTCAGAATACCCATTTACAGGCCCAACTGTAGGATCTTTATAGCCAGGGGCTTGAAAACCACTCTGTATGGACTGCAGGCAACTCTCATTTTCATATATAGATATAGGTGTTTGTATATGTATGTATATATGTACACTGTCCCCAAACCAAAAAAATCCTGCCCAAATTGGTAGAATTTTAGAACAGAGAGCAGAGCTATCCCCTTGGTTTCAGCTTGGTGTTGGAGGAACAAGGACATTGTGCTTAGGCACCATTGGTTTAGGGCTTTAAAATGACAGCCAAACATAATCTAGTAAATTAATCACAAGCTAAGAAACCTGTCTCTGCCTTGCTGCGTAGTCTTGATTACCTGTCCTGCTCATTTCCCCCAACTGTAAAATGAAGATAATATTTTTCTGCCATATAAACCTGCTTTAAGGGTTAATATTTATAAATACTTTGAAGATGTAAACCACTGCATTCAGTGTTGGTCTAAGGAGAATCTGACAAATATGTTGTACAAAATTTAGTCTCTTGTACTCTGGTTGATCATTATGGGCCAAATTCTATTTCATCTTTTACATGCCTAGATTTTTTTTCCACCCGTGATAGAATAGGATTGACCATCCAGGCACATGCTGCCTGAAATAAAGTAGAGAAGGCCCCTCCTACCTTTTAGCTCAGTAACCTAAGAAGCAAGACACCAATGTTCTAGACTAGTGATGCTCAATCCTGGGGTGCTATGAGATATTAGCACTTTTAGATGTGCAAACACCTACATGAGAGAAACCCAGATATTTCAAATAGGAATCAAAAGCATTTTAATCTGTTGTGGTCTTTCTGAGTTCTTGGCAACAAAAGGATTGCACTGTTATTTTTTCTGTAGTCAAAAAATGAGTTTTAGTTAAAACCTGGCACATTCTGAGGAGTGCTTCAAATCTAAAAAAATTGGGAGCCACTTCCTTACCCAGATGGAGTCTGAATCTGCACTGCCCCTGTTTCTCTGCAAAGTTATCTAACCATGGGCTAAGCACTGTTCAGAACATCCTTTAGCACTTTTCTTGAAGTTGGCCCACTGGGCAGTCAAGAGAGAAAGGTATGTAGAGCTAGCAGGGCTTCAGAAAGTCAGAAGGAGTATGGCGTGGTATGTCAGGCATCCTTTTGGAGAGGAGGGTTCTGACTCCATCCTTTGCTCTCAATAGGCATGTCTACATGTGCACTTTACTGCAGAGTAGACTAATTAGCTCCGTAGTAGTGTTACCATCTATCATGTGATGGTATTCGGGCACAGTCAATTAATTAACTCCACCATAAGATATTAGTGTTGGGGACAGTCTTATGGTGGAGTAATTTATAGTTCTGAAACTTTAAATTAGAACAAAGTCTGATTTAAATAAAATCTGATTTTTTTTTATTTATTTTTTTTTTAAATTGTTGAATTTTATCCACCAGACTAGACGTCAGGAGGGTGCTACTTCATAGTCAGGATAGCTAGGATCTGTAACCAGCTTCCAAGTGAAGTGGTGCTGGCTCCTACCCTGGGAGTCTTTAAGAGGAGGTTAGACGAACACCTCACTGGGGTCGTTTGACCCCAGTACTTTTTCCTGCCATGGCAGGGGGTTGGACTTGATGATCTGCTCAGGTCCCTTCAGACCCTATCAACTATAAAACTATGTGGATGCTGACCATGGGCATAAGTTACACCTGGTTAGCCCAGCTAGACAGGGGCCTGCTCCTCCCTGGTTTAAACTGCTGCTCCCGGGTGCACATGTAGACACTGCCTGAGAGCAATTTGTTCCAGCTCAACCAGTGCCGGGGTCACACTGGCCACATCACATGTCTGTGGCACCACATAGTGCATATTTAGTTGTTCTCTGTGCTGCAAGGGAGCAATGTTGAGGGTTGTTTGTTTGGTTTTTATTCCCCCTAGATAGGTAGGACCCTTCTCTTGCACCAAAAACTTGATAGTTGTGTGTTTTCTTTGCAGCTGAAGTTTCAGGGACTTACAGGGTATCATGCATGTACCCAGACATGTCTGTTCTGTCCCAGGGCCTATGTGTTGCTAGAGTGGTAATTTCTGAACCTGTCAACAAGGGAAGTATAGGGCAAGCATACTTACCCAGGTGGAAATGGAATCCAAATTCTGCATACATGCCAAAAATTGCATAGCTATGTACATGCCACTTAATGTGTAAAGATGAAATAGGATTTGGCCCTGCCTGTTAACTGAGGCATAACTCCTAAAATTCCACCTGTATGGTAGGCAGTGTATGGCCTTTTTATTCTACCTCGTGGCAAGGTGGCTTCAAAAGATAGACACATTTGGATACACATTAAGGTAACATCAGTGTAACTAGGATCAGAATCTGGTCCTTGCTCTTAAAACTCCTATCTTTCTAGCAGGGGATTTCCTGTCTTTGGTGAATGGCACTGATTAATACTTAGTTTAATTTTTTTTAAAAAGACCCTCTTGGAGGACGGAGAGAGTAATTTCAAAGCAGTGAGAGTCTTATATATACTCTTCATTCCCCTAGGCCTTTTTCTTAGTATTTTAAACTTTTTAAAACATTTTCAAAAGGACAAAAGGTTAGAAGGTTTTAAAAAACCCTTATGTTCAGTTTTCTTACAGGAGTTGATACAGTTGTTGACCTTACTGAAGCAAGGTTGAATATGATTTTTGCTTTGTAACATAAGTTTTTTCCTCTTGTGTGGCAGACAGTCTTTTGAAGTTCTTAATTACTTCTTTCAAACCTTGAAAACATATCTTCATCAGAAGGCTCAAAAAGAATAGGAGATCTAATTGCCTTAAAAATGCATGCAAAGTAGGCACCGCTTTTTGGTAGATAATACAGTTAGGCAGCAATGTTAAATGCCTGCTGCATGGTTCACTTGATGATAGAAACATCACACATTCTGCATTTATTTTAGTCTAAACATCTCAAGGTTGCACTAGTTCTGTTACTATGAAGTCAGAAAAAATCATACCATTGGACATAAGCTGAATCAACAGAAGGATATCAATATGTACTTCCTTTATACTTCTCAACTTGACTAAAAAGTACCTGCCCTAACATTAAAAAGTTCATAGCCAGCCTCTTGAGAACTGCAAAGCTAATTTCCAAGTGCCTTATGTCTTTTGAGACCTTTACAAATGCAGTGCCTGGATCAGAAAGTTAAGTAGCATTGTGGGTCAGTCATAGACTTTGCAACCATCTTGTTGGCTGTTTTGCAGCTGGCCCTGGAACATGTTATTTTCTGCCCTTAGCTTTTATGCTGAGACTGACAGTGCTAATTACACGGGTGGTTTCTGTGGTGTAGACAGCTACTTACAAAGAACTGGACTGAAGTATTTGCCTCATGTTACTCAGGTGCCTAGGTCACCTATCCACTTAGGTGTTTGATTAGCATAAAATATCACTATGAAATTTAAATAGTCCATTATATTCTTATTTTTTTATCCAAACTTAAAATGACAATGAACTAAAGCTTCTCCAGAGCTGCTACAGTTTGTTTTAGTAAAGACTAAAGAAGCAAATTGCAACTTCATTTTGCTTATCATAATGGTCAGGTTGGGATCTCCTGCGTAAGAATGGCACAGAACACAGTGCACTTGATGTTCAAATATTATTTCAGTGCAATCAAAATGTTCACATGGGCTGCCTGGAGGCATTTTGCCTTGTCAGGCACATTGTGCGAGAGGCAGGGTGTGTGCCATGTCAGAATCCCAAAGAAAGACTTAAAAAATGGAGACTATCATATATAGTTGTGTACGTAAGTGTGAGGCCCTAACTTAACTTTAGGACTCATATGAAATGAGTGCATTTACACTCTGCCCTTCCCACATGTAGCAGTTACGTGAAATTTCTCTTGAAAAGGATTTAGTGGTATGTTTCAAAAGTGTTATATGGTATGTTCTAAAAGTGCTCTGAGTGCATGCTAATCAATTGAGTGGTATGTATCTAATGTACTTATATAGCAGTTGAGCACTCCATAGTGCTCACCCGCCCTATGCTCCTGCGCTACTAGTAGAATCATAGACAATTAGGGATGGAAGAAACCTCAGGAGGTCATCTAGTCCAACCCCCTGCTCAAGGCAGGACCATCCCCAGCCAAAGCTTTGTCTGGAGGTTTTAAAAACATGGATAAGGATGGAGATTTCACCACCTCTCTAGGTAACCTGTTCCAGTGTTTTACTACCCTCCTAGTAAGAAAATTCTTCCTAATATCTAACCTAAACTTCCCTTGCTGCAACTTGAGACCTTTGCTCCTTGCTCCTTTGTCCTTGAGACCTTTACCACCACTGAAAACAGTCTACCTCAAGGTTGGGCAAATTACAGCCTGCAGGTAGGGGCTTTTTCCAGCCTGCACAGGTTCCTTGGTCCCACCTGGCCAAGGCACCTTTGGCCATGCTGCATCCTGCCACCACCTGGGTACGCAGCAGGGCTGGAGTGGCTCTGTGGCCTTTTTAAGCAGCCCACTGGCCCCAAGCCTGCGGTACTGGTGGGGCTCTGTGCACATAGCCCTGACCCAGTGCATCCTATGCCTCCTCTGGACTCGCCCATCCAGGCTGAGCAGTGGTGGGTAGCCAGAAAGAGTTGCTCGGTGTGGGGGAAAAGTGGCCCCTCCCCCTTACCAGTGCTTCCTGGTGTGTTTCTGTGCCACACCAGGCTGCCCTGCAGCTCCAGTGCCATCACCACTGTCTCTGGGTTGCCCAGCAGCTGTTCTGCACAGTTAGCACTGCCCTACTGGGCAGCCTGGAGGTGGGGGTGACAGCGCAGCAAGGCTCTGCTAGCTGCACCAGGAAGTGGCAAGGGGGAGGGGATGTTTTTCCCCCATACCAAGTGTTGCAGGGCACTGTGTGTGCCTGCCACTTCAAGGGCCTGGAGCTGGCAGCCACCAGGTGCCTGACG